>MU226673.1:2620089-2644858 GCA_018584345.1 Thuja plicata
TATATTAATAATATTAATTATTTAAATATTAGTAATTATATACTAATATTAAATAATTAATAATTAAATATTAGTTATTCAGAAGTAGTTACATTACGGGAATCCTTTCCCTTTTATTGGGATTTTCGTGAGGACATGATTGAATATTATGAGAAAGTAATTTCAGATGAAGACAAACTGTATTCCTTTCGTCAGAGATATATATCTGGCCTAGCGGATTTACTTAACGAGTGATTTCAAAAGAGACAAATTCTATTTGTCTATTCCAGTCGAAAGGGAATCATTATAATTGGAGACGGAGACATTGATGTTTATCGGTGTAGTTGTTATAGGACGGAGTTCAAGCCAACTGCATAGTCGGGCATGTTGTGTTACATCATTGCTGTCAGAAACATTATTGTCGTATTTGTTCTGCGAAAGGGAGGCCGTTTTTGGCGTGTCTACTCTGCAGAAGGAGGAACGCATTTGGCGTATGTGCTCAGAGAACTCGGACGCGTAGCATATGAGAGTGTCCAGCACAGCCACGTTTTAGTGCGCACTAGAAAGACCAAATAACTAAGCGTCAATTCAGATATGTTGAGTAGTGACCGCGTGAGGGAATGGGGACGGTGGTCACCATAGCAACTTCGGCCACAGAGCTTACGGATAGCAACAACTGTGATATTGGAAGGCAAAATTAATTAGCAAAAGACGTGTCAGTAGAAGACGCGCCATCTTTGGATTTCCTACGGCCACGACAGCCAACAACAATGTGTTCATAGGTACAGAGCGGGACTGGAACAATCCGAAGACAAGGTCATAACAGGTGCATTCTTTATTGTAAAATCTTACTTTCCGTTATGTGGAAAACGACTGAATAGATTGGTTCGCATTTAGATGATTTCCAATGAGCTCCGTATAATATCAGTTTCTGTGTGAATTTCTTTGAAATAAATAAATCATTGTGCCCAGAATTCATAGCAATATATCTGAAGTATTTGTTAAACTTAAAGGGAATTTATATGCAACTTAGATCCAAGAATCTAGGATATTACAGCAGTGTTTCTAAAATGTTTATCACAAACCCTTCGACGCTTTCCTTTTTTTGAGTAAATTTTTTGACACGAAGAGTTAGGAACTATTGAAGTTGTTTATCACTCTAGCATGCGAAATATATAATGTAATAATTGTGGCATAGATTCCTATTTAACACTTGTGTAGGATTTGCAAACTTCCCCCTATAGGTAAGATTGAATTGTTAGATAGTAAAAAATGGCTTTTCAGATGAATCTCCTATAATATAAATGGTTGATGCTTTTGTCAGTTTTCATGTTTTAATAGCCGCACTTAGTCAACTAGGAGTTTTTCTCTTTGAGTAATTGATAAAGCCTATCTTATGTTTCATATACAATGTGGCCTTGGTAAGATGATGAACTATTTCTAATTTTAGGACATTGTGGTGTGATCAAATTAACTGTGATTGCAAGAGTCAATTGATGCTGATCTGTTTTTTACATCATCAAACATTTAAGTGTGAATGAATAAGTTTGCTTGACCTTGTTGAAAATCTTATGCTCTACAAGTAGAGACCTATACTTCTAGGCTCATCACATAAAGGAATTGATTTTGTTGGTTGGCTTGGTGTAGTGAGCTCTTGTAGTCTTCCAAAAGGGGTCATGTTATTGATTTATTTCCTAAAGCTATGTTATTGGATTCGCCTAGTGGCCAGCTAGATTTGTGGTATAGTTTGGTTCCCCAGTAGATTCTAGTAGGGCGCAGCCATGGGGTTGGGCTTGTTGAAGAAAAACCTGAGTGAACTTGAGGAGGATCCAGACAAATCCCAACGAACTTGTAGAGAAGCCATCACATATTTGACAAAATTTTAATTTTTTTTCACCTTCGACTTTGCCTATTAAAAATTATGAAAATGATGTATGCCACTAGTGTGTGTGTGGCTTTGAAGGTCTTCGTTTGGGCTTGGTGGCGGGTGGCTAGGAATGTGCTAGGGGTGTTGCTCTTGGACCTTGCAAGGGGCAATGCCCCTTGACCTTGATGGAGGTGCTACCCCTAGATCCTCATGAAGTTGTAGGATATGGAGCTAGAGCATACTGACTTGGATGCTTCCTCTTCCTAACATGTTGCACTTGAGGAGTCCAAAAGTAAGCATACTTTTAGTGCAAGTGGTAGTTACATTGCTTGTGGTTTTTCAAATGTTCCAACATCATATAATGTCAATGATGATGTCATGTCCCTGAAATGAAGAAAACCCTAGCTAATAACATTTGGCAGAAGCTCGATTTTCTGAGAATGGTGATTACAGAAACAACATATAAAATGTGAAAGAAAAGAAAACAACAGCAGCTATTACAGTTTATAAACAATGGTTAAAAACAAAAAGGCAGAGCTTATTTCTAAAACTAGGGTAGCGTCTAGTATTTTAATAATTATTATAAGGAATTGTTTATGGACCCGACCCAATATAAGGTTAAGTAAAGCATTAGTTATGTATAGTCACCTTTCTTGCAAATAGTTGTAAACACATAAGGGGTTGTAACTTCTCACCATTCATGGGAAGATATTAATATTTAATCCAACAATCAGATCGAAGGAGGGGAGGAAAACATGAGGCATTACCGAGCAATCTGATAAGAATATGTAATGTCCCCAATTTAGCAGGTTCCAGGAATATGCAGAGGTTAGCTCATCATCGCGAGCTTCGTGAGCTAACGCCTTGATTTGAGGGTCTTAGTTAGTCGACTTACTATTTTAAGTGAGTCAGTGATGGCGGTTTCCATTTCTGCCAAGCACCTAGGCGCTATATTCAGTTGGTGATGATATTGGCACTTTCAGTGGTATATATTGAGTTTAAGTTTATAAATTGCTTTTGGGCGTCTAGTGGGGGTATTAATCATTAATCGACATGGAATATAATCCTAAGTCTTAAAAGCAATGCTTTTAATTGAAAGGTGTGTTGAAGAAGCCTTTTAAGTGAAAAGTGTCTTCATGAAGCTTTTAGCTTTGGAGTTATTTATTATTAATTCAAAGTTATTAAATGAAGGCGTCTAATTGAAAAGTGTATTGATGAAGGCTCTTTAGTGAAAAGTGTGTGAGAGAAGATATTTGCCTTTGGTGTCTTGAAGAAGATATCTTTTATTATTATAAAAGCAATGCTTGTGCAAGATTGAATGCATTTGATATTATTGAATTGTGTGAAGAGAATTTGGAGACAAGGGTTTCAAAAGTTTCAGCTTGGAGAATTGAGAATTCTTCATAGTTTTCAGCACTTTGAATAGGTGAAACATCCAACTAATTGTGCAATCCAGCGATGGCTTTATACAGAAGCCATGTCTGAGCTTAATTGGTGAAGTTTTGAAGATTTTGAATGAGTGTTTGAGCATGTGTTTGAAGGTTTATCAGCTACAGATCCTAAATATATTATTGTTGCAATTATAAATCGGATTACAAGCATTTGTTGTTGAAGAATTCATCTGCTGCTTTATTCATCCTTTCAGAGGGTTTCCAGGGATATATTACTTGTGAGTTCATTAATTGTAACTCTTAGATTTTCTGGGTATTGTTGTTTTAGATAATAGGGGATATTTAATGAACTGGGTTGTCATTATTTTGTGAAAATTCCGAGTATTCAAGCTGGTATAAAAATATGGAATTTTCAGTTGTGTATTTTCAATGCAATTTCAGATTTGAGTTGGAAAATTATTATTATAATATCTTCTATTTTGCTGCATTATATTGTCATATCAAACATTGCAAATATACCACATTCATTCATCAAAAGAAACACAAACAAGAGAGAAAATTTGCATTTACAAGAATCCGCTTGGAAAGGGATTCTTACAGTGGTATCAGAGCTTGCCTGCAAAGTGTTTGACAAATTGTCAAACATCCAAAATTAAACCATAGTCGAACGTTGTCAGAGTTAGAACCTGCAAGGGGTTCTTACAAAATAAAAAATCAGAAATCTGTCATATCCCTTAACCACACAGAACCCTTATTAGTAGCAAACTAATGCCATGAAAACATAAAGGGCCGACTGGGACAGATGTTCAATAATTATTGAGTGGTGAACTCTCAAATAGGGCTGACCTAGGGTTTAATGTAAGTCAAATCAAAGTTTTTTTGAGTAGGGACGACCTAGGGTTTTTATTATTGTGGTAAAAACTTGATATTATTAACAGAGATCGAATGATCTATATATACAAAAGAATGAAACGATGTTTCCTTAAGAAATGATCGTAAAGAATAAAAACTTTGTATTCTATCTACAAAGAAGTAAATATTAGAAACATTCTAATATTTACAGGATATTTACAAACAAATAAAGATAACCATTAATAGCATGTAAATAATAATTTAATACCCTCCCTTATGGTTAATCTATCCACTACACCAAGCTGTCCTCTGAATTTGGAAAACTTGTCTGGACCAAGAGGCTTCGTGAGAATGTTTGCAGTCTGATCCGCTGTAGGAACATACTGCAAGTGTATTGTCCCGTCTTCAACCAATTGCCGAATATAGTGGCAGTGAATATTTACATGCATGGTTCTTTCATGGAAGACTGAATTTCGTGCTAACTTGATAACGCCTTCGTTATCAACAAACAAAGTTGTCGGGCTTGCTGGTGACATCTGCATATCCCCAAGCATCCGACGAAGCCAAATAGCTTCACACCATGCCTTAACTGTCCCTCTGTATTCGGCCTCTGTAGAGGAGAGAGAAATGGCTTGCTGCTTCTTACTGGTCCATGTGACGACACTAGATCCCAAACTAAGCACATATCCAGAAGTTGACTTTTTATCAACATAGCCTGCCCAATCTGAATCTGTGAATCCACTGAGTCTAGGATTAGGACTCTGAGAATAGAGAATCCCAAAATTAGGAGTGCCCTTCAACATAACGAAGCACACGCTTAGCAACCATCCAATGATCAGCCTTGGGAGTTGTCATAAACCGTGAAATGTAGCTGATGGCGAAGCTGATATCAGGTCTAGTAGTAGAGAGATAGATGAGACTGCCTACTAGTTGCCAGTATGCAGTATCATCAACTAGAGGAGAATCAGACTTGGCTGATGACTTCAAACCTTTCTCCATAGGTGTAGATGCAGGCTTGCAATCATGCATATAGAACTTGTCTAACAGAGCCCTGACATATTTGGATTGAGAAATGAATATACTAGAAGACTGTTGCCAAACCTCAACACCGAGGCAATAATGCATGAGGCCAAGGTCAGTCATATCAAAAGACTGGCATAAATTCTGTTTGATTCCCTGAATCAAAGATGCCGAACTGCCAGTGATGATCAGATCATCCACATAAATGACCAGAAGGATGATGTCACTGTCAGTAGTCTTGATGTACAAATTTGAGTCGGAAGAACTCCTCTGGAAGCCTTGATCACTGAGGTACTTATCAATTTTCATGTACCATGCCCTGAGGGCCTGCTTCAAACCATAGAGAGCTTTCACTAGTCTCAGAACCTGGTGTTCTTTACTAGCAACCTTGAAACCAGGAGGCTGCGTCATGTAGACCTCTTCCTCTAGGTCACCATTCAGGAAAGCACTCTTGACGTCAATCTGATGGACCTGCCAGCCAAACTGAGCTGCCATGGCTAAAACTAATCTGATAGTGCTCATTTTTGCTGTAGGAGCAAAAGTCTCCTCATAGTCAATGCCCTGATGCTGAGAGAAGCCCTTCGCATCTAGACGAGCTTTGTACTTCTCCAAAGTACCATCAGACTTGTACTTTATTTTGTAGACCCACTTGCAACCAGTGGGTTTCTTCCCTGGTGGAAGATCAGAAAGGACCTAGGTGTGATTCTTCAGGAGGCTCTGGAGTTCAGAATTCATGGCCTATTCCCACTCTGGAATGCCTTTAGCCTCTGAGTATGTCTGCGGTTCAAACACACTGTGAATGTTGGCCATGAGAGCAATATTGACAGTCTCTGTAGGCTTGCTCTTCTTCTAAGCAGTTCTCCCCTCGATGAGCCCATCATCCCTAAGATCAGCAAGTGTTCTAGCCCACCATTTAGGTCGGAGAGGAGGACCAACATTATTATCAGGTAATGCTCTATGATCAGGTTCCTCATTAGACGAATTTGGATCAAACTCAGGAGAAGCATTTGCAAATGTAGGTGAACCTGGAGGAGAGGCCGAAGGTGTCTGTACAGGATTCTCCGGTACTATTGGAGCTACTCGAGTTGCTGGAGCCCTCCCAGGAGATGGACGTAATGGAAGGCGAACTCCCAAATCATGAGCCTTTATAGGCCGGTCTGCTGAATCAGGAATAGGAGAGATAGGCATGAACGGTCCTCGTTGCTCATCAAAGACTACATCACGATTGTACAGGAGACGAGATGTCTCATTGTTGATCAAGCGGTAGGCTTTGTGAAGACTACTGTATCCAACAAGCATGAGTTTCTGACTCTTGGCATCCAACTTGGTGCGAGACGCATTAGGGATCCAAGCATAGGCAAGAGAGCCAAAAACCTTCAGGTGACTGATTCTGGGCTTGCGATCTTACCAGGCCTCTTCCAGGGTCTTGCCTTTGACCGCCACAGTGGGTGATCGATTCAAAAGGTAGACTGCAGTGTTAATTGCTTCCGCCCAAAATTTCTTTGGAACATGTCTGTGCTCAAGCATGGACCTAGCCATCTCGATGATTGTTCTGTTCCGACGTTCAACTGCACTGTTCTGTTGTGGTGTGTGGGGTGTGGTTAACTGGCGCTTGATGCCATGAAGATCACAGAAGCTAGAGGATTCATTAGAACAAAATTCCTCCCCATTATCTGTCCTAAGAGCAATAATAGATTTCCAGACTCTTTTTCAACTAGAGGTTTAAATTTTTGAAATACAGTAAATGCTTCAGATTTCTTATTAAGAAAATAGACCCACATTTTTCTACTGAAATCATCAACAAACAACAAAAAATACTTGGACCGAAGAACAGGAGGAGTGGCCACAGGGCTGCAGATATCTGCATGAACAAGCTGGAGTACCTGAGAAGCCCGCCATGAATCGCCAACATGAAAAGGTGTGCGATGTTGTTTCCTAGCCTGGCATGCATCACAAACTCCAAGCTATTGAGTCTGAATCTCTGGCAAACGGAGGACAAGCCCATGACAAGCAAGTTGAGAGAGATAGCGCACATTTAAGTGCCCATAATGCTGATGCCAAAGTGTACTAACAAAAGACTGCTGAGTAGCCATAGCAAGGTCCTGAGAAGTACCAGAATCTACAAGTCTGAAAAGACCATGATCCTCAAGACAACCAACAACAACAGACAGAGTCTCCCGATCAATGATGGTGCACTGATGTGAACTGAAGGTGATATCCAGCCGTGGAGAGTGTCGCAGCATCTGATTGACTGAGAGTAGATTTAGTTCCATCCCTGGAACGTGGTACGCATCGAGGAAAATGAGATTCCTCCCAACAGACTGAATCTGAATGTTGCCTTTGCCGACAACTGTGTACTCTTCCCCTCCACCAAAAATAACAGAATCTGAATAAGGCTGGTAGTCAGTGAACTATTCTTTGCGGTGGGTGAAATGACGAGAGACACCTGAATCAATGTACCAGGCAGATGACTTGACGTGATCTGCTGGTCTTTTAGCCATGAAGGTGTAAAAGGCAGATTCTCTTTGCTCAGTGTGCTCTGCGCTGCAAACCAGATTGCTTAGATAGGGCAGCTAAGTGCTTCCGACATTCAACCTTCATGTGATCATACTTGTGGCAGTAGTTGCATTGAATGTTCTTTTTCTTGGAGCCTTCTGATGTTGGAGTAGAGGGCCTTCCCGATTCTGCTGGTCATAGGTAACCTGATCAAGACCAGCTGTAGTTGGACGCTTGGTAGTACCCAGAACCACTTGATCACTGCCGCGATATTCAAAGATGGTTAGCATCGCTGCTTCCACGTGCTATAGTTCCGACCATTAAATTTCTGATTTCCCTTGAGCAGAAGACTGGTGAGTGATGCCATGGCACAAATTTCAATGAAAACGTGAAGAACTGAGAAGGCATGCACTTCGAGGCAAAACTTCGGAAGACCCAGAAAAAATGGAGTAGAACCCAATTGAGAGTTCGAAAAACCCAGAAGGAATATGCTGTCAGATTTTGGATCCGCTAGCTCAAAATCAAGGCACAAAAATTGAGGCACCCAGAAAAAATAAACGACAACCCAATTGAGCTCTCGAAAAACCCACCAAGAATATGTGATTAAAAAAAATTTCCGAGTCAAAAATTAGGGTTTTTGAAGAAAATCCTATCTGCTGGAAAAAACTTAAAAAAGTTCAGAAGATCGTCAAAAGGTGAATTTGTGCAGGAGATCTCTGAAATCGACCATGGATGAGGTCGTTTTTGAAGAGGAAGCCCAAAACTGAACTCTAAACATAGAAAGGAGAGTATTGCAATGTTTTTTTGAAGAAAAACGGTAGTTGTAGAAGCCGCGCGGGCAGCAGAGGCCACGCGAGCAGACAAGGCCGAGAACAAACTAGTGGCTGCAGATAAAAACGTGGCTGGATGCAAAGAAAAACGGCCACGGGAGTTGTAGAGAAATGCAAACAAAACTGCCATTAGAAAACTCACGCCCACGACGCACAGAGTTGCAGAAAACCCTAGACGGGTTTGTAAACAATCTGCAACAATTTCGACCAAGCAACCTCAAGCATCGGATTTCTTAGAGAGAAAATATGAAGATCCCAACAAATAATTTCGAAAATATTTGTTCAGATAATTTCGAAGTGAAATTATAAAGATTTTCGAAAAAATTTAAAGTTTTAGCTCTGATATTATTAATAGAGATCGAATGATCTATATATACAAAAGAATGAAACGATGTTTCCTTAAGAAACGATTGTAAAGAATAGAAACTTTCTATTCTATCTACAGAGAACTAAATATTAGAAACATTCTAATATTTACAGGATATTTACAAGCGGATAAAGATAACCATTAATAGCATATAAATAATAATTTAATATTTATAAGGCAAGTGCAATAGTATAATCAAGGCAACCATTACATATGTAAGGCCGACTTGGTTAGGGGTTTAGGCTAAGTTGCTGGTTCGGGTTCAAAGAACCAGTTCGCTGGTACGGCAAAATTTTGAAATGGGGTTTGGGTTCGTTAGTACAAAAACATATATATATATATATATATGTATGTATGTATGTATGTATATCTATATGTTTGTATACACACACACACATATGTATGCAGCCTAGAAGCATGAATTAAGATTAGAATGTCACATAGTATCATAAAAACAACAAAAACACTATAAACTTGTAATCATAGCATCATATCAACATCAAAATATTAAAATAATAATATTTAGTTCAAGTATCATTGTTTTGACTTTCAACAATTGGAACTTTATACTAAGTTTCAAGCATCTAATGGATTATCTAAATCTTCATCTTCTTCTTCTTTTTCATCAAAGGCATTAGTTGATTCACAAATAGTGCCAATGCCAATGGGATCAGCTGCACGAATAACATTCTTCCTTTAGAAGTCCTCAAATGCTTATTACTTTTTCACTGCACAGAGTTCTTGTTTGTTTGTAATTAACATCCTACTTGAAAAATGTTAGAAAAGTAGCCTGCAACTCCCTTCACCTATTGAAGATATTGTTTAATGTTTAAAATATGATTTATCACTATAGAGAGCTTCCAATTTATTGGACAGGGGTCATTATCAGCAATTGGATATAAAAATTTCACTGGAAGAAATCTTGAGGGCTAGTTAAATTTGATGTAATAAATATATGAACTTCAACCTATTTTGTTTTGTAATGTTAAAGATCTTATTCAAATTCTGTAATAATTGTTTTCTGCACTAAATTATAGAATTTTTCTCAGTGGAAATGTACCTGGTTCGCACTTGGTCTGCCTGGGTCTGGCCTGGTTCGATCTGGGTTCGGCCCGGACAAACCAGCCTGCCTGGGTTCGAACCCTGTTTGAACCCACAGGAAAACTGAACCCGAACCAAGAACCGGTTCGAACCCTGGCCGAACCAGGGTCCCTGGCAGGCGAACCAGACTTCATAGGGTTTAGGTAAATAAAATGAATAAGAAGCCCAGCCAACCCTCCTTCAAACGCCATCTTGGGAAAAGGATTTAATTGTGTTTATTATTGCTGGACCGACCTCCTTGAAAGGGTAGGACCTTTGGGAGGAAGAGTCATCTATGACATATAAAATGAGAATTTTAAGAGGGAATATCCAAGGAAAAAAGAGAGCAGGAAATCAGAGCTGATATAAATATTATTGCAGCAGGTATAAATACATTATTACAGTAGACCTGAATATATCCTACAGCAGACATGGATATATTACAATAACAAACATAAAGAAATATTATTGAACAGACCTGAAAGGTAGGATATGCAAATCAAACCAGAAAGGGGAATCAGATCATTGTGAGAAAGAATATTAAGTAACAAGGCAATCAGATCATTATAACAAATCACAGATAGAGGATTGAGTCAGGCGGAAAAAAGCAAAGGATAAAGAGTCACCCGTGATCTCTGAATCTCAGTCAGATTACAAAGAGTATAAACTAGGGAAAATTCTAGAAGGGGACATTACAGGTGATGTGAATGATTTGGAAAATCCATATGATGCTGAAAACTGATTGTTGAACTTGATATTATTATTAATGTCGGACTTGAAGTTTGAACAATGGATATTTTATAATATTTAGCGTTTATGTTTTTAATGACATTCAAGTTTATGATATTTTTATTGACTATATGATGCTATGTGATATTCTAGACTTAATTCTTGATTTTTACATTTTTTGTATGTTTGAACTCAAATTGAATCCAACCCATGGATCTGAACCAGAACTGGCAACATAGTCCTAGAGATTTCAATTTTCTTCCCTGCTTGATATTTCTGATCAATTCTTAATGGTGGTACAAAGTAATATTGTGATACTTCCACATGATGTGAGGTTCGACCTCAAAACTTACTCATAGAATCCTTGAAGCGTTCTTTCTAGGTTAATTTTGGCTATCGATTCATTTAATTTAATATTTTTTTGGCCCTTTTCAATTTTTATCTGAATTTATAGAGCACTTGTATAGTACGAGACTATTTGTTTTATGATCGAGTTGATATGAATGCAATGTGTAATAAATTATATGTTAGCCAAGCCAAAGATGTCTAATTGTAGCTAAAATATAGAAGAATTATAGGCAATTGAGCTTTGTGATATGGCTAATAGAATTGTAATTAATGAAATTCATGTTACGATATTTTTGAAATTGTACAATTTTTTTTTGTAGAATGCTCTTGTTTGCAAAGTATTGTTTATGAAAGATTGTATTGACAATTTTGAACTGACTGTATCATTGCATTGATTATTTACATGACGGCGTCATATTCAACAGTGCTGCCTCAAGAGGAAAGTATGTACTTTATTCCCTTTATGAGTTTGTTTTTAAATACTGTAAACCCCTAAGTTCTGGGTAATTTTTTTGTTTAAAGCAGTGTCTCTTCTAAAAATATAGAAGAAAATGAAAATTTCTTGGTGAGTGCAGCATTAAATTTATTATTTGTCGTGTATTCTTTGGAATCATGTCATATGTCAATGATTTAATTTTTTTCTTTCTATACAGAATAATTGAGCATTATAGAGAATGGATTTAAAATTTGCTAATGAGGAACATACAATTCTCAATGCATGGGATAAGAAATCTAGATTCAGTACATAACAAATTAGACCTCCAGCGTAGGGCATGCACCCGGCATGATGTTAAGTTCACCCTTTCAGAATGAGTGATTCAGTGCAGATGATCCTTGGCAAAGTGTAGTGATTTTTAATGTGCATCTTCTTGTCCACAGTTTGTTTTTTCTTTTTCTCGTCATTGTTCACATTCTATCATAAATTCACCTGTTCATTTTATCTTTGTGGGAGCTCTTATACCCATGAATATAAAACTACATGCATCCCTTGCCATAGTGGTTGATCTCACTAATTTGAATCTCTTATGATTATTTGGATTATGCAACAATTGTTTACACTTTTCATATGTTTTACAATTTGCAAGTGTCTTTACATTGGAGTAATCTTGCTTGTGTGGATGATCTCTCTATTCGTTCATGTTATTGTACAGCCATCCCTATTGTTGGCATATTTATTATGGTTGAGAATTCAAATCACTTGCTTGCTGTAGTTAGACCTAAGGGAAGCTGCTATATAGTTGGACCTTAGCAAGGCTACTAATCCAAGCTCCCTCAGAAACTTAATAGTACTTGAATTTTTAAAGAATTGAGATGGACCAAAAGTTTTTGATAAGACACTGAGTTACATAACTACTTAGCATACACAAACTATCATCAGGTGAACATTTTGGCATAACACAACTAGGGACATAATAAAAAAGATTGGAGTACTTGTTAGATTGCAAAATAGTAGTTATAAACCTTTCGGAGATTATCAAACTCTACAAATACTTTGCAGACATTGTCCATAGAACATCATTTTAGTGATGAAGACCCAGCAATCATGGTTATGAGGGGTGCCATTTGGAAGCTCACAACTAGCTGTAGTTTCATGCTTCCTGTTGCATGTTTATCCTCGGACACGTGTCAAGATTGGAGATCAGACATGTAGCACAATTCAGCTTTATGCATTTGGTTACATTAGGAACCAGATCAATTCCCAGATCTTTCCATGAAGAATAGTGATTCACTTGGTCTTCTCTTTTTAGGTTTTTTGAAGTACTGAATAACATCAGGTCAGCTGAGAGGAAAGCTTTGCGAGTGTAGTGGAAGTCAAGATAGGTCTAGAGTAGTTGTAATTTAAGTTTTAAAAAAGAGTCTTTGAGTATAGTGTGCATGTTTTCTGCCACAAAAATAAAAAATAATGAAGACTGATATATTTGCTTTTGTTGGTTCCTTGTTCTGTCATGTCCTCTCACCTGTCTGAGTGGTTGATGGTTGTTCATTTGCCCCTTACCATGCCTTAATGTATTTTAATTTTCTTTTCCTATTTGATTGGATGGATGTGGTGGAGTTGGATGGAGAAATGTGTCAGTGAGTTTTATTTTATAAATTGACATTTATAAAATCTATTCCTGCCTATTAAGTATAGCTTTGTTGATGATCATACTGTAGCTCAAGCCTTGAGAGTTTAAGGGTACATTATACTCTGGCTGTGTAAATAATTTTGTTATTGTTTATCTCTATGATGTAAGGACCCCCATATCATTAAATTAACATAATGCACAACATAGACATAATCAATCATAAATAATTGCCACATGTTCAAACATACAAGATTAGAGACATGAAATTACATATCGACATAAGTCGATACATAAACCAATAACAAAGTAGAACATAAGGAAACAAATTCCTTTACAGTAGACCACAGGGCCGAATGCAAATGAATACATAATGTACATAGATGATGACAATCTTGACAGGAACTCCGAACATCTATCTCTCTTGAGCACATTATGGGCAAAAACATTGTTGGAGTGCTTATCCACCCAACCTCGAAGTATTACACTCCCCCAAAATTCTTCCTGACATGAAGAATCCTCGACCTAGCATGAGGGTGCTTAGCAATCTAAAACTGTCAGGAGTAATGGATTCTGTGCAACATGATATATCTACATTCTAATGCTAATAAAATATTATCATGATATGCAAGAGAGTAATGAGACAATGTTCAAAGTTAGCAAAGCATCTTTTATGCCGTTTGCTGGCAGATAGATATAGGGTGATAATCTATCCTTCTTTGTTCCTCCATATTTGGCACCATCCATAAATACCTAAAACACACTTTGCTAACACTAGAATGCTCAATGCATTTCTACTTGAAGTCAAAGAATATTCAGTCATTTAGTGTATCATGAACTACAATGCATCCATTAATATGTATGACAAGGATAAGGATTGTAACATTTTCTTATAGCAATATAAGCACAATTCTTTCATATGTATCTGATATCTTTTAAATGTTTCATAGATGTAGAAACAATTCAATCACTAAAATACAAAGTTATTATATTCATATTGACAAGGTCATGAAGCAATAAGTATTATTTACAAGTGAAGGAAAAGAGTATTAGGTACATTAAGAAGTAAAGCCATGATTCCAATAAGCTGATAACATTCAAGCATCTAATAAATAATTACTATAGAATCTAACCAATTCTTTCCTTGTTCAAGATTCCCAAAGAGAAAATATACATGAGTAATAAATGGTAAGTGGATTAAGGTCCCTGATTAGGATATAAGAAGGTTTAATACCCCAAAATGCGATAAAAACATATATTGACCTATATTGACGATGATGATACTTTTCAAGACAACTTACAACTAGATAGCCTTCAACATTCTAGAGATTTTTAAAAGGTCAAATACCCATAATCATGAATAAATTAGTCAATCCATTCGTAATTTTCCAAAAGGGTTCAAGTTTATAATTCATTTCCTATCTCTAGATTGGGCTCTAAGGGGTCCTACCTCATAATGCAATATCTATTTGCATTCAATGATTAGCAAAATATATTGTATACAATACTATCATTCTTTCCCTCACTAAACTAAGTAACTGGTAGTTATGTAACAACCTTGTGTTAAGGTGATAATATAATGACCTCTAAGTTTATCAAGTAGACATATCCTTTTCAACATCTTAATGATAAATATTTAATATTCTAGATTTTAGAGATTCAAAATGAAATGCTCATTGTACCTACAGGGATTTTTTAGTAATCTACTTACTCAATAATTCGTATTAAGTGTAATTCTTTCAAAAGGAAGATCATATACATATTCGAACCTTGAAATTATCTATTAAATGCTCTTTTCTTTTTATTTGCTAAGGTTCATTAAGAAGCATCTAACTAAAATGATAGTACTAAAAATATAATCTAATTGAAGTAGTATTAAATAATAATAACGTAACGCCAAGATGTATGATTTCTTTAACAAGGATTGAGCATACATGCCATGATTTATAAATTACAAATACTGTAAGATTTCAAATACACAAGCATGTGCATTAACACGGAAACATTCAAATGCTAACTGAAACTTATATTAGTAATAAGTGTACATTGCTATTAACCCTTGAATGTTCTAAGCTGCTTATCAAGTTTCTCATAGCTTTATTGACGATTCTCTATTAAGAACAAAGGTTGTTTCAAGGTATGCATTATTTATGGGGAAATATTGCAGTTCAAAACAATTTAAAGAATAGAGTAGACCTGTAGAGTATAATTGGCATGCATTTACAAGGTTGATGTTTCATATCGGGTTTCTGACTTAAGGTAGACTCTGTTCTTAGGCGGTGTTTGAGACCGGTTAAAGAATTTTGCATGATTAAAGATTAAATGACTTCATTGGAGATCTACCATGATAGAAAATGAGATAGAGTAATCGGTTCATACAACATAATGTCAAATAGGCAAAAAGTAAGTTGCCACAATGAAAGTGAGCTGTCTCAAGGAAAATAGGTTCATCAAGTGCATTTATTACAACATACGATATAGATATGTAGCATAAAGATTAGATGGGTTTTATTGTGCAAGGTAAATATTTACAAACCAAGGCGACAAAGTAATGGTATGAGAATCCTTTGGAACTGGTCTCAAGAATAAAAAGAGATAACTAAATCAATGGTGAACAACTCTAGCAATTGCTGGTCAAAGAGTATATGCAGAGGATCAAATGGACCAAGACATACTGGTGGATATTTTAATGAACTTGATTTAAATTAGGGCAATTTAAAATCCGATACCGATTCTAAGTAAATACAACTATAGAACCTATTGTATTTTCTCACTATTTCCTTTAAAGGATTTCCAAAATTCATACATGATACAATGTGTGGCTTATGTCTTTCCGAGCAAACAATGACCTCTTTTTCTCTTCTCCAAGCCTTCCCAAGATATAAGGCATATTTCCATTTCGGATAAAGATGCACTTCTGGGACGCACAGAGTATAAGCCACCAGCCTCGTAGTCGGAGCTTTCTCCCAGCGCCAAAATAATAATTGTATCTCCCTCCAATTACCCCTCTGATCCACTTGTATTCCACCATCACCTGTATGCTGAGTTACCGGATTCGGACCCTGGACCCTGGATCCAGGCAGGGTCCGGATTTGGACCTGTGGGTCTGGATGGATCCGCGGATCGCGGATCCATCCAGACCCACAGGTCCAGATCCGGACCCTGCCCGGATCCAGCACAGACTGGGGGGCGAATCCAGCGAAGTTTTGCTAGCGGACAGAGTTTAAGACATTTTTTTTGGCAAAAATTATAAATAGTTGACATCCACAACCCAAAATTTTGACATTGCCGAACTTGGGCCCGCTGAAAAATAACTCTCGGCGCCTTTATAAAATAATTAAAGTCAGTTCAGCTTTCGGGGGTGCTGCCCCCAAAAACCCTCGCAAGGGGCGCTGCCCTTGACCCCGTCTGGGGGGCTTTGCCCCCAAACCCCCGTTTAATAATTTGGGGTGGTAATTGCGCCAATAAAAGTGGGGAAAAATTAACCTTCAGTCTTATTAGGCTCCATATAGAAGATGATGATGAAGAAGAAGAATATCAATAAATTATTAATCTATTAGTTGAACTTCAAACAATGACACTTGAACTGATGTTATGAATGATGATTTAATTTTAATATTTTGAATCTTTGAGATTTGGCATTGATCAATGATCAAGCATCATAGATTCATACTATGAAATGATTGAGTTTTAGAATTATGTATATTTCTCTTATTTTTTGTATATATAATGCATATATATAAATATATATTTATATATATATACACTCACGAACCCATACGAATCCTAATGGCAAATGTTTTTTTCACGAATCCACGAACCGGATTCGCGAACCCCAATCCGTCCCCGAACCCGAATCAACAACTTAGCCTGTATGTCCTATATTCTTTTCTCCTAAATTAGTAATGGTTCCTTTAGAAATATTAAATGCCAACTCTTGAAAACATAACGCCTTTTACCCCATACTCCACTTAGGTTGATTATTCATTTCTAATGATTCCTCCCTTTTTTTACCACTAAAACAGAGTATATATAAAGAAAAGTTATACCCTGTCTTGACTGCTGAAGAAAACTAAAAATAGCAGAGACTTTGTTATCAAACAGTTCTAAAGATATAGAGGATTTATCATGCACTGAAAGCATGTTTTTCAAACCAAAATTAAATAAGACAAGGCATTGATCATGTAGGGTAAAGCATGCATAGATCATGCAGATACAAAAAGTTTATAACTAAATCTCACTCAAACATCTCTGCCACCCCCATCTAAATTTAGTCTCTAGCATTTAAGTATGCTACCTCCATCTTTTCTTCCTCTATTGAGAGTTCAATGTCAAAAAAAGAAAGCATAGATAATTATCGATTTTATATTAATGCATGGTAATAATTAAATCCTAAATAAAATAATCGTATTATCTCATAAATTCATAAATATGTATTTATTTATTAAGGAGATATTTTGGTTATGACATATGATGTCTGTAGACAACTATAGGAATGACAATTTGTTAAGTTCTTAGTTTACTTTTATTGCCCTATAACATTTGGATACAAACTTTGCACAAGATGGATGTCCTAGGACACGAATATCATTTCAGTGAGGTATTTCTATCCAGTTCCTTGTTATGTGATATGATTTTTTATCCCTTGTGAGATCTCTTTAGTGTATTGGAAATACATTTCACTTTATATAAATGGAAATTGTTGTAAAACATAGCTCTAATGACATTTGAGGGCATTTAGGTAAGATATTAAAATTGCCTTGGAATTAACTCCATTCTTTGTTCAATATTATTGGCCACAAAACATTACCTTTGCGAGAGATGCTTTCTTTGAAATAATAATCGATTTTTATATTGAACAAAGGAGAGAAATGCTTCTTATATAGAGATTACAGAAGAGCTTTCCATAAAAGGATCAAGAACTAAAGACATAAATAGAAGTTACTAAAACTAACTAATTGACTTACAAAACTAAACTACTTAAATGACCATTGTAAGCTAAATATTACAATAGTACTTTAATACTCTCCCTTAATGGTCCTTCTACTAACTACCATGCAAAATTTGCTAGTCTTTTGGCCATAAATGCATAAAAGGTTGATTCCTTCTCTTTTGAATACTCAATCAGCCAGCTGCTTTTTGCAAAACTTCCTCATATGACCAAGAACAGGAACAAGCTGAGTCCCTTCCAACATGATGTTGGGTAATGAAGTCATCCCTCTCATTATCCAGAGAGACAAAAAACGAGATAAAAATCAGCTTCTCATAAAACTTCAATTTTTGTTGAAAAATTTATCAAAAATGTCTAAAACAACGATTCCACCAAAAATTATCAAAAAAAGTTATTGCAATATAGTACCATGTTTTTGTGGAAAAATCATTAAATCTAGATGTGATACTGTAAGTAGAAATCACACACGATATTGTGGAAAGATTATAAAAAACCCTCGTTTTGTAAAAAAAGATAAAAACCCACAATTTTGAAAAAATCATCAAATAACAGTAAACTCTGGGCAAAAAACGCCATGATTTTTGGGAATTTTTTTGTCAAAAGTTAAAACCCTAGTCGTCTAGAGAACACAACGATTTATTTGGAAAAAAAATCATGCAAAACTCTCATAGATCAGATAAACCCCGATTTTCAGGGGAAAAAGTTCAAAACCCTCCATTGGTTAGGAAAAACTTTTTTGATGAAAAAATTGCCAAAAAAACAAAAGCCCTAGTTGCAAAAAATGATGCTGCGATTTTCAACCAGATTATACAGGAAAAAACAACCAACGATTTAGTGAAAAATTGTTCAAAAATACATGCACTTTTTGCAAAGGAACTCTGCAGTCGCGGAAGATCTTCAATCACAGGAAATAAAGTGACCCATGGGTAGAAAACCTAGGCTGATGCACTCACGCATAATTTGCAAAAAGGCTTTGAAAACCTCCCTTCACAACTCTGAAAAACAACAATTTTGATTGTATAATTGTCCAAAACCCTCGGCACAACAGGAACAACAAAATGCGCTGCGAACCCTAGCTAGAAAGAACAACCTGATCCCTAGTTGCGTGGAAGAAAAAACCTTCGCATATTGTAGATAAGATGAGATAAGATACGATAAATCTATTAATGTCCAACAAAAGACCACAAAGAGGCTCCAAGGGACGCCGAAATAAAGTAGAAGGCCAACCCACAACAGGAACACCAAACGGTGTCCGAGGAGAGAATGAAACAACAAAAGCAAGAAACAACAACCAACAATTGACAACCCACTAGCTGCCCTGAGCAGCTGAGGAAAAAGCCAGAATTGAAGGATAGGCAATAGGGCGAGAAGGGACCCCACGCTGTCTTTGAGGACCACTAGAAGAAGAAGAAGATGACCGTTGCTGAGTGGAATTCTTGTGCGGTCTCACAGATCTGGTATGGCCAGAGGAGGGCGGGACCGAGTTGTCACTTGGAACCAGGCACAGGGGATACCACCATGAAGAAAGAGGTGATGAGCCGGCCGGGGTGTGGTCTCGTGGGGAGCTGATGCTGTAGAGAGTGGTCCCGAAGTCTCAAAGCCTCCCGAAGATAAAGTGCAAGGCACCTCTTGTCAATGTACTTGAAGAAGGAGGAGAGAGATCGAGTC
Source organism: Thuja plicata (assembly GCA_018584345.1). Classification (NCBI taxonomy): domain Eukaryota; kingdom Viridiplantae; phylum Streptophyta; class Pinopsida; order Cupressales; family Cupressaceae; genus Thuja; species Thuja plicata. The sequence continues at coordinate 2,639,731 of MU226673.1, forward strand.
TCCCTGAACAAGCAGTAGAATCTCCCTTTGATCTCATAGTAGATAGGACAGTGGAAGATGAAATTAGTCTTAGTCTCAGCCTCACCCATGCGGAAGAAAAAAAACACGATTTTCAGAGAAATAATGCGATTTTTCCAAGGTTAAAAGGCACGATTTTTATTTTATAAAAAATACCTAGAAAGCTTTGTACTAATCCGTACGAAACCCTTAAAAAATTGAAGCAAAAGCCCACGATTTTATGCAAAGCCAAAAACTGAAACCCTCGATTTTATTTAAAAAAATGGGCAAAAAGCTTCTAAATATTTCTTTGAAATTTCTTGGTAAATGCCACAATTTTTTGTTATAAAAAAACCAGATCAAAAAAAGTCTAGAATTTGAAATTGCTATGTAAAAGGACCATGAATATTTACTAAATAAATTCGCCAAAAGAGAACCTATGCTTTGGTACCATGGGCATGAAATGATAATCGATTGTTATATTAAACAAAGGAGAGGAATACTCTTTATGTGGAAGATTACAGAAGATCTTTCCAAAACGGAAACAATTGAGAACTAAAGAAACTGACCGACTGACATACAAAATAGGAAGTTTCTTACTAAACTGCTTAAATGACCATTATAAGCTAAATATTACAATATTACTTTAATATCCTTGCATAGGGATTTTGTTTGCTTTTGTATGCTTTCTTTTGCCTTAGTGGTAATCATTATAGTATACTATTTCTCCTTTTCTGTTTGCTTTCAATTGTTTAGAATATGACATATATGCAATTTTCTATTTATTGGATATTGAGTTTTAGGATCTGGTAATCATGTTTTGCTTTCTGAAGGCATTGTAGTTTCTGTTTCTCATTTTTTATAGCAGAATTGTAGATATGTTTATCATTGTAGATATTATCCTTTAGTTTCTAAATAATCTTCTTTGTTTGATGCAACTGTGATAGATTTTCCCATATGGTGTGTTCATTGCACCGAGTCTTGCATGTATTCAAAGCTTTAAAATAGTTGCAACAGCTTCTTACTGCAAGATTTTTATAGAATGGTGTTCGCTATATAGGCCATGCCGGAAGACTTTATATTGGTGATGGTAAAGCCTTGCTGTGGACTCTGTCATATCTACCCTTTGAAATGTGATTACCTTCTATAAGATTTGAGGGTTAGTTCATTGCCTGCATGCTGATTTTATGATGCCATACTTTCGTAACATTAAACAATTATCATGCACTTTCTACTTTGTCATTGTAAGTTTATTCTAGGATTAATTCCTATTCTGGATGTCTTGATTTGCTCTGTGTCAATCACATAGAAAATTCCCCCTCCCTTCAGCTATGAGGTATAAATAAATTTGCTTGAAGAATTCATGACCTACAGGCATCTGACTTTTCTATGCATTCTACCTTTCTTGCTTCTAGGTTTTAAATAGCATATGACAACATTTTTAATCTTCACTAATGATTGCTCATTTTGCTTCAATTGTATTCAATACTGTGATGGTTTACAAAATGGTAGACAATGTGCTGGATTTCAAGAGTTGATGCAATGCTTGCCAGCTGGTGTAAGAAAAAATCTATGTATTCTGTTAACGGATTTGTCTATGCACAATAGGTTGTTTGTAAGTACAGGCTGTTCTTTTGGAAATGTGTTAGATATTGAGAAAATTTAATGATGACTTATTTAGGAATTGGGTTAATGTAGCAAGATAATTTCGAGATCAATGTGTTTCTTTGAAATGAATTGATTTCAAAGCTTTATATAAAGTAATTACTATTTGATGTGAAGCTCTTTTTATTGTTGGTAGGCACACCTTTCTGGAAATTAGTCTTGAAGCAGTTTGATGATTTGCTAGTGAAGATTCTGATTGCAGCTGCTGTAATATCATTTGTCTTAGCTGTAATTGATGGAGAAACAGGATTTAGTGCCTTTTTGGAACCTTCTGTAAGCTATTTATCTCTGCTAAAGTCATTTTGCTATTCTCCCTGTAATAAATCATCAGACAAGGAAATTTTGTGTATTAATAAAATATTGCAAATAGAATTTAATTTTTATTTATTTGTTTTGTATGACATCATTTATCCTTTTACTTAAGTATTCAATGTAATTTATTCTCTATACGAGATGTTTGGAACTCGGGACATCTGTTGATACTTGCAATGATAAAGTACATTACACCCTTTTTCAATTGCCTTGAATTTATGCTATATGTATGGTTGGTATTTGCTAAGATGCTTTTATGCTCATAACCTCTCTTATATTAGATGAATGAGCAGTTTAAGTTTTTTGCTACAATATTCTCTCTTCTGAGTGGCGTGAGTATGGCGAAACATCTTAATACCTGTGTTAATGTTGTTTGACTTCAATTCTGTTGATGCATGTAGCCACGATCAGATAAATTCATAATACTGAAACATATTAATGATCAGATTAAAGAACCATAAATGTATATATATATATATGATATTATTATTATATATTCCTTATGATCGAATTAAATCTGATAACTAATGAATTGAGTTCAACCCGATAACATTAGTATTGAAATATGTTTAATATTGGAATCGGTTTCAAACCGATATCATTAGCAATGAATTGTAAGTGAGAGTGGAATCGGTATTAAACCGATATTATTAAACGTGGATTGTTTTGCATTAAACCCGATACCACTAACAATGAAACGTTTAGTTTGTATCGGTGTTGTATGTTATATTAAGGAGTGACGATTAGTCACGCCTATGATAGGCGTGACTCCTCATGGAGTCACGTCTATCATAGACATGACTTATCAACGCCATACAAACGAATATATATATTGATCGGTCTGTTCAGATACAAACACCGAAATCGATAAGTGTGAAGTATCTTGAACAGCGATCAATACATGTATTCATTGCATTATAATTTGAGACATAGTTGAAGTTTACAGATTCATTTCAGCATATACTTTTCAGTTTCTCTTATTCTGCATATAACATTTATATTGTTAGAATAAAGACATATATGATATATATATAATCAGCACTAAGAGATTAAATTGAAATTCGAATAATAAGTTTGTCTTGCATTTACATGGTATCAGAGCTCTGGTAAAGGAAGATCCAAGAAGCTCTCAAACTTGAGAAATTCAATATCAGTTGTAATCTATCACATTTCTATGGCAATCGCTATCAGATTCGAGGATAGACTTGAAGGAGGAAACAATTTCTCATCATGGAAATTCAGAATCAAAATGACCTTAAAAGAAAATAAAGTCGAGTCATTTATAAAGGAGGAAAAAGAAGAGCCAGTGAATGATCCCGAAAAATCAAATTGGATTGAAGGAAATGAAAAGGCTACGAAGATCATAGTTGATGGTGTTAGAGACCATATAGTGCCGATCCTGACATAATATGAGACTGCCTATCATATGTTTAAATCACTCGAAAGAACGTATGAGATAAATAATGCTAGTAGAACCCTAGCCCTAAAGAGGGAAATCAATCATATAAGTATGAAAGAAGGAGAATCGATCAATGCATACTTTACGAGAATTTCCACTCTAAGGGATGAATTAATAGTACTCGGATATGCAATTCAGAGCAAAGAACTGACACTCATCGCACTAGATGGTCTACCAAACACCTGGGAGACCTTTGTTCAAGGCATTAGTGCAAGGTCTAAATTTCCAAACTTCGATCGACTAAGGTCTGACTGTCTTCAGGAAGAGTCAAGACAAAACAAGAAAGAAATCAAACAAAAGAACATAGATGGGGATCTTCAAGTGTTAAATGTAAATTCTCACCCGAAAGGCAAGAAGAAACACTTTAAGAAGAGGAAGGACCATCATGAAAAGGGTTCACCTAAGAGAGATACTTCTCACATTCAATGTTTTAGATGTGATCAATATGGGCACTATGCAGCTAGATGTCCAGATAGAATTAAACAACTAGCTACATTTGCCAAAGTGAAAAAGAATAAAAAAGAGCATAATTTAGAAAAACATGTATTCTACTCTGCCCTCTCCAATCAAGTTTCACACAAATCTAACACCTGGATAATAGACAGTGGATCATCAAGACACATCACTGGGTATAGAGAATTATTGGAGTCTATGATAGAAATTGATGAAGAGGTAACCATTGGAGACGACTCTGCACATCCAGTAAAAGGTGTTGGGACTTGCACCATTAAGTTAAAATCAGGAATGTTTATCCAACTCACCGGAGTTCTTTATGTTCCTGGCATCAAGAGGAACCTAGTCTCCATATCCGCACTTGAGGATAATGGATATAGAGTAACCTTCATGAATAGCAAAGTTTTGGCATGGCCGAAGAATTCTTCTATCATGAAAGCAATACCTATAGGGCATAGGAAAGGCTACTTGTATGAGGTACATGTAAGGGGTGTGCTCTAGGCAATAATACTAAGGGTTCTCTTTCAAAAGTAGTTCTAGTAAAACTAGTAATATCTTGGAACTAGTTCATTCTTACCAATGTGGACCCATGTATGTACCTAAAGAGAAGAGAACAAAAACCCTCTAGAAGAAAAATAATCTTTGTAGGGTATAGTGAAACTTCTAAAGCCTATCGAGTATTTGTACTTGAACATAGCAATATTGAACTCAGTAGAGATGTAATAATTGAGAAAGACCTAGCCTTTAACAAGGCTACAAACTCTATTGAGTCATAAAGTAATGCTCCATCTTCAGACCTAGAAGAGGAACCTGCTCCTGAGCTTCAAAGGGAGTATCCTGAAGAAGATGAAAATGAAGTACAAAACTCACCTCAAGAGAACATTAAGAAAAGGCCCCCAGGGCGTGGTATGAGAGAATCAATAGCTATCTCATGGAATTGGGATTTCCTAAGAATGATGTAGATCCCAATCTATACTTCAAACAAAGCAAATGTGATATGTTAATACTAATATTGTATGTTGACAATCTGTTAATTACAGGAGAAGATCACCTTATTGATCAATGTTAAAGGGACCTTGCTAAAGAGTTTGAAATGAAGGATTTAGGCCTTCTAGATTACTTTCTTGGATTGGAAGTTAAACAGAACTCAGATTGCATTGTACTTAGTCAAGGAAAGTACACCCTAGACATATTAAAGAGATTTGGTATGATGAATTGCAGACCCATGACTTCTCCCATGGA
>MU226673.1:2646948-2659870 GCA_018584345.1 Thuja plicata
TTTCAGTTTCTCTTATTCTGCATATAACATTTATATTGTTAGAATAAAGACTTATATATAATATATATATAATCAGCACTAAGAGATTAAATTGAAATTCGAATAATAAGTTTGTCTTGCATTTACAAATTCAAAGCTAGATGTTGGTTCTGCTAACTTTTTAAAGAGATGAAAAAGCTCTCCAGTTGCATGCAGACTAGAGATCTGAATGAAGTTATAATCTGAGACAGGATGCTATCAATACAAACAAATAGAGCTGTATGAGAAACATGGGAAGGCTAGTTAACTACACATTTTTTTGTAGAATAGTAATTGTAGCTCATTGCATGTCACTTATGTTCCCAGCTCATCTCTGAACAAATTTGTTCAGGTAACCCAAAATAAACGATCCTCTATATAACATGATTGATGAAGATAATGTATGAAAGTGTAATGTCCCCTTTTTGGATTATATGAGACACTGCTTGAAATATGTAATTCTTCCTTGTAATGTAATTTCAATAATTCAGATATACAGAAATCTATGTAAACAACGAATTTATCTCAACATAAATGACTGGTAATTCCAAATGCAATAACGGTATGAATGACTGGTAATTCCGATCGCAATAACAATATGAATGACTGGTAATTGCAAATGCAATAACAACGAATTATCAGTAGGAATAACTGGTAATTCCAATTGCAAATACTGCAACTTAATATAATTCAAGGATGCAGTTACAATATTAAGGCTATTTCTGATTTAGCAATATAATATATGCACAAAACCCTGTATGGCTGTATCTGATCTTTGATTGTGGTGTATGCTGCAAGTTATAGGATGTTTATAATGATCTCAGGCAGAGATGTGCTGTCTCTGATATTCTGGAGTTATATATGCAATTGTCTCTGATATACGAGCCACTCTGATATATATCTGATGATGTATGCTCCTCAAATAAGATGCTGTCTCTGATATATAAATGAATTGCCCGCACCACGGTTGCTATCGCAACCTTCTATGCTCTGTAATCGAGCGTTTCCACAAAGGGAAAATATAAGTTATATATTATCAATTCTTCTATCTGCATCTGGTGAGCCGATCGACTTGTATAAATATGTACTTTGAAGCATGAAGAGGCACAGGTGGGAAGTCGTCACCCTTCATAACCAGCTATTTGTTATTCATGATAATCATTCATGATTATTATGAATTAATCATGGATGATTACTGATGACAACATAATCGTCAGGAATCATTAAGGACAATCGATAATGCAAACCCGGTAATGCCGTTGGCTTGGATATAATCGTCTGCACGATTATAATTGCTTGGCTATCTCGGAAATACCGCCGGTTAGAATGGTAGCACGTAATATGTGTATAGCCCGACCCATGAATCGGAAGTGATGCCTGATCATGGTGATGCATGGTAATATCCGTCCCGATGATGCATACTCTCATCGGCTTTATTATCAGACAGATATATGTGAATATGATGCTTAATGCAATGTCATGAACGTATATACAGTAATGTGACCATGATGATATAATTATGTCTATATGGATGCACCTATGTATGATGTGGTATTCCATGTGTATATCAATATGCATGGGATGTTATATCATGGATGGATGCATATGATAATGATAATATGATAATATGATGCCATTTATATGAATGCACATAATGGAGTAGCATATATGATGCATGTGTATGATGGTACTTTATGAATGATGCATTTATATGGATGGCAAGGTATGAATCATAGAGGTGGTAATGCATGAGTGATGATGTAATCTTATGATGATGGTGGTAACCAATTCAAGCCATTGGATCAGATCTAACTACTATGCAAAGTGCAGGAAATGCTGATAATGTACAAGACAAGGCATGCTTCTTCCCCTTGCCCTTATTTACTTGTTGTTTAATTGTTTTGAAATAATGGGATATCACAGAAAGTGGTTTAATTTTTGATCAACAAAAGTTGCAAAGGTATTGGGGACTGGCTATTAGATAGGAAATGTTTGAGGAACAACAGATGCAGGGACCATTAGGTCTCATTTAACATTGGTGATCTGAAGTTTCCTATAGCTTTCATTGCCTTAGTTCTTAAGAGGGTGAGAGTAAATATTCAGTTTGCATAGCTCAGGCCATAGACCAAAAAGGAGGAAGCACAGAATATATTGGAATATAATAATATGCTATTAATCATTGTAATACATATTTGTGATACTTATTTTAATAATAATCAATCATTGTTATTAGTAACATAAATTGGTTGGATGGGTAGTCGACCAGTTTACTCTTGACCTGTTTATTGTCATATTCTTGCTTTCTTTCAATAATATACTGCTCACTGCTTTGGTCCATATTCAATTTGGTAGCAGAGAAGTTGAAATCAATGTGCCTGTGCGTGTGAAGTTGGAGGTCAAAATTTGGGTGAACTTGAGTAGACAAGAGTTGCTGAGAGGAACATAGAGGTCATCTGAATTGTGATGCCATTCTTGTGCAAGGAATCAAAAACTTTTTACTAGTGAAGGAATTGTGGAAGAATCTCTGCCCTACTTTCCCTATCCAGTGCAATACATAGTTGTTGAAGTTGGTAGCTTGAGGAGAAATATTTGATCTCTTTCGTTTGCTGTTGCCATCACAAACACAGCTCCTCATCTTTGTGTTCTTCCTTTTGCGATGGCGGTTGCTATGTCTGTTGTATCAATTATTCTGGAGACGCTTCATCTCTCTGTTGTAACTATAACTGCCCAGATTTAATGACGAAAGGCTTCAAGTGTCATCGGGCATTAAGTTATTGAGACTTTCATTCACAATTGTCATGAGCTTTCAATTCTCATCGGTTATTTTTGTTATCATTTATTACTTCCTCAGAATGGGAGTGAGATGATCGCATATGGTGTTTCTATCCACGTGGCTTTTGGATTCCTTGAGGAATTGAATCGTCTTGACATAGTAACTGCTGTCAGTTCACTAGATGTGTAACGGGTGACTCTTGAGTTACCATGACTTAGATATTTGTTTCGGCATCTAGTTCATTTTCGGTGATTCAGCGTTCGGTGATTTTTTGAGCGGAACTGGATGTGACTATAGCATCTGTGATTATCATATCTGAAACTGATCATTGTATTTTTGCTTCTGCATTTACCGTGTGTATGATCAGTGCTTGATTATTTTTATTTATGTCTATCTTTTCATTTAGTATCTATGAGATACATGGTGTATTGTTCGTATTGTAGGAGTTAAGCAAGCTATGCTTGAACTCTCATCAGGTTTCTTCTGGTTGATTGTCATGAATTAGTAATCTCTGATTTGTTTTGATCATCTGTTCAAGCTTGAGAACTTTGTACAGAATTTGAGTATTCAATAAAGGATCATTTTTCGGGTGTGGCTGGGGTTTTTCCCTCAAGTGGAGGGTTTTCCTAGGATAAATAACTGTGCGAATTTGTCCTTGTGTAATTTTGAGTTTCAGAATATTGTTGAATGCTATTCTGGTTCCTAAAACATTAACAATAGTGAGCCGCTTGCCTAGATCATATACGGTTACCCACCTCATCAAAATTTTATACTAGTGTGAAGGAATTGTAGATAAGATAAGATAAATTTATTAATGTCCAACAAAAGACCACAAAGGGTCAAAGGGAATGCCAAGAAGAATCTTTGCCCTACTTTCTCTATCCAATGCTAAACATAGCGAATTACTTACTGTAGTGAACTACTGTAATGTCCCAGTTTTGGCGGCAATGAGAAAATAAATAAATATTTGATTGTTTATTATGTTGTCTTGAGTTATTAAAAGGTAACTAATAATAATTAATAATTGTTAAAAATAAAGCAATTTTGTTAAAATTTATATCAAAATATAAATAAATCTCTTTATGGGAAAAATGCTAAAATAATAATTAAATGACTTTTTAAAGTCCTTAATTAGGCAAAACCATCGGGTAACTGAAACATATTATTATAAAAGGAGATGTTGTGGGTGATGTAGGATATGATTGGATTAATATTTCTCTTCAATGAAGATTTGAGAGTATGCTCAAAATTAATCTCGGTATGGACACTTGAGAAGGCCATTTTTTGTTAGTGGAAGATCTGACCTAGATGGGGCTGGGAGGATTCCTCTAGAATCTTCAGTTGCGCTAATAATGGAGTTTACAAGTCAGGCGAATATGAGATTTTTAATGAGGTATTTTAGAGTTTCTAGAATAGAAATATATTTTTGCAGATTGGTGAGTAAATATTATTAGTATTATATTTTCTATTTTGTTGATATGAGCCGACATTAATGGTGATGAGGGATTGATTGAATAAATTATATTTCTAATTTTCCGAAAGGTTATAATCCTTGTATTTTGTTGAAGACCATATTATCGATGGGTGATTAATGCATAGCCGCTAAGTCAACATTGCTGGGCATTTTGATTATTTATATTATTGAATTATTAAGATTATATTTATAAGTAGGAGATATTTTCCACAACAAGTCAAATTGTGATATTGCTATCAGGATTCAACTGTGTAGTTTTTTGAGTCAAACTCATTGACCCATGTTTCATGAGTAGTGGCTCACACGAACCAATCTCTCATGAGAATGAATGGAACACTTAACACTCATTGGATCAAGGTGATGCTCACAGAGGTGAAGCACCGGGACTTCCCGGGAGGTCACCCATCCCAGTACTACTCTATCTCGAGCGCGCTTAACTATAGTATTGCCCAATAGTTAAGCTTAGCAATATCACAATAAGATTATATTGTTTGAGTAGTGCCCTATCAAAAAATTTCAAGATGCAAAATTTATTATCGCGAACTAAGGTTGGGGCATTATATTTCCGTTGGAGGCTTGTGTTTTTGATGCTACTATTTCCTCTTGTGGCTCATTGTATATCAGAGGCACTATTGAAGGAGGATTTATATTATTGTGTGGAGCCGTTTTGGTTGGATGGAAGAGTTGTGAGTTTTAAGAAACTATCACATTTCTTTGTCTTAGATATATTTATTTAGGCCGAACTTGGAGAACTTTAGGAAAAAATAAATTTCTTCATTAATATTTGCCGTGGTTATTAATTGCAAAATATTAGCGGTTCTATGGAAGGAACAAGATGTATTTATGATGCCATGCAATGTTTAATGATAGCGTTTAAAAGGAAGCATCCACTTATAAAGTTATTGAGAGAAGCTTCTCTCCTTTATGCACACAGACCAATGATTCATAGACAATGTGTGGAAACCTGGTATTAACAAAAGCAGAGATGGGGAGTCCTTTCACATATTGTGGCATTGAAATCACAGCACATAAGAAGACAAAGGAATTCATATCGGGGCACTGGGACTAAGCAGAACTCACAAAAGCATCATCGGCCGGATAGAATTATTGGAAGCAACTGTCTGGAAACAGTGTGTTGAAGTTAATTTCAGAGATCTGAAGATGGTGCTTTTCCAACATGATGTCAATTGTCATTGTCTCTTTCTGTTTAAACAAAGGTCAGAACCTTGTTTGCCCTGTTCTTGGTATTCTATTGTAGTAAGGAATCAAAATTCTTGAAATATGATGTTCAGACTATTGATGAAATTTTAAGTTATGAGAAGTTTGTCCAATGCACATCTATGATTTTGCTTAAAATTGTATATTTGAAATCACACAAATTGTTATTTAGTATTTTTTTATATATTAAGCATCGAGAGTAAACATTATACAAAATAGCTATGACTGTCAGAGTATCTTGGTCAAAGCATATATATACAAAAAGGAACAACGTTGTCTGCAGGTTATAGGTAGCCTGAAATACTACAGCTACATAGAGTAATATAAAAGTATTAAAAAGAGGAGACTAATATGTTGCTGATTACATAGCATGGATTTCTGTATATTGGTTGTCAATCTAGGCTACCCATCTTGGGTGCCTTCCTTCCAGAATAAGTTGTTTTCCTTACTAGTTGGGGTCTAGGTAAGGGTGCCGAAATAGATCTCTAGTTGCCTCCAATGCTGTCCGCTTGTCCTGCTGTTCCCTCTCTCTCCTGTATTTGAGTCTGTGTATTGAGTTCACGAACAAATGACTCTAATCCAGCAACAAATGGTGATTTGTTTGCAGCACTCTCCACCCATGTAAATCCATGTGAGATCTCCTAATTGAAGTCCCTCACCGTTCCATCCTACAAGAGTTTTTCAAACTTTTTCCTAGCTAGCAGCATGGCTACAGTTACCTGCACATGAATTTTATGATATATTAGTCTGTTTTGAGACCCAGTAAGTGCTCTAATCTTTTCCCCAAACAAATTATCATTCTTAAAAATGCAGATTTGCCAAAGTATTTCATGTGAAAAAGTAAGCCAAAACAAGTTATAATCCTTCCTTAAGCTAGAGATGCAACCATGTATAACCTCATTAGTCTCAACATTTTTGCAAGAGCCATTAAAATATATGCCAAACATGTTGCAAATTTCAGATTCAACATTGCATTCAATGAAAATATGTTTTATGGTTTCAGGTACTTTGCACACAACACATTCATGGATGTCACTATTAGAGTTTTTGAGGGGTAATTTTTGCAATATTAAAGCCACTTAAAACATTTCTTTTTAGTTTCGGCTGGGCATCCCCATAAGGAGTGGAAACGGAGTGCCACACATCATCAGGAGAGCTAGGGAACCAACAGTTATTGATACTTGGGAGGATAGAGTTATCACCAGTCAAAAACTTATAGATTTGCTTGGCTTTCAAATTAAACAACAAAGTAACATCAGGCCATCTATAGGACTCATATCTCGTAGGGTCAACAGTCAAAACCTTGTTTTCCTTGTTCTTGGTATTATGCTGTAGTAAGGAATCAAAACTCTTGAAATATGATGTTCAGACTATTGATGAAATTTTAAGTTATGAGAAGTTTGTTGAATGCACATCTATGATTGCTTAAAATTGTAAATTTGAATTTACACAAATTGTAATTTAGTAAATTGGCAACATCTTCTAGAAATTTAGGCAAATAGAACTTTTGGTTGGACTGTGTAAGAATTGTATGACAATGTTTTTTTGAGTAAAGAGCAAATCTCTAGTGCAAATAGGGCAGGGTTATTATAGTGGTATCAGAGCTAAAGTTCCTACCAGCTTGTTGGGAAAAAATTTCAGATCAAAGCATGGAGTCAAAGGAGAGAAATTGGTTGGTGAAAGCACTGCAAGAAGCGGGTGGCAAGCTCAGTAATTATCAACCAAGGGGTGTTGTTTTAAAATTCTGAATGAATTAGAAGGATGCTTGAGTATGGTGGAGCAATTACCTTCAAATTTGTTACAGCTAGCTCTTGTCCCCGTGGTGACTTCTTTAAGACAAGATTGGTTGTTGAGGCATTCAGATGAAGGGATCAGATTGATGGTTACTTCATGCCTAAGTGAAGCTTTGAGAATTTTGGCACCTCAAGTTTCATATGATGGTGATACCATGAAGAAGGTATTGCACCTAAAGGTTGATAGTTTTTGAGGTCTTGATGACATCAGCAACATTCATTCTTTTATAAGGTTTGATATAGTAAAAATCTTTGCATTGAGTAACCTTCTTTTGGATTTGGGATTACAAGATTTGATTTACGACATGTTTCATCATTTCTTGGTCACAATCAGGAGAGTACATTATAAAAAGGTCAATTTAGCCAGGAAGAATATTATGGGTTTGACTGTAAATGCGAGTGATACTATCTCCCAATCTATCTTATCTATGTTTTGGGCTGTTTTGAAATAAGAATATGCGATTTCTTCATCTGCATAAACATTGGTCCAGAATGTGTTCAAACAATGTGAAGGGAAGCTGAAGCCTCTTTGGAATAAAGAAGAGCAGATGAAAGATTTTGTTGAAGAGAATACCTTATCTTACGATGAACATGAGATAGAGTTCCAGGAAGTTTGCTAAGAAATACAAGATAATGAAATTATTTGTGATTCTGATGAAGATGAATCTTCATGCATTTTGTCTATTATAAACAAATGCATTGATGAGATCATAGATTCCAATCTCGCCAAGCCAGAAAAGGATGGGAGCTCAAGATTTTATGTGGGTGATCTAGAGATCAATATTGATGAGTTTAATGAAGGAATGAATTTTGCTCATAAGGTTGAGGATTATAGGGTAACCTTTGGTAAGTCAATTGCTATTGATGAAGAGAGTGTTATTACAAACGAAGGCGAGTTGGAAGATTTGTTGTGTGATAGTTCTACTCACTTTGATGAGAACAAACAAATAGTTTTGGCAGGACAGGATTTGAAGGAACAATTAGTGGTCACAGAGGAGAAGATTGTGTAAGTGTTGTCAAGAACTGACAATATTCATAAACACATTGAAGATCTGACGTGGAAAACTCAAAAGGAGGAGAGGTAGAAAGGAATTTCTAGTGAAATTATTGGAGCACAACTACAAACAATCAAAGAAGCAGTAGAAATGATGAAATCAAATTATTTGCAATTACTTATGGATATGGATCTGGATATCAAGTTTGTTGAAGACAAGGAAAGAGAGGTTGACGAGCTTTGCTATCTACTAAGCATGACACTATTCTTTAAACAAAGCAGAAAATTTTACAACTACTATAACTACACCGAAGAAACAGAGATCAAAGAATTTAGTTCAGCAAGGTGAAGAGGATGACGAAAAGTAGATTTAAGAAATTCTTCAAGAATCTATGGCAGGCAATGTCATGTCACCAATGGACAAGGAGCCAAGGAAGTTGTTGGATAGTACTGAAGATTTGGAGAAGACTTTAACACAATGTGATAAATGGATGGAGAAAGCTAAGCACGCTAAGAGGATAGCTGCTCAAGCAAGGAGGAATCCACAAAAGATCAAGCGACAACATGGACACCTAGATCTTTCATATCCTAGTTTGCACGAGGAGGTGAGCATTCCAAGTCATCGTGCTATTGGAGTGACTACAAACAATGTTGGTTTTCAGATTGAGGTAGATGCTAAGGAGTTTGCAATTTTTGGAGATGCACATGGGGACCTCAAGGATGACAAAGAAGGTACATCTATTTCTCTTTTTGATGCAAGACATGCCAAATTTTCAGAGTCTAGCAGACTGTGGTATATGATTTTTCAATTGTATCACTACAACAACTTGACAATCTTTACATGATTGAGTTTGGTTATCCTGATGTTGTATTGGTAGTTCAACAATTGTGTTTATATGATCAGTATTGGTAGGATTTTCAGTAGGGTGCATTGGAAGTTTTAATCGTGGTTTCTATATGTAGACATGATGAAGTGATAGGGGCAACCTATGTTTATGAGTCTTCACAATTTTCTTCAATGGATGTGTTGATTCATAGAGTTGATAGAGGAGGAACTATTGTTGGTGATATGATAAGCAATGTTTTTACTTTTTCCTTGAGGATATTTGGGATGTGGGAATTTGCATGATCAATAAAGTATTGCAAGTTGTTAAGGTTGCAAATCTTAGTTATATCAGAGTGTCACAATAGATTCTTGGTGAAGAATTCATGAGATTAATATGGGATCCTGGTATTTGTTGTTGGCATATAGGTTTCTTGTGGACACACAAATGCAGACGATAGTTGGTTTGTATATAGGTGTGGATTACTTGAGGGCAAGCAATCTCGGGATGGGAGGACTTGTAATCTCCCAATTTTTGGTGGATATGAGAAAATAAATAAGCATTTAATTATTTATCATGTTGTCTTAAGTTATTTAAAAGGGCAACTACTATCTAGTCAATAATTATTAAAAATAAAATGATTTTGTTAAATAAATATCAAAATATAAATAAATCACTTTATGGCAAAAGTGCTAAAATAATAATTAAATGACTTTATTAAAGTTGTTAAATCAAGCAAAACCGTTCGGTAACTGAAACATATTATTATAAAAGGAGATGTTGGGGGTGATGCAGAATATGATTGGATTAACGTTTCTTTTCGATGAAGATTTGAGAGTATTCTCAAAATTAATCTCGAGATGGACACCCTAGAAGGCCATTTTCATCAGTGGAAAATCTGACCTAGATGGGGTTGCGAGAATTCATCCAGAATCTTCAGTTGCGCTAATAATAGAATTTACAAGTTAGGCGAATATGAGATTTTTAATGAGGTATTTAGGAGTTTCTATAATAGAAATATATTATTGCAGATTGGTGGTTAAATATTATTAGTATTATATTATCTATTTCATTGATACGAGCCGGCATTAATGGTGATGAGGGATGATTGAATAAAATGTATGCTAAACTTCAAGATGAAAGATGAGAATCAGTCAAAATCTTAGAGATAGGTGATCAAACTTTGAGGATGGACTTGGATGAAGTTAGATGCTAATGAATTTCAGTCAACTAAAAATGCAAATCATAATGAAGGGACATGAAATCAACCTTGAAAGTCATATTGAAGCGAGGGGACTGAATTAACAAAGAAGAGACTACGTGGAATAGGAAACAATCCTGACATAGGGTCAGATTCCGACCTCCTGGCAGGATCTCAATCCTTATGCTAGGCCGGATTCTGACCTCCTGTCAGGATTCCCAATCTTGACATTAGGCCGGATTCCAACCTCCTGTTAGGATTCAAAATCCCGACACCTCCCAAATTTTCGCTCCTAGATCAAGCGAATTCCAAGTGACAAATAGGGGTAAAATTCAAATACAAATTGAATTGAAGTTGATCCAAGGCAGAAATGGTGATATTGCAACTGTAGATTCATGTCAAAATCTAATAAAATCAAATAAAGATAAGAGAAGATCACCAAAACAAAGGGGGGAAGTTAGAGGATTAAATGAAATCAATGAAGTCCAAGGGGTTTGTAAAGTCGAATGAATGGAAAGACAATCCCGAGAGGTTGTTAGAATACGATCACCTATCAGGATTCATAATCTTGAGAGCTATCAAAATTTTGCCCCCATTACCTTGTGAAATCCCAACATACTCCAAAACTCCGCCTAAACATGATGCCTCTTTGATGAAGATTCTCGAGTCCAAATTGATTAAAGAGATAAACAAATGGAGTTTAAGCTTATGTCGATGAAGCTTTGGTGGACAAGAATCAAAATTCTGGACAAGTGGTGGATGGAAATCGAATGGAAGTGGCCTCCAATCAGTTATAAACGCAGATTACAACTAAGAAGCTTTAATGATCAAGCCTTGAAATAAAATTGGAAGAACAAAATGAGGATTCAAAGGTGGAAGGGGTTTGAAAATCAAGGAGAAAAATCGAAGGTAATTCTGACATAACGTTGGATTCCGACCCCTTGTCAGGATTCTTAATATCAAGACGCCTTAAATTTCCGCTTGTTAAGGAAATGGATGAATAGGTAAGTGAATAATCTGCTCTTGTTGATGGTCTGAGGAAAGCAATGGCCTTTGTGATTGATTGATTCCTCATTCCGATCAACCATATATATTATACAAAGGGTTAGCAACTTGGAGGATCATGACCCTTCATAATATCCATTAGTTACTAACTAATATAATTAGTTTACTTAACATCTCTTAACTAATCGTCTATAGGAGGAGTTTCTAAAACAATAAACATAATTAACTATTAAGAGTGATCTGCATTAACATTACAGTCCAATCTGGACTGTAATGCTAATGCAGAGCATTACATAACTGATGTAATTATATTTAATTGTAATTCCATCATACATTAAATTTGATTGAAACTATATTTCAACACTCCCTCTTAGGAAAAGAAGATTTAAGTCAAACTCTTAGTCATGACAATTTAAAACCAACAACTCAATGTTGTCTAGCCATGAGCATAATATTTGATACAGTCCGGAACACATCATGACAATTTGAAATCAACAACTTAATGTTGTCTAGCCATGAACATAATACAGTCCGGAACACATCATGACAATTTGAAACCAACAAATTAATGTTGTCTAGCCATTACACAACAAGTAATAACATAGTGTTCAAGATATTTGGCGCAATCCGGATCATTAACTTTGATAAAGCCATTCTTGACACTTGGTTAACTATTAACAAGATCGTCACCTTGAATTAGTAACCTTAACACATAGAAGATCGTCACCTTCTCAAAACATCGATTTAAATATTGCAATATTTTATTTATTTATTTATTCATGAATAAATTACAATTAATACTAGAACTTAGTTCTAATTTCTCATTTAGATTTAATCATACCAAGTTTGCTCCTGAAGTATTCTATCTTCACCCTTGCAAGGGGCTTGGTAAATATATCAGCATTCTGTTCTTCAGTACTAATATACATCAACTTTATGATTTTCCGATCTACCATATCTCTTATATAATGATATGGAATCTCAATATGTTTAGATGGGTTATGGAAGACAGGATTAACTGATAATTTGATACGACTTTGATTATCACAATGGATAATAGTGGGTTTCAAGGGTTCTCCAAATAAGCCAAATAGCAATTTCCTTAACCATACTGCTTCTCGTGCTCCCATGGCGGCTGCCATGTATTCTGCTTCAGTTGAGCTTTGAGAAACTACTGATTGTTTCCTGCTGAACCAAGAAACCATGGCTGACCCAAGACTGAAACAACATCCAGTAGTGCTTTTACGATCAGTAGGACTTCCGGCCCAATCGGAGTCTGTGTATCCGTATAGTGAATCTCAACTTTTTCATACTTTAGTCCAAGTCCAATAGTTCCACGTAAGTATCTTAAGATATGTTTAGCAACCATAAGATGTATCCTTTTAGGTTCACACATAAAGTTACTTAATACATTAGTTGCATAGCAAATATCAGGACGAGTGTTAACAAGATACATGAGAGAGCCAACTATCTATCTATATACTGTAGGATCTGCTGGTTTTGAACCTTCTGCTTCCATTTTGAGTTTGATTAAGTTTGTTTCCATAGGAGTTGCTAAAGGTTTACAATCCATCATTCCAAATCTAGTTAAGATATCAGTGGTATACTTTTCTTGATTTAGA
>MU226673.1:2666530-2693328 GCA_018584345.1 Thuja plicata
GAGGAAGAACTATATGCAGAGATATATATACGGAACAGATTTGATAAGAATGTCCCTCCCTCCATATTTAAATTACTTAAGACTAAGCTGCATAATTCTAGTCAGTGACTACATAAATTCGAAGATATATGTATCACAAACAAATCCATTAACACACCAATTGGGATTAAATATTGCTCTTACGTTATAAGGCATCATTAATATTTACATTGAGCATCTATTTGATCAATACATTGATATCAAGATAAATCTCTCATTCTACATATAGTGCAATTATAGTATCCTCAATATATTTCAGTAAATTTGGAATCCTTCCATAAATTAAGATTTATGCAAGGATTGCTGACCATCTAATTGTGCATAGTATCAAGATAACTAGTAAGAATAAAGGTCTGAATAGGAAGAAGTCTCATTGCAATTGGAGTTATAAGAACATTATTCCGAAACTACCAAGAAATCTGTCAGGGAACATTACAATGGCACTATACTATAAATCATGGTGAGTACTATCATCTATACATACATGTATACTCGTGCATGGCATGACATGACATGACTCTATGAAACCAAGAAATTGAGTAAACTATGAGACCGATTCAATTATCATATATACATATATATATATATATATATTGATTAATAATGGTATTATTACTCTATATATGTATACACATGACAAGTAGATTAAACCTGATCATCTTTATTAAAACTGATAATGATGAAACACCAAACGAATCGACTATTCATGTCAACTACTATTCATTATTTGGTGTCGATTTTTATCGACTATTGGTGTTGACTTATATTCATTATTTGGTATCAACTTCCATTGACTATTGGTGTCGATTAATATTGTAACCATTATACGATGATTAACTTCCATCATAATCGTGCTATCTTATATTAACGATAACAATAGTTATCGGGCCTTGACACATTGGTTATCGCTAATGAAAAGTTGCGACCCATTGTGAGGCGGCATGCCTATTGGAAGGCATGCCTCATCATTCTATATATGCTCTTGAGATGCACGATCTAAGAACAAACAAAAATAATACAATGCAAGTACAAGATCGTACATCTCCATACACACTAAACAATATTGATATATGTTTCATTTGTATAACCTGCCATTGGATTACTTACAGGTTGCCGATTGAAGAATTGACACCTTATTTATATCAGCAAATCATTAATAGTTAAGATCATTGCAACAAAGAACAATAAACAGATCAAAAACATATTGTTCTTTGACGACATATTTGTATTGAGAGCATTCAACAAGTATCATTGAATCGATATATATATATATATATATATATATATATATATACTATAAACATAAACTTTTGATATATATACTTATCAAGAGTATATTCTTATTATTTGACGAGTTTGCAGATCACAAAAGGTTGAGGATTGCTCTTAGATCTTTGACATATACTTTGACTCTGGTATATTCTGCCCTTACTCTTGCATATGTATATTTTGGCTACAAAATAGATTAGAAGTTGTTTTGATTTATATCAGCATTGTTGATTCCCTGCATAAAAGTTATCAGCATATTCATAGCATTAAAAGTGATATAATTGCATCAATATTATTTGTGAAAAATAAAGATAATATTCAACAATATTCTGCTCAGTATTAAAAGATAAAAATAATTAAATTTCTATCTTCTCAAATCTGATTACAATAACAATATCAAATAAATATATTTTATATTATAGTAATTTATGATAATATTTATAATACAATTATTTATCAATATTATTATTGTTATCATATTTTTATGTATTATATAATATTCATAATAATGAAAATCATCTATTATATTGATCTTTATTTATTTATTATTAATTTTAATATTTAAATTTTGTTATCATTAGTAATTTAATAATATTTGATTATTTAATTATTATTAAAATTCTATTTGAAACGGGGACTTGACAAAGAACAAATCTGGGTAGTGAATTCATGATAAAAGTGCATTTTGCCTCCTTATTTCGATATGAATTCTTGATCAAGTCGTTTTAGTAAGAGGAAAAGGTTGATTTAAAGTTGCTCTGATGCAATTTCATATCATGTAAGCTTTCGGATTTTCTTAGCATTGTTTATTCTTACCCTTTTGTGAGCTTTATGAAATCTTTCCTTTGTTTTGCAAGGTAATTGTTGAAGGAGAGGCTTGGAGAACGAAAGATGGTGGCAAAGTCGGGTTCAAACTTCAAATGAGAAGGAGGTTCAAAATCAGATTATCAAAGTGCAAATTCAAAGCATTCAAGACAATTCAAGAATGAAAGCTAAAATGAAGAATCCCAATCCAAGCTCAAGATCAAAGTGGAATTCGAAGAACAAGTTATGAAAGAAAAGGGATAAATCAAGTGAAAGAAAATTGTCATTAACTTGATTTTCCTCTGGAAATTCAAGTTCACTTTGAAAGATCCAACTACGCGAAAGGTTTCATCACTTCAAGAAGATCAAGGTCAAAGCATCGAAAGAGACATCAAGTTTGTGAGTACAAGCAAGATCAAAATCAGGGCAATGAGAAGATTTTTAGAAGATGGAAGAAATTTGAGAAGATGAAACAATTTGGGAATATGCCATCACAATTAAAGGCTTGATAATGTTGAGTATCAAGAGATATTTTCTCATCACGAAAGAATTGATCAAGTCTATGAGATAAGGATGTTGAGGTGGTGCCCACTTGTCTTCAACCAATTAGAAGGCTCTAGTTACACGTGTTCAAGCACATTCAATCATATTATGCCAAATGTACATGTGGAAGAGATATAGTGCCTCTACCTTATCTATTTTCTCATTGGTTCTCAAAAACATGGGACATTGTGGGGTCTTTTGCACAAATGGTGACGTTCATTTGGCCAAGCATGCTATCAATGCACTCATAGATCTCCCCAAGACTTGGACTATAAGAATCCTCAAATTTGATGACAATGAATATAGGTGTGGAGGATGTGATGTATCTCACATTTGGCCAAAACATATGACTGACCACAATCTCCTTCACCCTCTTTGCTTGTTCAATCTTTGTCTTCATGTAATTGGGTAATGATTGTGGCAACCCTAATTAGGACATTGTTGGAAAAAACTCGGCCCTTGATCTTGAATCAATCTTGGCCCTTCATTGTAATTGAACAACTGTAAAAGGCCAAGGTCTTCTCATTCGTAAATTATTAGAGACGAGATTAGATTAGATTAGCTAAGGGAGAGACTTGGAGAAATTGTTGCCATAATGCTATCAAAGTAATTGTTGATTCATTGTTAGTCTTAATGGTGGATTACTTGTGTTGCTTTGGAGTATTGCATGGTTTCTACATTTCCTTACTTAGAGTTGATTTCATTTCATGTTGATTAGAAATAGTGTTTATTTGAATGAAAGATATTTTGGATGCATCTTTGGTGAACCCGTTTAGACCAAACCACTAACTGCTTGTTGATTGTAAGTACACCTTGCGTGGTCGAATGACATAATTATGAGCTTTACTTCGATTATTGCTTGCATATTGATATGCATCGATGGATGGTGTTAATGGAATGGTGATAGTTTGAACATCTTACATCTACCTTAGGAGATCTCAATAACTTGGTTGATGTCGATGGCTAAACTAAGTCTAGTAGAGTCACAAAGACATCCACAGTTTCTTACATTCTAGGTATAGAATAGCTTTCTAAACCCTTTCCTTTGCAAGTCGTTTGGTTAGAAGTGGTTGAAGTGGTTGATATCCATTGATTGAACAACGTAAGTCCCTTTGTGATAATCAACATATCACATCATGAAACTGGGTGAAAGTCCACAATAAGAAGGAACCTTGAGGTTGTCTCATTTGATCACACAATCCAGATACATTGTTCAATATATGAGCATCCTTATTCAAGAGAGACTTGGAGATTTGGTGTTTCATCTTGGAATACTAAGCATTCGATTCTGCATGTTGTAGTGGAACAAAACTCACATCAACAGGCGGTTTATTGAGCAAAATAAATAAATAAATCCAAAAGTGTGAAATAAAAAGTTAAAATAAAAATCATCTCACTTGAAATTGAATGCACTATCACTTCTATGTGACGTCCATCTTGAGGGACAGTCTTCAAAAATTGATTATAAAATTTTGATATCGCTTCTGGATTTGATTGTGTTGTAGTTTTTCATCAACGCTTCAGATCACACTCCATGATCCATCATCTGGATGTAAATGAATGCCAAGAGATGTAAAATGTAAATTGATCACGGAGAATTGAATTTACATTCTACATCTCTTGACACTCATTTAAATCCTTACGATGGATCACGATGGATCACAGAGTGTGATCTGCAACGTTGATGAAAAAACTAAAACACAATCAAATCCAGAAGCGATATCAAAATTTAAATTATGGATTGTGGAAATCTTATATCATTGATTGCTTATATAAGTCAATTTTGTTAGGTAGCTGTAGGACAAGGACCAATGCTTATGTTTTGCATATCTTGGGTAAAGAAGTTTTGGCTTGTGAAAAACTCATGCTTGAATTGAGGATTAAGATGATTAAATTAGCTCAAGGGAAAATCATTGCACCGTTAGTTTCTATTATGTGAAGAGTTTTTGATAAACCATCTTAATTTTTGCCATTTGAGTTGAGTGCAATGGAGTGAAGGGGGAAATGAAAAGCTACATGTTGTAGCCATGTGTCACCCATTTGGCCTTCCTCTCCTCCATTAACAAGTTAACCTTGGAATGATATTTTTCCAACAATGTTGCTTTAGTAATCACTTGCACTACATTTTGAGGACCAATTTATAAGTGGACAAATATTATACAATGTCCAGTCATTAACATTATGATTTTATACATTGAAGGACCTTATTTATTGCAAAGAATTAATTGCTCAAGAAAATGCAAAGATGATAAGTTTCAGTTTTAGATCTTGAGAGAAGCCATTGAGTAGGTTGGTCCTCAAAATGTAGTGCAAGTGATTACTAATGCAACACATGTTTGTAGGGTAATACCGTAATAGTTATGTTGATTCAATCTACAAATAAACACATCTATTGGACCCGTTGTGTGCATGCTATGAACAATGCAAATTAAAGACATTGATAAGATAAGGTGGGTGAAATAGATGGTTATGAATGCTAGGGAGGTGCAAATGCTCATTTACAACCAATACACCACATTGGCATTGTTTTAGACCTTTGCAAAACAAGGCTTCCTTAAACTTGCTGAGACTCAATTCGCTTTCTATTGCATTCTACTAGAGAGGATGTTTGAATTGCAAGAGAAGGAGACAAAGATTGAGAACAAGCGAAGAGGGTGAAGGAGATTGTGATCAGTGATATGTTTTGGCCAAATGTGAGATACATCACATCTTTTCCACACCTATATTCATTGTCATCAAATTTGAGGATTCTTATAGTCCAAGTCTTGGGGAGATCTATGAGTGCATTGATAGCATGCTTGGCCAAATGAAGGTCACCATTTGTGCAAAAGACCCCACCCTAGAGTTGTAATATGAGCATACACATCCCATCATCTAGGAAAGGTGAGAGAAGTTTAACTCCCCTTTGCAAATGGCTGCACATGCTTTGAATCCAAAATGGTATGTGAAAGAGTTTGTGGAAATCTTCCTATTAATTCTCATAAGGTGAGAAATGACCTTATGGAAGCCTCAAAAAACGTGTAGTTTAGAGGAAGCTTCATTGATCAGAGTTTGGTTCACAAAATTAGATGGCTCCACAACTTTGGAAAGGATTAACAATTACACTTTAGAATGGGCCAAGCTAGTAAGTTGGTGGATAATTTGTCGACCTCTAGGGACATTGCCCACCCTTGCTATTTGTCTTTTTCATAAGTTTATCATTTGTTTTTTGCTAAGAGGAACTCGTCCAAATATAGCTTTATGGACTTTCTAAAGAGGAATAGACTTACCTCTGCGAGAGCATAAAATCTTTTTGTAGTGCATAGTGTGTTGTATTCGATTGATTGCAAGAATCTTGAGTAAAGGTAGAGCCCAATGCAAAGGTGGGATGTAGAGCTCAAGGAGCCATGACAACTTGATGACGGCGACAATGTGTAGTTAGGACTTGAGGAAATTGTATTACTTTCTTCCAACAGTTTTAGGAATGAGTTTCTTACATATGCAGCTGCAACTGATGATGATTTTGGTTTTTCATTTTTCTTCTTGAACAAAAACAGCTATATATAATGCTTTTGGCAATTCTATTTTGTCAATTTAAAGGTTGTCACTTGTATAATGAGACTTTCTTTGGTACTTTGAACTTTCAGCTTATAACTTATTTGAATATTTCAATTTGAAATGGATTCCAATTTTTGGCTACTATGATGATTCATGAATCGTCATTGATATTCAAATTATTTCATTTTATCATTTTGATGTATGAAGCATGATTAAACAAATTTAGTTGGGCCTTGAAATTGTGTAGTTTAATTTGCATACATCTTTTTTTATAAACTATGTGTTTTTTTAATAAATATATAATATAGCTGCCTCCTTGCTGTACCCATGTCGTCCTTGAAAATTTTGTCCTTGTGTCCCTGAAGCTCTAAGTGAAGCTCTCTGTTTTAGAAACTTAGATAAATACTGGTCGAATTGCAATTGAATATTTTTTAGTTTGAGACACTCTCTTGACGCCTTCGATCTCTGCCTTGTATGGAGATCGCCATGTTCCTTTGCTTTAGTGAGAAGAAGTACATGCTTCAACCAATACATAGGAGTACAATACAAAACCTAATATCACAATCACCACTTTCCATTGCCATCGTTTTCCTTTAAGCTTCCTATTGTTCATCTGCAACCAATACCAAAGTGACAGGCAAAGGCATTATAATATATACGTGCATGAAGAGCACCCTATAACAATAATTCTTTCACACAACTTATTAATCAAGAAGTAACATGCCTACAAGGGATGATAAAAAATGATTATATATTGCAGCTTTCCTCGATCATTAATGTCATTGCTTTCAATAGATGCATGAACATTTATGGGGACACGACAATTTACCAAGTAGTCCATTTGTACCATTTTGCTCTCTATTTGAGGAGAAAAGTTAATATGAGATAATTTGTTTTGTAAAGATTGAACTTTCTCAGTGTATGCTTTTATAAGAACACCCCCTTTTCCTGCAATTAATTGGTATTATTGATAATACAACATAAATTCATTTTTCAACAATGAACATTCAAAATTTCTCACTGTCATAAATTTCTGCCAGTACCGATTGCATTTTCCATCCAACTTCTGCATTCGCTATATAATGAAGCTAATCAAATGATTACGCCACGAGTACCTTGGGAAAGACCTGATAAATGACCTCTAAAGTCTGATACAGCTGGAGTCTATAGTCATAAAACAGCTGCAACCTTAAATCAGGACAAAAGGCATTGAACCTTCATGGAATCATTTCCAATATTGCAGGAGCAGATCATATCCACAGTGAGAACTCCCTCCTGAAGCCTAAATTCCCACTAACAGATTCAAACAAGCTCAAAAAGCCAAATACAGTTCTCAAACTAAATTTCAGTCTAACCCAGAACTGTAGGTCACTGGGAAACGGGTGAATTTCCTTTAAAAAATTTACAATCACAAATTCAGACCTCCATTCGTCAGTAAACCTTTAGCCAATGATCACAAAGCACAGGCATTTCCTTTGGAGAAGGAATTACATTGGCTTACCCAACACAACCTCCCTGCAGCTCATGCCATGATGAAAGGGCTTGTATGGCCCAAGGAAATAGTACATACTCCTTAGAAAATAAACACAGCAACATATCACTCTGAAAAATGCAAAATGAGCTGCCTAATGCTTAAGAGCCCATGGCTTTAATACCCAAAATCAGATAAACACCAACATCTAATATATCAGCTCATATAAGGGGTATGGACCGCGATTAAATAGGTATGGCCAGCTCTAAATAGGTATCTTAGCTTTCTTGTATTGTAGGTGTCATACAATTTCGTGAGGAATACTTTGTCTCTATGCTAAAGTTATCATTGTTAGGTGTACTTTGAGTCCTATTGACCTATATCTATCATGTGCAGATTTTCTTATATGTTATTCCTTTCCGTGGAAGAGTTTAATATTTTTGGTGCTTTGCAACATTATAGTTCTTAGAAGATATTAATTAATTTAAGTGTATCCATTTTAACATCTTTCTTTTCTAGTTGCCATCTATTTTTATACAGAAGCTGGATATCTAACTGTCTATACCATCGCAAATACCATCACAAAATGTCATCTAGTTGATCTATCTATTGCATGTTCAGGTTATACTATTGATTCTAGCAGCTAATGCAGCGGTTGGAGTCATAACGGAAACAAATGCTGAAAAAGCTTTGGAAGTAGGTTTTACCACAAAGATCTTTGTTTTTCTTATAATGCGACTCTAAATATTGGATATTTTTGTTTCTAGGTTTTGATTTACTCTCATGTGTAAATAAAGTCTTTCTTTTGATGCTGGCTTTTATAAATGATAAGAAATTGTTACAAGGAACTAACTATTTTATATTTAATTTGATGAAATTACACATCATGTTTGAAAAGGGAAAATGAGGGTTATACACAGTTTGTACTCCTTTGAGAAATGAATGGAGAATTTGAGACTTCTTAGTTTTGTTTTCATTACAGGGGTTAATGAAAGAGCTCATGGGAGTGCTTTTGTAATGTTTTATTTTTCCTTCCTCTTACTTATGTTCTTGGTTGGCACATATTGGTCTTGGATATTATATTGAGATCATTCAAAAGCTTGGATGTATCTAATTTTTTCTCTACTTTTTGCTTCATATTATTGGAATTCGGAACATACAAGAGGCCATTTCATTTCATGTCCAGCTTTGTGGAGCTTGAAGTTGGCTTTGTCCGTTTATAGTAGATCTGCAGAAATATCCTGATAACTTCCTTTTTGATTTCTCACCTGTATGCCTGTTAACATCTTATTTATGTGCGCCTTCACCTCTTTTCTAGATAAAATGGAGCAAGATAATAAGTAAGCTTTTGAGAGGTTTAATTATTCTGAATGTTGATTGTGGATTAACAAATTTTTTTCTGCTTTATCTAGATTTGTGTGACTTAGGCTTTATAGTTATACCTTGTAGCTTCCCAACATGAGAGTTGGATCCTCAATTGGATGGACAAGCACTTGTGGTTGGATCAACAGGATGTCAAGGAAGATTATCCGTCTTTTTAATTATTAGAGAAGGCTTGGATTTTATAGAAGAATATTCATCATCTTGAACAACAAACACATTCTGCTAACCAGGAAGAAAAACACAATACCGCATTTATATGTTACTGTATCCAACAAATAGGACTCTCACTGTAGAAAGATCGAAGCTTGAATCTCTTCTTAGTTGGAATGCGAAATTAGGGAGGGTAATTAAACACTCTCAAGCTAGAAATCTTTGAACTATTACCTGTACAAACTTCCTCTGATTTTTGTCTTTGAGAATTCTATGAGATCATCTGTTGAACAACATGAAAAACCACACTGCATGTCTCTGCATGAAGTGACAAGAAATATCCATGTCATGTATATAGATCTGTGATTTCTACTGCAGATCTTTTCTTTCTTTTTTGTAAGCCAATCCTGCTGCAGGTTATTTGAAATTGTTCGCTCTCTTTATCACTTAAGTATTAGAGAAACTGTCGAATTCCTTGGAGATATATTCACCTCCAGTGTTGAAAAGAACACCTTAATTTTATTCCTATGGCTTTTGATCAAGGCCTTAAACTGTTGAAAACCATAAAATACTTCCAACTTCATTTTTTTGAAATAAACCTGTCTTTCAACTGTCAAATTCCTTGGAGATATCTTTATCTCTAGTGTTAGAAATGTAGAAAGCAACACCTTGATTTTATTCCCACTTTGGCTTTTGATCAAGGCCTTGAACCGTTGAAAACCAGAAAACTTAACAACCATAACAACATCAATTTCACGAGATCTAACAATTATGAAACACAAGAACATGATTTACGTGGAAACTCTTTTGGGAGAAAACCACGGCAAATATTGCTTATATACAACTCTTATAAATTTGTAGGCACACACATGCACACACACACACACACACCAACTTAGCGAGAGACACCAATCTCTTTTCATAGGAGGCACTGACCACTCTGCTATGAGGCCACTAACCTGAATCACAACAAAGTCTGTCTTTCTATAATTTTGCCTTAAATCATCTTCAAAATCTGCTATAAATCCTTCAAAAGTCTGCTGATAAAATCTTCATACATCTGCCCATAAGTTCACCATAAATCTGCACATAGAGTCTTCACAAAGTTTTCATAAATCTGCTCTGTTCTCCTTTGTAAATCTGCTGAAATATTCACTCCAATATTTTTCGTAACTCTGCTCCAAAATCTGCTCTTTCTTCAAAAGTTGGTACATATCTTTCAAATCGGGTCAATAAAATTTGTTGACTCTTTTCATAGTCAGTTGGAGTTTCACAATAACAGATGCAAACAAGTATAATCTGCTCAAAAAGTTGTTAAGTTGAACCCTTGAAAGAGAAGTTGAGGACAAGGAACTGTTTGAGTTTTTATGGGGCAATTTTGTTTTGTTTTTGTGTTAAGCTGTTTTTATCCCGTGGACTTGCCGAATTTTTTGGCAAGTTACTTGCTGAGAACGCGTTCCCTCAATAGTGAGTTTTTGGGTGGGTAACTCCCTTGACTGGTTTTGTACGCAAGTATTTATTTGCTGAATTTTTAGTATGTTGCAAATAATGGTTTATATATACGAGTAGTCTTGTTGCTATCTAAAAAATCGAGGAAATTTTTCGCCATCTCCAATCCCTGTCCATGTGGCCCCTCCTAGAAAATTAGAGGAACACTGCATAATATTGGTTTTCGTGGAAGGATGAATAAAAGAAATTGCCTCCCCTATAAATGTAAAGGATTCAAATTCAAAATTTGTTTGGCTTTCTTTTCATAACTTGGAAAACCTACCTTTGTGTGCTTGGCTAAGGGTGTCTTGTTACATACTATGATGTATCTATCCTTGAAGTTGGGTGTCCATGCACCATTTGCGTCTCAAAAGGTAGGGGTACACATGAAGATGGCCAAACCTTATATACCATAACATGTGGATCTAATCATTTGAGTGTGCCAAGGCTTCCGAAGTCTCTAAAGAAGACCTCTAGAAAAATGAGGAATTATATGAATGTTCAAAAACAACCAAAAAACCGATCAGGGAGACTTTTGTTGGAGTTGTGGAGTTTCCCTTCTTTTCATGAATTTTCTCCCATGTTTGCTTTCAAAATATTTCCGTTAGGGTTTTAAACTTCTGCATTGAAGCATACCTCTCGACCATGCCTTGCCTTCATTCCCTACTATCAAGAATGCCAATCCTTGAGTTGCGGTATAAGTTAGAAGGTATACCCAACGCCTCCATTTCAACCACACTCGCCATTTCTCCATGTTCATCCCACCTAAACTTGACATGTTAGTGCGCCATAATGCTTATTCTTAGCATGTGGCTCCATTTATGTTATTATAGTACTAACAAAAATATTTACTAGTAGGATGTGGGTCCACATGTATTTCCAGTTATTATCCATCATTCATCGATGCATATTACCCTGCACATCAGGATCACCATTAATGCACAAAGTGACGAGATTTCTCCCCATGTGATTCGACTTAACACTAACATTCAACTAACACTTTTGAAGCTGAACTATCTGGACTTTAGTAGGGCATCCTACAAAGATGCCATCAACTGCAATTAATGTGTTATTTAGGGTTTTGGATCCTAAGGGGCTCCTCACCATACTTGTAAGGGCATTTGTAGGTCATAGGAAACCCTCTTCCGCACCCTCCAAATCGATTTCCACATAGAAGGTGTAGATGACAAATATGCCACTAGTAATTAAATAGTACTTTTGTTAATAAACTTGGTAGTATAATATTGGTAGTATAATAAAACATTTGTTTCCAAAAGGTTTCAGTGGCTGACGGTTGGCAGACTTAACCAATTGTCGAGCACTATTTGTATTGGGATCAGAACGAGTTACGTTGTGGTTTATTGTACATAAATACAATGCTATGAAAAGATTTATCTCTCTACTAAGTTATTTGCACCGTGTTATTTATGAGTTACTCATGTTGTGTTGCTTTTGAGTTATAAGTTATTCATGTTCCATTGAATGTCCCTGTTTGCTCTGTATGAAATGATTCACCCATAGGCAGAAAACATTTTGGCGTCGTTGCCTATTCGAGCCTGGAGATCAGATAGACAAAAGGCGTGATGGCAGAGTAATGGGCCGACCGTTGGAACAAGTCCTTTTAACTGACAGTGGCGTAGAAGAAGTAACCAGGGAAGATCAATTGACGCAAGACCTAGTGCGTGTGTGGGAAGTGCCAGTCGATTAGTACGTGCAGAGGGAAGCTTGCGAGAGAGCGGTCCTTGAAGGCACCGTATGCGACGAACTCTTCGTGCGACCAATAGTCTACGATCTTCTTGGAAGCATCCCAAGGTTGTTGGCACAGAACTTGGTTGAAATAGAAGAACAATGTGAGGAGAGGCAACGAGAACAACGCCGACAACAAATATTGCAACCGTACAAAGAGAGGAATCGTGCGACACAAGTAGACGCCGTACCTCCGACAACTTGAAGAATTAATGCCCCTTCTGCCGAAAAAGGACAAGAGGTGACGTACCAGGGAAGAGACAAAAACACAAAAGGAAGCAAGAACTGCCATAAGGAGGTCTCTGTGAATCCAAGAACAGAGTGAAAGGCAACAACGACTGCAGAGACTAGCTGGAAAATCTCCAAGTCTGCCACGAAGCAAGAACTAGAGTGTAAGTTGGAGTGGCATGCAGAGGAGACAAGATTGGGAAGAAATCGCACGAAAACTACCACTCCCGGACAAAGTAGAGGAGGACCTTGCTGACCAGGAAGCATTCCCTCAGTACGGGAGGTGACTGGCGAGGAAAGTTTGTAGGGTGACTTGGTACCAACCGAACCGTCAGTGCACTTCGAGGATGACAACAAGGAGGAGAGAAACCTTGAAGAGGAGGTAGCAAAATTGTTTGAAAGTACCTTGTTAGTAAACTACCCGAAGAAGGCATTCTGCGATATCTGCCAAGTAAACTTTAGAATCAAAAGTTGAGTCTTGGAATAACTACTTCTGGTTATACTGCAACCAGGCAGCCTTGAATTAGAATGAAAATATTGATACAAGCTGTCAATGGAGGTGAAATTTAGTCTAGATGTTAGGTAGGAATAACCCATATGCAAGAAAAAGAAACCCAAAACTTGCCTCTTTTGCAAAGTCTACTTGTATGATCTCCTTGGAAGCTATTGGGCTCCTGCACATCTATAAATAGTGTAATGTCCCCTCTTATGATGTTGAGTATTGCTTTCATCCTTGATGAATAAACCCGCACACGTGTTAGTGGAATCCATACAAAATATACATATATGTACATAAATGAAAGAAAATATATCTAAGCCCATGCTAATTCCCACTTAATCCTTAGGGAGAGTTTGTAATAAGGTTCCTAGCACTTTGGGGAGGACTTCCAGGGGCTCTAGTTGCCTATTGGCTAATCTAGAATGGTCTTCAGCTATTCTACCATCTTATTACGACTTGTCTCTCCTAAGACCTTATGGATAACCCTCATTTGGTATATCCATCCTTATATGTCTTGGGAAGAGACCTTATGGATACCTTACAGGCCCATTGGGAAAGTTATATAAATATGCAAGAGAAGAATGTAACATGACTTTTTCTTTTCTTCTGGAACCCCCGTTGCCCTTTGAGGCAAAAGTGAGAATTGACAAGGAGGAGAGGGGAAGTTGTTTTCAGTTTTGTAAATAGGGGAAATAAGCAGAGTTTTCTTCTTTTTGTTCCATTCATGATTTTTGTGCAAGAGGATCTGTAGTCTTTGTACTTCAGTTTGATCGAAGGAATAAAGTCTTTTAAATCTGTGTTAAATTGTTTCTCTTTTCGGTTGTTATCCTTCCTTTGCGAGTTGACAACCATATTTAATCTGTCCTTCTGTACATTCGGTTGTGGATACATGTCTGATTTAGAATCGTTGAATTCTTTATTGTTGATCTAGGACTGAGTGAAGCTTATGTTGATTTTTCTTGATTGGAATCATTTGTGGGTTTTCGGGACAAATGACCTTTGTGTTGTTTGTTTCTTTTCCCTTGTTTGTGTGAAATCATAATCGCATTCACGCCATGGTGATGGGCGGATGTTAGTTGGCCTTTTCTGCTTTCGGGTGAAAAGCACACCCCGTTTACAATTAATTTTATCTAACAAAGGGAGTTGTACCTTCATATCAAAATTCAGAGAGGAATCGTCACGATTCACTTAACATTTGTTGATAGATAGGCTTCAGGGGCAAGAAACTGAGATTTTATTGAAGCCCAATTTGTTAACTAACAAATTTTTGGCGACTCTACTGGGGAAACGAATCGAAGTGTTGGTGCTTTGTTGTCTCAGAAATCTGAAGGTGCCTTCCCTAGAATGAAGGCTGGCGACTCTGTTTTAGTTGAAGATCTCAGAAAATGATTCGAGGCCAGGCTCAACAAGGAAATAAATTCAAATTAAGGAAAAAATCTTCACCATCAATTGAAGAAATTAGTGTTGTTGACGATCAAATACTTCAATATCTTTGGAGCGCTTTTAAAGAAGGTATTTGCGAAGCTGAAAAAAATAATTTGTGTCCTTCCAAGGATCACCTGTTTGCACTGTTGTTAAAAAAGGTACATTAAAAATACTATCATCTCAAGGGTCTTGAACAAGAGGTTTTGGCTACAGCAAAAAGACTAAAAGAAGAGTCAAGAAATAAAGAACCAACATCTTATAACTTCTTTGTTTTTGGAGTGCAAGATTTGGTGCTGACATTAATAGAACCATCACTGCCTTGGAGTCGAAACCAGCAACAAGAAAGAAGCTTCCACCATGTTGAAGACGAGGAGACTGAATCTTTTTCTACATGCACACAAGCAGGACTTAGAGAGCAATCATTTATTCCTCCTCACGAAGAAGAATTATCAGACAAACACAAAGTTATCTCCATCCCAAGTTGGTTCCTAAAAGATTCAAGCAGTGAGTTTCGTTGCGGAGTCATGGATAAAAATGGTCATATCACTGAGGTGGGAATAGAGGAATTCACTTAAAGCTCTAGCAATACCGCAAGAGGTATGAATCTACCATTGTTGGAATCTCTTCGTAAAAAATCTGAGGGAAGATTATTATTAAAAGGAAAGTATACATATGAAATGAGCTTAGTTGAGCCGGCCAAAAGTAAAGATAATTTTTATTCTCTATCTACTGGTGTTCTTAATGAAGTTTTTGATTATGTTAAAAGAGAATATGTGGTTTATGCAAAGTTTGATCCCATTATGATAGAAAGTAACATACAAAAGCCACAATGATCAGATATGTGCCCCAAGATTGATTTACCCTATGGTTTGTAATAAGAATCTTGTGTGTCGGAATGAAATTATGATTGATGTTACAGCAGCGGGGAAGCATTTGGAAAGACCTGATAATAAATTTACTGGGGGCAGATTGAACGCATTATATGTGGCTACAGATTTTTGTGGAGATTCGAATGTCAAAGACAATCCTCTTTTCGAATTTTATGAGCTTGAATCAGCTGAGGAGAATTTACTTTCTCCTCAAGATGGAAATAAACTAGAGTATATTCTTGAAGATAATAACAACATAATCATGCACGGGCAAAGAAGGGAAGGTCAAATTTTCACTGATGATTCTTTGTTTGAGAATGAAGTTGTTGTATCTTGCTTGCAAATCATAGTTGATGATTCTTCAGCTAATGGAGAAGAAGGTGGAGACTTTTCAACTAAAAGGGAAAAGATAGCTGAATTGGTTGTTCCAGAAAATGATAAAATTTCTTCAATAGGCAATGACTCTGTGCTTAATAACGCTGTTGTCAATGGCACCATTTCTTATTTCTATCAAGAGAGAGTCAATCCAAACCAAGGTATACAATTTAATTTCTGTCAAGAGGGTGGTTCCTTTTTATTTGAAATGAAGCATGAAGTTGTGGCTAGTTATATTCGAGAGATCTATGATGAAGAATGGCTTTTCGCTACATGTTGACATATAAGGGCTTCTTGTGAGCTGGGTTTCTACTGGGCTTGTATATTGTTTCTGAGTTTGCTGGTGCTTATCCCCTTCTTTTGGAGTGGGTCTTATTTCTTGCAACCTGTGAATGGCTTTGCATGATAAGTTTTGGGCAAGCTCTGAGGTAGGGTCTTATGGTCATGTATATATTTAGGAATTTTGGTGTGTGTTTAGTTTAGCCTCTTTCCTGCTTTGTCCTAGTTTTGGCTTATCCATTTTTGTTGTGCCTTGTTCCCCTCTGCCCCTCCGCAAAGCAACACCTTGTCCTCTTGCTGCTCTTCTGACTTTGCTGCCCAATGAATTAAGCACTAACCTAAACTTGAGATTCTGGAATTCTCCGTGTTTTCAAGAAAAAGCAGTCCCCAATCAGAGCCAGTTGCTGCCCAATTTTTGACCCCTATTGAAAAATTTGGAATTGCTATATGATTATCTCTAGCCACACCCTTGTTCACAGAATTACCATGACAGTATTGAAATACACCTGCACAAAAGCATATCGGGCTCAATGTTCGTGAAGAAAAGGAAGAGTGATTTCCATTGCCGGGATCTGCAGGAAGTTTTGGAGCTTTGATATAATGTTTAATACTTAAGTAGTCTTCGGAATTTAACAACGGTTCTTGAACTATCTACGGTCTTCGAAGTCATTCCGGAAACTATGCAAAGATCTGATACATCAAAGAGTGTTACAGATATAGCTTCAGTCATATGATGCACAAATGCTTGGATATATTGATGACAATAGTCATCGTGATCTATAGTATGCTTGGGAAATTCAGTAACATATTTGTATGTGTATATGTGACATTAGATACGTGCACATACACCCATACATACATGTATTCATTTATTCATGAGCATGGCACTATACTATAAATCATGGTGAGTATTATCATCTATACATACATGTATACTCATGCATGACATGACTATATGAAACCAAGAAATTGAGTAAACTATGAGACCGATTCAATTATCATGTATATATATATATATACATAGATTAATAATGGTATTATTACTCTATATATATATATATATACACATGACAAGTAGATTAAACTTGATCATCTTTATTAAAATTGATAATGATCGAACGCCAAATGAATCGACTATTGTTGTTGACTTCTATTCATTATTTGGTATTGACTTTATCGACTTTTGGTGTCGACTTATATTTCATTATTTGGTATCAACTTCCATCGACTAGTGGTGTCGATGAATATTGTAACCATTATACGGTGATTAACTTCCATCATAATCGTGTTGTCTTATATTAACGATAACAATAGTTATCGGGCCTTGACACATTGATTATCGCTAATAAAAAGTTGCAACCCATTGTGAGGCGGCATGCCTGTTGGAAGGCATGCCTCCTCATCATTCTATATATGCTCTTGAGATGCACGATCTAAGAACACACATAAATAATACAATGCAAGTACAAGATTGTACATCTCCATACACTAAACAATATTGATATATGTTTCATTTGTATAATCCGCCATTGGATTACTTACAGGGTGCTGATTGAAGTGACACTTATCTATATCAGCAAATCATTAATAGTTAAGATCATCGCAGCTAAGAACAATAAACAAATCAACAACATATTGTTCTTTGACAACATATTTGTATTGATAACATTCAACAATTATCATTGAATCGATATATATATATATCGATACTATAAATGCAAAGTTTCGATATATATACTTATCAAGAGTATATTCTGATTATTTGATAAGTTTGCAGATCACAAAAGGTTAAGGATTGCTCTCAGATCTTTGACATATACTTTGACTCTGGTATATTTATATTTTGGCTACAAAA
The DNA here is from genome assembly GCA_018584345.1 of Thuja plicata. Lineage (NCBI taxonomy): Eukaryota > Viridiplantae > Streptophyta > Pinopsida > Cupressales > Cupressaceae > Thuja > Thuja plicata. The sequence continues at coordinate 2,684,491 of MU226673.1, forward strand.
TAGATCAGAAGTTGTTTTAATTTATATCAGTATTGTTGATTCCCTGCATAAAAGTTATCAGCATATTCAAAGCATTAAAAGTGATATTTGCATCAATATTATGTGTGAAAAATAAAGATAATATTCAACAATATTTTGCTCAGTATTAAAAGATAGAAAGAATTAAATTTCTCTCTTCTCAAATCTCATTACACTAACAAAGAGAATTGTCAAGACGACGCAATTTCCTCATTTGAAATAGTTCCAATACCAACATCGGAACCTGATGGAAGTGCTAGAAAACCGCTTCAAAGCCCGACATAGTCCAAAAATGTTTACAAACCTGAGTGATTTTGTGCGTAACAATTGTTATAAAGTATGGTGCATCATTGGACAGATAGGTACATTTGTGTTGACGAATCAATATAAAGAAAAGAATGAAGACCTATTCTCTCTAAACTCCCAATATTATATGTTATCGGACCACGTGTGAAGTTTCTTGTTTCTCAAAATCTCGACAACACCAGAATTTTAAAAGTCTCCACGAAGTCGGAGTATCAACCTTATTTGGAACCAATGTAAGTGAACTTCATACTATCTTCTAACATCGCATAAAGAAGTGGGTTGGTTTCATTTTATATAATGTTGGGAACACAACGCGGTGGTCATTTTGACTGAATACTTTGGAGTCCAAATTGATAGCGAGACATCGACATTTAAGCACTTCCATGGCTTCCATTATATAACTCAGGGAAGCTGTAATGGATGTGGCAGCATATGGTCATCGCACAAACTGGGAAGCCTCAGATGGAATACCCCAAATTATTCAAAGGGATGTTTCAATAAGGTGTTTGAAATTTAGTAAATCTTGGCGTAGCAATGATTAAATGTCGAATCAATCGTTGACATAGATGGGAGATGCAACTTGTACTGTCCCCACTTCTAAAATAAGATTTAATAATAATATATAATTAAATATAAATAAAAAGAACAAATAATAATAAAACTGTAATATAAATGTTAATATAGTAATATAATAATATAATACTATAATACCATAATTATATTATAATATAATGTACAAAATTATATAATTATAATATTATAATGTAGAAGATAATCAGAATAAATAGTAATAAAATTATAATATAGTAATATAATACCATAATTATATTATAATACAATGTAAAAATTTATAATTATAATATTATAATATACATAACAATAAAACAATAACTAATAAAATCAAACTCTATCAACGTGGATATAGTAATAAGATCTCGACCCGTGAGATACTATATCAACAATACCTCTGACCTGTAAGTCACGTTGACCAAGTGCCTAGTTGAGCTGGAGTTGGCAGCGACAATCTCAAACCCTAATAGAGAGTAACGAGTAGAAATTTACCATGCCCTGGGAATCTCCAATGGAAGTTGCTGCCAGAATTCTCAAGCATAGCCACGTAAGATATACACAAAACAGAGTTGTTAAGCGATATGACAAATCCCTTGGCTCACGCCTACAGAGATAAATGATGTCCATTAGAACGTTAATCACAAGGAGTAAAAGATGATAAAGAACGAAGTTTTGGCATTGCTGGAAATGTTCGAGCATTGATGAAGAACAATCGTAAATGGTGACATCAAACATTGAGATCAGATAATCGCCTCAAGTATATCAACCGATGAACAACTAAAGACATGAGTATAATATCAAGGAATCGGTCTACTAATAATTCACTTGTTAAATCATGGGGTCGATTAAGGTTTAATGGTATAAATGCTGCGATTAATGCTGAAGTGGTGCGATTAGTAATTGTGAAAGATCATCTTTGTGAATGGACATGAGACTTGTCTCATTCATAGCAACTCCTCATGGAGGACAATCAATATAAGAAGACATTGGTTGAAGGATAGGGAATCATCAATAACCTTTTATATATAATCTACCCAGGGCTCTTATCTCTGGACATAATCAGATCAGCATAAAAAATCTCAGACTTTAGTTGAATTTAATCCTTGAAAATCTTTAAATGGAGATCGTACTCAGATCAGTAAACACATAATTAATCTCTTGTCTAATTCAATTCAGGTTATTCAACTTATCCCAATTCTCCTAAATTAAAGAGCCTCTCTTTGAACACCTGCCTTGTTGACATTAGGCTTAGGAATATTAATACAATAAGTAAAGAAAGGGAAGATCCATCTTGCACATTAATCTGCCATACCTGATTTGTCTCAGATAATTGTGGTCATTAAGTATAGATTTATTCTAAAAGATCCAATCATTAAATTTGCATCTAATTGTCTAAATCTGAGATACTAAGTGGCGTTGATATTATAAAACTGATATAGCATTGACCTTGTATTAATGATTCACGAGATTATATTGGAATCAAGAACATAATTCATAAAAGAATAAAAGAATTCAAGTTAGTTGTCCCTAAATTCCAAGATATCCTAAGAAGGGACATTACACAACTCTCCCAATACTACACACTCCTGATTTCTAGAAACACCAAAATTACATTTGAAGGAAAAATGATCTCCAACCACGGAATGATTTCAGATCAAAGAGAAAGCGGGATGCGTTCAAAGTTTTACAGAGTTCCAATAGACGTCTCGGAACCCGAAAGGTGTTCTAGAACTCCCCTTCACCTCCGATACATGCCTTTCAATTACAAAGCAAGTAGATGTCGGTTCGACCTCAAAGGCGGAACTCGATACCCCAATTGGAAATGATCATGAAGAAGATTCTATTGGTTTTGAGTCTCAAGTGGTTCTTAAAACTATATCGGGACCCAACCACCAAATTGGAACATTCTGGCATGCATTTAGTTTTCCAAAAGTGATTTCGGAACCCGCCAAGTCATATGGAACTGTGACTTGTTCCAAGTAAAGCTATAGATTTCGAAGATTGACAGTACATTCTTCTCAGTTCCAAATCAAGCATAAAGATTTGAAAGAAAAGTCACAGTCTCTGGGCTACTGAGATAAAGAAGATCAAGATGTTTCACAAAAAGACTCAAAGGAACATGATCATCCGAGACAATTAAAATAACGGTGCGAAGAAATAGCTCGACGCTCGATAGTAGTGTTTCAACGACATCGGTTCAAACAGTCTTACAAAGTGCCGACAATAGTCGCTCAGGAGGTCATTGTGTATTTGGAATCCAAAATAAAATTGTGGCTCTCTACGCACTTCCAAATGGAGCTTTGGTATCCGAAGTGGTTTCTTGTATCACTCATTTCCTCCCATTCACCGCGGATACAAAAGGTGAATGTTTGAAAGCTACAAAAGCTGAACATTTGGAATAGTTGATGACCGATGGAATCCTCTGAGCTACATCCTGACGTCTTACCGTTCGAGTACTTGAATTTGTAGTTTTGGTCACTACTCATGACATGTCATATGACAGTGCAAATACCATGGGTCTATCAAACGAAAGCCAGCTATAGATCTCAAAGCTCGTATAACTCAATTTGTGGTCTCAATGTTAATTCGGAAATCAATGTAGAGTAATGGCCAAAATCATAGCAAACATGTGTGCACAGTTTGAGACTATGGATTAGCCCGTGAATAAGAAAGACAACATTGCGTGTGATTAACAAACGGTATGATGTGTGAGACAATCGTGTTGAGATGGACCAAATAGAAGTTTGAAGTGACATGTTGTATGTGCCATATATGTGTGTATGAGGAATTCCTGAATTGGTGGAGATTGCTGCCTTGGTCCTTACAACTGAGGCTAAGATGGACAACGGAGTTGAATAACAGATTTGTGGATGCCGTCACTCAAGTTGAAGCTCAAGATTGTGTAAATTTTGTACCAAATGATTACTGTCTTGTGAGGGGTTAAATCTTGCTCGAGATAATCATTGGACTGAACATGGAAGCTGGATCATTTAGGCATCTAGTTCCAATATTGGACATTAGCTTCGAGGTGTGTCTACATTCATGTCAGACTACAACTATTTCAAAGGGTGCAACTCACAAGTCTTTGATAATAATCGATGAACTTGGACGTGGTACATCAACATATCATGGGTTTCGCCTGGTTTGGGCAATCTATGAATACTTGTTTGAAGCGACACGAGCTCTTGCATTTTTTGCAACTCAATTTCACGAGCTTATAGGTCTGGTTCACTTAGAAGGAGCACCCGTTCATGGGCTTACCAGTGGACGTGGCAAATTATCATGTTAGTGCATATATTGATGAAAGTATGCAGAAGTGAACTGTGCTCTACTTGGTAGAAGAATCATGCGATTATAGTTTGGGGATTCTTGTTGCCGAATTTGCTAGGTTTCTTGAAAGTGTTGTTGCTCTTGCTCGTGGGAAAGCTGGTGAGCTAGAAAAATTTCTCCTGTTTCTGGAAATATGGATGATCTAAAAGAAGAGTTGGAGGACCCAAATGGTTCTATGATCCTATCATGAACTAAATTGTTTTGCAAATTTAGGATGAGTCTAACTAGTATGGAAAATAGTGTCTCTACATTCCAACCATGGAGAAATGGAAAATGGTATAGCAGAACAGAGCGGCAATAGTTCAAATAATACAAAAGGAAACAAATATTTTACAGATGACATTCCTCATGTCAAGAATAGAGAACGACAAAATCAAACCTCCTAAGAAGATTGAGCATACGCACCTATTATGAACATTAGAGTTCTTGGTAACTCTTGCCTTTAAACCTTTTAAAATTTCTGCATCTGAAAAGTTATAGATAAGGAAACTGAAAAGATTCTTCACCGAAGGTTATTTGAATTTCCCATAAAAGTAGAGATTCAGTTGAAAGAGGAGGAACTGATATATTTTAAAGAGGCAGTTACGGAAACTGAACAAGTCCATTGGGAAAGTACTATAAATATGCAAGAGAAGAATGTAACGGGACTTTTCTTTTCTTTTGGAACTCCCGTTGCCCTTTGAGGCAAAAGTGAGAATCGGCAAGGAGGATAGGGGAAGTGGATTTGTAGTCTTTGTACTTCAGTTTGATCGAAGGAATAAAGAGTCTTTTAAATCTTTGTGTTTAATTGTTTCTCTTTTCGGTTGTTATCCTTCCTTTGCGAGTTGGCAACCATATTTAATCTGTCCTTCTGTACATTCGTTTGTGGATGCATGTCTGATTTAGAATCTTTGAATTCTTAATTGCTGATATATGACTGAGAGAAGCTTCTGTTGATTTTTCCTGATTGGAATCATTTGTGGGTTTTTCGGGACGAATGACCTTTGTGTTTGTTTCTTTTCCCTTATTTGTGTGAAATCATAATCGCATTCACGCCATGGTGATGGGCGGATGTTAGTCGGCCTTTTCTGCTTTCGGGTAATAAGCACACCCCGTCTACAATTAATTTTATCTAACGAAGGGAGTTGTCCCTGCATATGAGAATTCAGAGAGGAATTGTCATGGTTCACTCAACTTTTGTTGATAGATAGGCTTTAGGGGCAAGAATCTGTGATTTTATTGAAGTCCAATCTGTTAACTAACAAACTCGTATCTTCCTCATGTAGAAAACTTCTGCATTATTGTTTTAAACTAGTCCAAACTTGACACTGTCTAGTCTTCCCCAAAACACATCTTCACTAAATCACAGTTCCTTTGTTAATATTATTGTTTCCACCTTTTAAATCAGCGATGCCTCCTTCAATGATCTTATATAATATTTCTTTATAGCAATCGCTGTTTGGTTCATGTCGCTGCTATTTTGATCATTAGACTTCTAATAAAGATGCTGCTCTTTTCCTTTGTGCTAATTGACTTATGCTTGTCTTCATGTTTACTCATTACTTTTGTTTGTGTTCACGTGAATGAGAGAAAGGATTACGAAACTCTGAACTTTCAAGCTTCCTTATTTCATATGTAATGACCCCTTGATATATTTCCTCAATGTTATTAAGATGGTTACTTATACTCGAGCTGTTCATCCTTTTGTAATGTTGTCTCTTTAGAGATTTCCCAAAATGGAAATGAAGAGGATAGGAATACCATAGTTAGGGTTTCAAAAAAGAGGATATGATGGTCCTCCCCTCCCAAAGTTGCTTGTCCTCAAGCAATGACAAATTTATATCTCTCCATGTATGTAGCTTTTGTTGTGCAACGATTGTTGGATTCCTTCTTATCAACTAGAATGATTTTTGTTTTATCTTTCACCTTGTAGGATGACAAGATCATGATTTGATAACACTGTATTGTCCCCTCGTACGATGTTGAGTATTTTTTTCATCCTTGATGAATAAACCTGCATACTTTTTAGTGGATTCGACACAAAATATACATATATGTACATAAATAAAAGAAAATACATATAAGCCCATGCTAATTCTCACCTAATCCTTAGAGAGAGTTTGTAATCAGGTTCCCAGCTTTGTGGGGAGGACCTCCAGGGGCTCTAGTTGCCTTATGGCTAATCTAGAATGGTTCTAACCTATTCTACCATCTTATTACAACTCGTCTGTCCTAAGCCGTTATGGATAACCCTCATTTGGTATATTCATCCTGATGAGTCTTGGGAAGAGATTCCATCTCTTCCCAAGCCTTTTAGATACCCACCAATGTGTATCCCTCTTTATATATGCATATGTTATTAACTAGGATGCCGGTTTGAGTTCGGGTTCAAGTTTGGGTTTGAAGAACCGAATCATCGGTACGACAAAATTTTGAAAAGGGGTTTGGGTTTGTTTAGGTTCATTAGTACAAAAACACACACACACACACACACACAAATATATATATATATATATATATATATATATATATATATATATATATATATATATTTGAAGCCCTGAAGCATGAGTTAAGATTAGAATGTCACATAGTATCATAACATTTAAACGCCATAAACTTGTAATCATCATCATGAATCATGATCATACCATCATATTGACATATACTCAAGTTCAACATCAAAGATTCAAAACATTAAAATGTTAAGTGATAAATCATAACATCAAGTTCAAGTATCATTGTTTCAAGTTCAACTAATGGTTTAAAATTTTATTAATATTCATCATCATCATCATCATCATCATCATCTTCTTCTTCTTCTTCTACATTGGCATTAGTGGGCTCACAAACAGAGCTAAGGTCAATGGGATCAGTTGCACCAATAACATTATTCGTTGTAAAATCTTTAAATTCATCAAGTGCAAGCTGGGAAGTGGAAGCAAACATAAGCCTTTAGAATCCACTTTTTAGGGTTGTGGATGTTTTTATATGGAGCCTAATCAGACTTGGAGGTTAATTTTTCCCCACTTTTATTGACGCAGTTTCCCTCGATATTTTTCAACAGGGGTTTTGGGGCAGCGCCCCAAGATGGGGTCAAGGGGCAACACCAAAAACGACTTTTCTTATTGTACAAAGGCAGCGGGAGTTATTTTTGTATTCGCCGACATATTCTAACCCTAATAATGGATGTCAAAAAATAATTAAATTTGAAAAAGAAACCAACTTGGTCGTTGACTTTGACTGTCCGCAGGACCAAGTTCGCTGGTGGTTCGATGTTTTCCAGCCTAGTCCACCAAGGAGTACCACCACAATCCTGAAAGGAGTAGCTTCCGTGCCGTTGTGTCTGGTCCCATATGTCCTCCTGTTGGCCTTTCATGTGCCTCTCTCAAAACGCTTTGTTCTTCCTCCTCCATGACACATCTCCTTAGTACTTTGTCGGGTCCCATTTTGTATAACAATCCGTTGATCAACTAGAAAGTTCTACTCCTGAGCACCAATTTTCTCCTCTCCCTGGGTGGCATATCATTTGGAAATTGTGATGTGGACAAGTACTCCCCGATACTCATGTACCATGCAGGCAATATTGCAATGTGGAATAGGTGGGCGTCGGGGAAATCATCATTAATCCCCTCAGGTGGTTTACCAGACTTGATACGAGAAAGCTGGTCGGCAGTTACATGGCTCTTCCTTGGCTATACTATGATGGTGAATGTGAACTACTGCAACAATAACAACCATCTACTTACTCTGCCATGGATTATGGGTTTGTTGACCAAATACATCAAGGCCTGATGGTCTACGTAGAACGTGAACAGTGTATCCAACAGATAATATTTGAACTTTTGAACTGCATAAACCATCCCGAGCGCCTTTCGCTCTGTCGTACTATAATTCTTTTCTTCCCTCGATAAGAGCCTGCTTGTGAAATAAATGGGGTGGTTTAGGCCGTGGTCAATGTAATAGGCTGTCTTGTTCTGTTATTTTAATGTCTATTTCTTCCTGTAATTTGGTCAAACAATTGGCTTGCAACTAAATTTCTTATGGTTTTCAGCTTGATGTTTATTACTGGCTCCTCAAGATTGTTTGTGTTTCATATGAAATGCAAATAGGAGGCAACATAGAACCATATACTTAAAGAACCAATAGAGCTTAACACTAGGAATGATCACTTTAATCAAACTCCGTTCGATAAGCAACTAATAACAATGACCATTTATTTACTCCCTTGTTTTCAGATTATCAGTAATTGCAAATACAAATAGCTAACATTCCTTCTCATTAAAACACAGTATATGACTTATAGAGTTCAATAATAGTCCATACCCATTTCCCGGCTACAGTAGTGTTAATAATTCTGAAAATTGCTACAGGAACCCACCGCTACAGTGATTCGGACTGCTACAGTAACTCGCTGCTACAGTATTGCGCTACAGTGATTTGGATTGCTACAGTAACTCGCTGCTACAGTATCGCGCTACAGTGATTTCGGACTGCTACAGTACCGTGCTGCTACAGTACTCGCGCTGCTACAGTAACCCGCGCTGCTACAGGAACTTGCTGCTACAATATTGAATCTCAAGACCATATCTTTCAATGGCGTCAAGATTGAAAGCGTAGAGGGTTTGCGTCCTC
>MU226673.1:2699055-2731270 GCA_018584345.1 Thuja plicata
GACAGGATGTTTTGACTACTGTGCCCCAATGTCCCTCTGACACTTCCGACTGCACGGGTATCCTTGACGTTCCTGTCTCTGACCTCTTCCCCTTCGTTCTTTCGGGCTGCTCTTGCTTCGGTACGTGGAGTAAGGGTTAAATTCCCGAATCGGTTTCTAGTTTCTTTGACCAAGTCGTCTCCGCCATACTCTTGGCAGTGTTCCTCCTTACCGTACGCTTGGTGGTGTTCTTGTCCCCCGTACTGTTCCCCTTCGACTTTGCCCACAGTGACACCAACTTGACTGCCTTTTACCAACCCTTCCTCGGGTAGCCCTTCGGCAACCCCCCTCGACCGTCTCCTGCGTTCTGCCTGCTGTTGTAGGGCTAAAGTCCTTTGGATAGCTTCGTACTTGTTTACAGATTCCTTTCTACTTTTATCTTTATTTAACAAGTTTGGCATGAATTCCTTCTTTTGCGCATGAAAATGAAACCACACATGATATAAATAAGAACACCAATATTTTATTAATTCATCACTTGTGTTATACAATACGTGTCATCATTATGACAAAATCGTAACAACTCTGGTGTTCTCTTTTATTTCTACTTCTCTCCAGAAAGCTTAGTTATTGTTTTGCCTTTGATGGTTTTCATCGCGTTCTTCCTGTTCTCGGCAGCAATTTTCCTTGTAGTTACGAAGGATTTGTTGACAACGTTGTTCCTGATTGATCTCCTCCCGTCGGTTACGTAGGGCGAGAGATGTCTGTGCCAACAGTCGAGGGAGCTAACTCATCAACCGATTAACCGCAACACTAACTCCGAGGGCATCCCACACGACACCTTCAGGGACTTCTTCTTGTTCGACTTCCCTCTGTACGCGAGTCTCTACCGCCGCTTGTAAGAGGGCCACAAAGTCTGAGGCCAATGCACGTTCTCCCTTGAATAGCTCTTCGAATCCGTCATCCTCCTTGTTGCTACCGTCCTCTAGAGGTATTCCCATTGTCCTCTGTACGCCATTCACTCTCCGCCACGCCCAAGTTTTTTAAGGCAACGACGCAAGATGTTTATTGCTAAGGGGTAAAGAGAATTAATGCATAACAAAGAATGTATTATAATGGAAACAACACAATATTAGAGAACTGCCAATGCTTTCATTAATGCCATATAAGTTCATACACATCATAACAATCCTAATACCATCGAGAGAGTACAATATAAAGACCCGAGGGGGTGCTAGGCCAACCACCGCAACCCGTATAGCTACCTATCCTTCAGTTACACTAACAACATTAACCACATAACATAATAACAATACGTTTTACCCAACAACAACTAGAAGTGCATGATGTGCAAACTGGAGCCTCACTAGATAGAACTAAAATAAATTTGGGCTCAACTAACTGAACTTAAACTAGAGCATGAATGTGCAAATATGTGCTCAATTATTAATAATAATACGCATGAGAATATTCTTTAGCACGTGCATGGTTATTTAATGCAACATATGTAAATATGCCTAATGCAACAAATATGCATGCTCTAACACCCCCCCTTAAGTGAAACTCAGGGAGATGGAAAAAGCTCTAAGCATGAAATGCATGTATGAGTCCTGGTAACAAAAGACTTGATTAGGTACCTATGTACAATAAAAGTTTCTTAAAGCAGAGAAAATGAGAAAAATCATGTCGGAAAAATCCTGTCTTAAAAAATGAGAGATGCAACTATATGAAGTGCAACAGAACATCCTCTGAGACATAAGAGAAGTGCGGACAATTGTCAAATGATAACTATCATAGTGCTGAATGAAGAACCTCCTCTGAAACCAAGATGATGATCAATATCAATCTATATGAGTGCCTCCAACAATACTAGTCAAACAATGAGCAGGATGCAAATAAAGGCAAAACATCTGTCAGTTGTCAATATAGTAGACAACAATCTGCATGAGTGCCCCCAACGACACTTCTCGAACAATGAACAGATGACAAACAAAGACAAAACATCTGTTAGTCGAAGATGCAGATGGCACATGAATCTGTATGAGTAACCTCAACGATACCACTCAACCATGCAAGAGAAAATTGCTAGTAAAAAACACAGGTGTCAATAGTCTAATGAACTGATCAACTGTGGAACCAAGGAAGCATTAGCATGAACAACATAAACCTCCCCATAATGTTGACAAAGGAGAGGCATGGCAAGTCCATTAAAACTGAGTCGCTAAGGAGAAGAAGGGAAGGCCAATGCAGAAAGAGCATGACCTTCGCCTGTCTGTGATGAAGAAGATTAAAGAGCCGAAATGTGATGCTGGTGCATGCCATCCTCTAAAGCCTCTAGTCTCTGCTAACACGTGTTGACTGTGTCCCACCTTGCCACAAAAATGACAAGGCTCACTTGACTTCTTCTTTGTCTTGCAGAAAGACTCGTCAGACTGAGAAGGAGGAGATGTAGTGGAGTCCCCCATATTGAAAAACTACAGGAGAAACCCCCCCACAACAAGAAAACACAAACCTTCCTGCAACTGGATAGTCAAGAAATCTCAAAATGAACAATTCTAAGATCCATGTGAACCTGATAATACAATTACAGTAAAGGACCTGAGATCTGTATAGAGGATGCTGAGAGCTTATTATATATTTTTAATATTGATTTATTACTAGGATGCAACATTCTATCCTTATAGACATAATTATTGATGCTAGAAGAATTTAGTCCTTGAAAGTTTAAAACCAATTCAAGAAGAAGAGGTGGCTGTTGTGAATTGTTTGGTGTTGGAGAAAAGCCAAGGGGACACTGTTTTTTGTTTGCTAGTTATTATCATCTATCATTCAGTTGCAAATATTGTGAATCTTTGGTGGCATCAAATCTGACTTAAAAATCAATTTGCAAAGATTGAGCTGAATAAGTTTAGGGCAACTTACATTACGTACCCCTATAAAATGCCATTGTAATTAGGCTTTTATTAATAGGATAGTTTTTTGAAGTCAATGACCAGGAAATGGAATTGTTTCAGTTGTGTGTTTCCCATTGGCAATGACCTAAATGAAAAAAAGTAGCAATTAAAAAAAAACATGTAGACATTGTTAATGATTGCACACCCTAGATGTTTTGATATAGGTGGAAAAATAGAGACATTTTGGGTTTTTCTTCCAGAAATTGGTGATGGCCTTGAGATGTCACGCTGTTTTAAAAATTAAATGAGCAATGGGGAGGCCAATTTTAGGGCTAGGTGTATATCCCCATGGAACATAAATTTTTATATATCCAAGTCAAAGTCAAATGCTTAACCAATTAAAATAGAAAATACTGTAAAAATTGTCATTTTATTCTTGTCACAGGCTCTTGGAAATTTGTCTACGTTTAGTGTGGATTCTCACAGTTTTGTTTGTGATGAACCCACAAACTAAAATGACACCTCTGGAATGTACCCTTGCTCACACCACTAGGCTCTGACTGTAGAGTTCATACCTGCATTCAAAAGGCAACAAGGATGAATTGGTAATATAACTTGTATAGTACTAATAACGATATCAAATAGATACTATGTTGTGGTAGGATTCAACGGAAAGAGCCAGACAAATAAAGACTAGGTATCAATGTACCTTTTATATGATAATGATCTTCCTTCAATGATGATTAAGAGATTTCACACTAGGATAATCTGGGACATAGATGCCCTCCTAAATACATATTTTAATTAGTAATCCTTGATTGCAATTTACAAAGTGTACAAGGGAAAACTGACCTGCTATTCATTACCCAAGGATGCCTCATTTCAATTACTTTAGGGCAACAGGTTGGTGTTGCTCAAACGGTAACATTGTTTACTGTAAGTAGCCAAATATTTGAACAATGTAAGACTACTTAAACTTGGAAATAATTATTTGTCAATAACCAAACTTAATGCACTCAAAATTTCTGATTTTTTTGAATGATTTACATGGTGTAGTTATAATATGCTGATTTATGTTGATTTAGCTGAGTTTCATGGACCCTTCATGTGTTTTACAGTGTTAAGCCTAGGGATGTGGTTAATGATATTTAAATTACTGCAACTATCTGCTTGAATAAAAATGATTATTTTAGAATTCTTCACTTTAAACTTCCTGTTCAATCCAAGTTCGAACAATATTACCATGATCAGCATTTTGCATTACTTTAGTTAAGATCAAACCTTTTCTTTGGTTATCTTTATGTTTATATTGAGAATTTTACGTTTAGTTTTAGTTACAACTAATATAATGATTATGATTATAGGAACTGAAGGCTTATCAAGCTGATGTTGCAACTGTCTTGAGAAATGGTATGTCCCAATCACATTAACAAAATAAAATTCCATTTTTGTTTCTAACCATATTTCAGTCTTTTTTGGTAGAACCATTTTCCATTTGATACCAAATTATTGTCTCTTCTTTGGCATAAAAAGGTTAGCTTCTGAAGTATTTTATACCTGATTGGAAAATTTAACTAAAACATAAGAATTGCGGTATGGAGGATTTTAATGGTTACTTAATTGCATCATCCATTAATTACATCGCTACAGTTATTGTCAACCCTAATGGGCAAATGTTCTTGATATCTCAAGAATTCTTCTTAGTCGTTTTCCTTTTCCTTTGCCTATTTTGTTGTAATTTTTTATTTTTATCATCCTTTTTTCTTGTTGATAAGTCCTTGAAGATGACTTCTCCCATTATGTAATAACCACGTTTCCTCATTTTTTGTCATTTTAATATTTTTTGCATATTTGTGCAATTGTTGAATATTCATTAATAGCTAGGAAATGCTCAGTTATGTTAATATATTTTGAATTCAGCTCCTATATTATTTTTTATTATCAAATTTCTTATATGATGTAGGATTGTGTGGTACTACCATGGACACCATGCATTTAATCATGTTACGAAGTCTTGATTATTTTTCATGTTAATATATTTTCATTTTCCCACCCCAAAATAGTTTTGATTATCAAAAGCCTTGTATGTTATAGGACTGTGGTACTATCACAAACACCGTCTACTTAATCATGTTCAGAAACCTTCCTCATGTTTTGCAATTCGCCTTACCATCATCTAAAAACATTTGTAGGACTAATGCATAAAAACAAAAGAAGTCACCTAATATATCAGCCTACAGAATAATTAAGTGTACATTCATGGGGATTTATAGCAGTGAATGTAGGGTGGGAAATTAGCAGGTCTAACTATAATCCCCTGGGGTTCAGCACCATTTATCTTCCTTGGGTCAGATAGAACTCCAGCATACAAAATACGCAATTCGTAAAAATAATTGCCACATACAAAATATACTTGAATTGAGTTTTCACAAGCTATCAAGTAAAACTAAATTTTCCTCTCAAATGAAAGTGTCTTACCTTTATTGAAAATAGGTGTAATTGCACAAGCAAGATCGACAATTAACCAGCTCTTTTTTTTCTCGTCCTTGTCAATGGCTCTGCAATGTTTGTCCTGACATCCACATTAATATTCATAAAGGGCAGCGAGGGAGAGAGTGTCAATTATTGGTATTACTAATTTAGTATGCTATTAGTAAAATATATATGCAATACCTCAACGAATTACCCATACATTGTGTTAACGAAAAATACTCGTCAGGTCTAACAAATAACTCTCTCCGTGGGGTGCAAATATGTTAGAAGCATAACCTATCAGCTTTTATAGCTCTGGGGTTTATGTATCTGTGCTATTTACATAGTGATTAGATGCACTAGGAACTGCTCTGCATATGTTAATGTACCTCCTCTCACATTAGCTTGACATCTCCCATCATTTTTATTTCTTTTCTGAAAATTTAGTTGCATGAAGTTTATAAATGCTACCCTTGAATTTGCAAGCATTCTTGTAATGATTTGGGGAACATTGATTTTTTAATTTTATGTGTCTAACTCTAGACATATAAATTTATAAGCGAACCTGCAATGAAACTGTTCTATTTGCTATATTAAAGAGACAATGATTTTTGTGAGTTTTTATTCAGTATTTTCATCTATTTTTTCAGGCCTCTTGTCAATTATACCTGCATCTGACCTTGTTCCTGGGGATATAGTGGAAGTTGGAGGTATCCTCTAAAATATGCATGGAAGTTTTCAAGTAGTTTATTTATTATGCTTCTGTTTCTTGCATCATTTATGAATATCTAAAAGTCAGACTTTTGAATGTTTGGTAATTTGTCTCTTTTTTCAACTTAGTTGGGTGCAAGGTTCCAGCTGACATGCGGGTAATTGAGATGCTGGGGAGTCAGTTGCGTGTTGATCAAGCTATACTAACTGGTATTTACATGCTTTCCTTGCGCAGTATTACTGTTGTAGCTTCACTAAGATAATATCTATTAAACTTTAATCTTTTTAATGTACTTGGAAACCTCAAAAGTTGTGATGACTTGTAATTAGGGTAAGCAAAACTGGGGCTTCAAATTTGTGTCTGTATTTGTTCTTATTTTGAAATCTTATTTAATCACTGCTTGCATTCTAAATCATGAGTATTAAAATAGAGTAAAAAGTTAACCACAAAGATACCTCTGTTTTTCCACACAAGCCATAGAGACAATGATTTTGGAAGAGAAGACCATTCTAAGGAATATAAGCTACTAGTCCATTAGAAAAAAATACAACTACAGCTCCAGCAAGAAGAGCAATGAAGAAACTGCACAAATTTTATTATTTTACGTGAGTATCACCAAGATTGCTTTGGAGAAGGCACTTGGTGCTGCCCTGAGATGTTCACCCCTGATTTTTTTTTTGTGTTCGCTGATAGAATAAGATGGATGCAGAATGTGTCTTGTGTTTCAAGTTCCATTCACCATGTTGCATACATGAAATAAACATTGCATTGAAAGAGAATAAAATTTTCTTTGCATCAAATCATGTGAATATTAAAATATTGTAATGTTTCTATAATAGTCATCTTTGTTTGTTTACGAAGTTTCCTTTTCTGCATTCTATTAATGAGTGTTTCATTTAGAAACATTCTCTTGTAATCTTTTATAAATAGAGCCTTTTGTCTACAATCAATTTATAATAACATGTTTTCAGAGCGGGCTAAGATTTTTTTGGTGGATTTTTTAATTTAAAAAAAAAAAAATTGTGGTTATCCTAAACAAGTGTGTTTAGATGTTTTTTTAATTGACTTTTTTCAAACAAAAAATCTTTTCTGCAAATTGTGGTTGTGGGCATTTTTTTGGAGAAGAATCGAAGGTTTAATTTTTCATCGCGTGTTTGATTATGCATTTTTCACGAGTTTAAACCTGCGTTTGTTCGCGTTTTCTTCCATCAAGGTTTGCGTCCAAGGTTTCTGCTGTTTATGCGCTGACCCGGTCAAGTTTCTTTTGCGCGACGGCTCTATTTTCATTTTTCTGGCTCACATGTCCACAGATCGCATCTTATTTGCAAGATTTTTTGTGTGATGGTGACGGAAGAGTTTTTATTTGAAACCAACGATGGCTACGGTTGACAACGGCTCCTGCAACTGCTCACAACCTCTGGTTTTTGGGTTGCCATTGTTGTTTGCGGTGGAGGGTTTATTCTTTGTAGCTCTTGGATTGTTTCCCCACACCCTTTCTTTCCCTGACGTCTGTGTTGATTTTGTTGCAGCAAAGGCCACGGGTTTAATTCTACCCCGACTAGTTTTTAGAAGGTTATTTTCTGAGAAGGTTTTTTTTGCGATCTGGGTGTGCGTTGTCAACTTGTGGCTTCGGTTTTTTAAGGTTGCCTGCTCGTGAGGTTTATTCAGCTAGGGTTTTTTCCGTGCATGCCAGCTTTGTCATTTTTTGACCTGTTTTTAAAGTTTGCAGTCACGTGTGACTTTTTGATGAAGGGTTTGTTTGTTGGCCGTATTAGTGATGGGTTTTAGAATTCTTTCCTCAAAAAAAATATGGTTGGGTTTTATAAATTTTTCCTCACAAAAAAATTGTGGTTTGGTTTTATAATTTTTTCTTAAAAAATTATGTCTGGGTTTTTATGATTTTCTTCCCAAAAATTCTGTCTGGGTTTTTATGATTTTCTTTCAAAAAATTGTGTTTGAGTTTTTTAGATTTTCTCCTTAAAAATCGTGTCTGGGTTTTTTTGATTTTCTCCTCAAAAATTGTGTTTGGGTGTTCTATTTTTTCCAAACAAACCATGATTAGGTTGCTAGTCTGAGGGTTTTTTGATTTTTTCTGCAAAAAAAATTATTGGAGTGTTTTTTGATTTTTGTTTTTCACAAGAAAATCATTGGCAGGTTTGACGATTTTCTCCACAAAAATTGTTTTTTCTTGCAGTTAGTTTTCATGTCATAGTGCTCATTTGCAAAAGTTTTTGATGGTTTTTTTGACAAATTGTGGCTGTTGCTGTTTTTTAGATGCAATGGAGGGTTTGACAATTTTTCCATAAAAATATCAATGCCATTTTCAAGTCTATTGAGCTACATATGGGCAAAGAGAGAGTCATCTACATGCATCTTAATCCTCAGTAATTCATGCAGTTTAGAGTAGATTACAGAATGACTGCAAAGAGAAGTGATTCATCCAAATTGATCTTGAATCACAACATTTACTACATTTCTTTATTCATATTGGCATGGGACTTTTAGTTGGCCCACAATATTGTGACTGCATTCGCTGAGATGTATCATGCATTAGTTGGCTTTCATTTGTAGACAAACTTTTTGCATCTAGGAAATATTTTCTTTCTATCAGATGATTGCAGTGGTAGGAATCTTGGGGCGGAAAATGTAGAATATGGAAGAAGTACATCTATTAGTCGAAGCTTTGTAGTAATGTCAGTATATATGTCTAATGGCGTGCCTTGTGTTCCATTGCAAAGACATCATGATCGCACCTATGTGATGACAGACATGTTCTTTGAATAATGCAATCATGCAAGAATGGTATCCCAACAGAAGGCATTGGCAAGCACTTCCGCAAGCACACATGGGCTTGTTTTGTGTTGCCCCAAAATACTGTGTTAGACAAGGAAAGTACATTTTCTTTATAATTTAATCCATTATGGACATGTAGAGGCGGTCAATCACATGATTGTATACCCCAAGGATGTACCATCGAAATTATTTGCACACATTGCAAAAGAACCTTCCAAATTTTCAACTCAATTAGAACCAAGTCCGTATATTTTAAGTGCAGACACCTCCTTTCAAGTGTGTTTCAACCTTCAATTGCTAACCCTAATTGATGTAACCATAGGTTGCAAACTCCATGAGTACTCTCCAAGCTATCGAGTACTCTCTATTTTTTTGCTTTGTTAGTTTTTACAAGTTTAACTCTCGAGTTTTTATAGGCACAAGAAAAACATGGTTAAAATGTATTGTTAAAACATTACTTTTGCTATAAAATTATGCATTCTCTTTTTTGAGATGTCAATTTCATTTTTTTGACCGACAAAAGTATATTTGTGTTCAGTCTTTGAATCAATGTTTCATATCACTCTCTGTGATTCATGATTTTACATCTTCTTGAGCTTTCTATTTGTGCTTCTTTTTCCTGATGATGGATCATAGAGTGTGATCCGAAACGTTGATTCAAAAACTGAACACAATCGTAACCAGAAACATTGAAAATAACTCCAATGGATTGTGGAAAATTGATATTCTTAAAAGTATATTTATATTATTAATTTTTAGCAATTTGAGTACAAAATTGGCTTTATCCAAACTTCCAGCAGCCAATAGCAAGAATCAGTCCAAACAATTCAAAAAACAACCCTCCTTACTCGACCATTGATACACAATTCAAAACCAACAAGACCAACCGACGTAATCCCCATATTCAAATTTGGCACATGGGGCAGTGCATAAAAAAATGAGATAGTTCAAAACCTAGAGCACTAACCACGAAATCCCTGAAAATTTAGGTATGAGGAAGCAAACAAAAACACCATTGCAAAATGATACCAAAAAACGAAACAAGGTACCATGAAGGAGGGAATTCACACCCTCCTTGTTTGCTTGTTCTTTCTCGGAGCCCTCTTTTGCGGTTGTGTGGTTCTTTGCTCCTCCTTCACCTCGCCTTTCCAGTAGTCCGCTAGTTGAAATTTCCAACGCTGCTTCTCCAGAACATAATCTTTAATGAAACCCCACCCTTGAGCTGCTTTAGCACGCTGAGAATCCCGGTTCGTGGAAGCTCTCCAAAGAAGAAATTGGTGGAAAGGTGGTGGAACGCTACGTCCACCCAATCGCCACCATTGGCAATGAAACCACACCTTGAAGCTGCCACAGACAAGAAAGCATGAAGTCCCAGGCACCATTCCGCCTGGAGGCAAGTTTCCACCACCTTGCAAGCTTCCTCCCTCTCGCCCAATTACAAGCACCAAGCAAGGAACATTGAAGCAACGTTTTTATTGGTGTGGTATATTTATGTGGCCAATAGGTATTCATCACCCAACAACGTTCATACTAGCATTAAGAAAAAGGGGTCCTTGGTAGTGAAGATGTTCTTCATTCTTTCCTAACTCTTTGTCCCCTAAAGGCCATTTTCTGTTGTGTGTTCGAAGACTGAAATTGGCCTCCATGAGTGCCTCCCAAACCAAGCTTTCACCTTTACTGCATGTTGGTATGAAATCTAGGCAAATTGAAATGGTGAAATGAGGAGTGAATGCCTGTAAAAATCATGTTTGCACGATACCACCTTGAGATAAGATCGACAATGAATGCTGTGTATTTTGCTTGTGCCATGTCACTCCCTAAATCATCTACTCCATCAGTCGTACTGCTCTGAAGTCTTCGCACACCGAGCCACAATTGATGTTTTGGAGTGACACAACCAACTTGGAAAGCATGTTCGCAATTTGATTTCTTTCCTAGAAAATATAGGTGAATTTAGTTTTTAAATTTTGCAAGTTTATTGCAGATGATGTGGATGATCGACAAAATCATCCACGATTGTGCTTTGCCATTGGCAATAACATTGATTACAATTTGCGGATCGCCTTCGAGTTGTAATTGATCGACTTTTATTTTCTTTGCCAAATCGACTGAAATGAGCCGCTCTCGCCTCAACTTCATTATTTGTCCCATTGTCAAGTTTGTGAGCTTTGAGTGCAATGATCTTACCTGCAACACCTCGAACCACATGCCGTTGTTGGAGTAAATAGTTCTTACTGTTTATTACATACTTAAGTATACTTAGGTAACCTCATTAATGAGGTAGATGGATATTGTTTAGTCCTATTTAGACTCTAACATATCCTAGAGGATATTGTTGAGTTTTGTTAGAACTCTACTTCCTCTAGTTTGAGACACTTGTCTCAACCTTGCCCTTTCTTCCTATTTGCTCTTGCCTATTTAAGCAGAGCCTTTGTACCTTTGTATTTTTTTCATCTCAATGCAATTCTTGTGTTGATTAACTCTCTTCTGGAGGATGTCTGCAGACTGGCTCCTAGGTATAGGATGACCTATCCTAAGATGGTATCAGAGCCTACAGTCTAACATATCCTTCTAGTTCCTCATGAGAGTTTTCATAATTTAGTTTTAAAATTTTGAGGTCTTGCAGATTTATGGCAACTTTACGATCTGCAATAGTTTTGTCAGAAATGTTGTGTTAGTCGGATCATATTATTTCGTTGTTTGCAAATCTGGTTTATTGCCTTCAGTCAGTGTTTTGTTTGTTGGCAAGTTTTTGCGTTGACGGATCAGATTTGTTCATGAAGTAGTTTGTCGACACTCTAAGTGTCTTGCCTTGACTCAAAGCACAACTTTTCATATTTCCTGATCTAGTCTCCAAAATCGTGGTCTCAAAGCCCATATTGATCTGGTGTTTGGAGGATCATCCTTTTTGGTCAACATGTCTTACCTGGAAATGGCGATACTCGTCTTTATTTGCAGCGATTGACGAAGCGATCTAAATTACAAAATTGCGTACTTTCTTGGCACAAATAGTGTTACTTGTTGGTAGCTTTATGATCACCTTCATTGTTTTAGTGAAAAAGTTATTGGCTGTGATTTTTCTTTTTCCATGGGTGTACAAAGTATATGAAACTGCTACTGATTTGAAGATGGTATGGATAAAGCACCTGGTGCTTCCAATTTTCACAATTGCCCTTGTAAGATTTCGATCTACATATAAAGGTGTATATTCATAGAATAGGATAGTTTTGTGCTTGGTACCTCCTTTTGCCCGCAGTTAACTAGCATTCAAGTATTGCTTTTGGCACGCCATAGAGCCCAGTTCTTCCTCGCATAGGCTCGCATTCATTATGGAGGTTGGTGGTTGATGTGAATTTTGCATTGTCTGGACGCCTTGAGTGGGTGGAGACTGGCTGATTGCGTACCTGCAATTTCATTACTAGCAACAAATCCCTTTTTCGGCCTGTGGATTAATTCATTAGCGAGCTCGTGGTGCGCCTTTATCTAAGGTATTTTTCGACATTGATTCCTGGTGCATTTTTGTTGTGTTCTTAACTGGGCCACGACGATTGATCTACTAGTAAATCGTCAATTGAATCGCATGAGTGGCAGAAGAAGCAATTTGGCATTCAATGCGACGTTTATCTGAGCCCTCGCTTTGTTCAGCGAATTCAATAGCTGCTGTTGACACGAGGTTTTTATTAGACGCTTTATTATCCAACAAACTCATTATTGGTAGGGCTCGTAATGCCTTTATCATCAACATTTTCTATCCAAATTGGTAGACTTCTTTTTTAGAATTGCTCATGAACGAGGCCCATAATATATGAAAGTTTGATGGTGCATTGATGGCGATTTCTATATACTTGGTCCTGGCTATGAACAAATTCTTTTTTGAGTTTTTTGATTGTGATTAGCTCTTGTAAAGCTAACCATGGTTGATCTCGGGCGGGTTTATCTCTATACCTAGCAGGCTAAATGCGAATTCGACTGCTTTATTTGTACATTAGCCCGATCCATATGTTGCAGGGCGCATCTAAACAGTTTCATTATGATCAGATCGAGCATTATTGCCTTTACTTGGCTGGGCGTATTCATTTGGTGATAGCTTGACTAGTTGGGGGCCCGCAGAATGGCGTGTTGAACAACTCATTGGGAATTCAATCCCACGTTGGAGGCGTCACAGTAAATTTAGCTATTTTAAAAGCTCAGCGCCCGTCTACCTACCATGAGTAGAAGTTGACTTTATCGACAACAAATTTCATTCTTTGTGACTTTCAATTCACCATTATTAGTTGGAGTTGTAGGCAGTCAACCTGCAATCACCGACCACCTATTACCATGGAGCCAACCACTGTGCATGGTGTAATATCCCGCTTTCTAAATAGAATTTAGCAATAAATAATAAAAATAAGCAAATAAATAATAATAAATTATAACATGATTTATTATTAAATTAATTATATATAATAATGATAGAACGTAATTGATATAGTACAATATAATATGAATATAGTAATATTATAATACAAAATAATCTATTATATATAAATAATAATAAAATATATAATACAATATAATGTATCGAATTATAGTTTGATCAATATATATAGATATATCATCTTATAATACTAAGGGGATATTACATATTCATTGCTTTACATAATTAATTCCTTAATTAATTATGTTAATCAGTAATTAATTCTTATCAATATTTAATATTAATCAATATTAATCTTAATCAATAGTACTAATCAATATCAATACCAAATAATATTAACTAGTCAAGTGTATTAATAAATAGTTCTATTTAACCCCTTTGTTAACGAATATGTAATCAAAATTCTTCAAAATCCAAACTTGGGCGATATATTACATCTCGGTTATCGATAAGAAAGTAATCAGAAAAGTGTCGATTTGGATAAGCCATCTAGCTGGAAAGAATAGATTAACATCCACAATAAGCATATGTCCGACAATCCATGTATGCGATGATTATCGGGTCAGTTAATATCAATCAATGGATTAAATGATAACATAATTGTCATCGCATTGAGGATTAATATTAAAAAGATGCGACTAATAAGTCGTAATTATGAGAATACCTTATTTGTATATGAAAATATAATTACAGGGAGGTGTGAATGACTCATGAATGAAGAGATATCTCTCCAATCGCATCCAGTCCCACCGCACAAGATATAGTTGGGAAGCAATCCCATTCTTGGAAGAAAACTCGATTAGAAAGGTAGCAAATAAAAGTTGGGATTTAGATTAATTTACTTATAAACTCCATCGTGGGAACACTTCAAATATTCAAACGTAGCATGGGAAGGAAGAGGACATACAGTTAGCGAATTACATTGAGAAGAGGCATCAAATATAGCGATCATACCCTTTAAATTACAGGCCCTTTCATCTCTCAGCAAACAGATAAATTATATTAGAATATTCTGCAAGCAATCCCCACTAAACAGAAAACAAATATGTAGGAGCCAAAGGGGACCAATCACAAAAGTCGGCATATACATTCTTGTCATTGATCAAGGAAGACAACCATTATTCCAGACTGAATCAGCATAGTCAAGTTATTGAAAAAGTTAAATGTGCCACACTCCCAATTCAATTTGAATACAAGTTTAATAAAAAGAGTCTTTGCAATTGCAGTCAGTCCCAAAATCATATATGACCAGTGCCAAAATCCCAAAAATCAGCGCCCGTCTACCTACCATGAGTAGAAGTTGACGTTAGCGACAACAAATTTCATTCTTTGTTACTTTCAATTCACCATTATCAGTTAGAGCTGTAGGCAGTCAACCTGCAATCACTGACCACCTATTGCCATGGAGCCAGCCACTGTGCATGGTCTTTCAACTGCACCGTCCATTTTTTTGAGGCCAGTGGATGATTACTGGGTTTAAAGGAGGCTGTGCATTTTGATTGATGAGCATGTGCCATATGCTGGTTGGTTTGTTTGTGGGTTTAATCCCAACCTTTTGGTGACAAATGCATTTTGCCCTTCTTCTATGCTAGCACCTCCAAGAAAACTGGCGCTTGTCAAATTGCCTTAGTCGGCCCCATCAAGACCTTTTTTGGCTAGAGAGACTTTTTCTTTATCGGCCTTTGTTCATTCATGATGTATTGGTGGCTGTGAGTGAGTCATTTTAGATTGCATTTTGATAATTATGATAGCCATTATGCTAAGTTGGTCAATCATGACACTCTCCTTCAAGGTGTGCTTTGTGTACTCATTGGCGAGGTCCTTGTTGGAGATTGAGCCTTTTGTGCTCATTGGAGAACATGTTTTTTGTTGTCCTCAATTTTGCATTCACACAATTGAACAACCCTACGGAATTTTCCTATGAATTCGTAGGTGTTCCCTCTAAATTTTGGTACTTCGAATAGTGCGTTATGAAGGTGATTCGTTATTCCTTGAATAGTCCTAAATTTCACAGTTTTCTATGTATTCCTTTTGAAGGTTTCTGTCAAGATAATCACCATATTGCTTGTTGAAATGAGTTTTTCTTCTCTGCCAACAAGCACTTGATTTTTGGCAACCTTCAAGTCTTTTCTTCATTTTTCTTGGTTTTGCGTTTAGTTTTTAGTCTTGATTTTTCCCTAGGATTATAGATTTTTTAATTACGCTCGTTTTGAGCTGTCTTAGGCGTCAATCAGAGTTGTCTAGCTCAAGTTATTAAGATTTTAAGTGTGCTGCAGGTGGGGTTTTTTTGTCTGATTGCATGTTTTTGTTAAAATCCTTCAAAAGTCGGTTTTTTATTGCTAATTGCCCGAAATAAAAATGTCATTTACATATAAAGTGGGTTTAGAACACCACTTTAAAATTTCACATCATTCTAAGAAATTTTACTTATAGTTTTTAATGGTTTAAATATGTGATGGTGGACTTTTTAAGTCCTGCATTTTATATTATTATTACTATAAGTTACATATAAAGATTATGTTTTAAATGCAATTAGGTGGGGTTTTTATTTATCATTGCATGTCATCATAATGTAAATCACTTTTAAAACTCCACTATCAATATATACTAAGTCCCAAATGCATAAAGGTGGGCTTTTTAAATGCAAATACATATGTTAAGTTAAAAACATATGCAAAAACATATAACTTAACATGTGTAAGTGGGGTTTTGAGATGCGTTTGCATATTAGAAGCCCGATATTATAAACCTTTTAATTTAAAAGCTTTATAGTGGCAAATTCCAACCCATTTACACATGTATTTGAATGTGAAAAGCCTGTTTTAATAACTTAAAGGCATAGTGGCGAATTTTGGAAGGAATGCATATGCGTTTAACTCTAAAAAACCCGTTTATAAGTCTCTTATACATTGAAAGTCTTAAGTGGCAATTTTAAAAGCCTTTGCACATTGTTTATACATGCTTTTCGCCAAGGAAAAGCCGTCTACACCCATAGTGGTGATTTTAGAGTGATAAGTGTTTTTATTAAGATAGAGGGTATTCAGTGAAAGACTTTGCGCTTTCCTCCCTATTCTAGTTTTCAGAATCATCTTTCGAAGCAAGTACATAAGACTTTGTGTTCCAATATTTGTTTCACTTTATTATAAGTAAGCTGCTGTCTTAAGTGTTGTTCTTACGTCAACTCTTAATCCACCAGTATTACCGTAGCATTAGGAATTGTTTGTATTTCAGTTTAGTTTCCGTTGAAGCCACTTACGGTAAGAAGGGAGCCTCCCCTATTGCTGAGAGGAGAAAGCAATTTCACACACTGCTGTCTAAAGTTCCAATTTTGCCAAGTTATAGTCTTAGTTACTTGCAAAATTTTTAGCCAACAGTTTTGATGTTGTGGATTGTATTTTGCGTGCGTGGAAGGCCTTTTCAATGGTTTGTAGTTATATGTATGGGGGATTTCGTGCATAGCCACCACTAGATCTAGCCACTTGATTAGCTCTTCTTGGGCCCTTTCCATCAGGGAGGGCCACATTTTTTGACATGCTGAGTTGATGGTCACATGATGAACAAACCCTTGCCCCTGGGTACTCAAGATTGGGTCATTTTTTTCACTTTTCGGCCCTCATAGGCAATTTTCTTCAAATGACCATAGCTTGGACATTCGAAGTCCATTTTTGGCAAACAAAGTATCGTCGCACAGGTGATTTCATGCACTTGATTGGTGCAATTTTTTTTTTTCTTGAGTTTTTGTCCTTATGGATTAGTTGAGCATCCTAACTACGAACTATTGGTGTAGACACATTAGATCTAGTGTCCATTCATGACTTTTGGGATTTCGCACACATGATGTGCCATAATTTTTTTTGACTCGAATTGACGTATAAAGTGCCATGGGTGGTTGTGTCGAGCCTTTGTTTGCCATTCACAACTTTGCCTAAGTGAGAGTTCCTCCATGACAACAAAAGAATCTCTGATATTCTTGCCTGATGCTAGTGTGTAGCAAGACACACACCCTTTTCTTAGTTGTAGATACTCTTCTGGTCCCTTATGCACAGCATGCTAACACACCTCTTCAATGGATCTCTTATGCCTCACCCAAGTAAGCATTATGGGTGGGTGTCATAGTGTTCTTGCTAATGCTTCCTTGGTTTCGCTTGAAGTGTTTTGAGGCACTCTTGCATTCCTTTTTGTGGAGGCTCCTTGGTCATACTGTTCGTGCTACTCTTCGGGTCCCTTATGCATAGCATGCTAACACTCTTGCATTCCTTTTAGACTATTGCACCTGCATTTTCAACATGGTTGAGAAGTGGTGATGGTATCACTCAAACAACTTCATTGGTTGTGTAGTGACAGTCACTCACGCAGATTCATGTGCCGTCTGTATCTTCGATCAACAGATGCTATTGCCATTGTTTCCATGTGATCATTGTTCGAGAAGTGTCCTTTGGAGAACTCATACAGGGTGTTGTCTTTTTGATCACCATCCTTTTAGAGGAGAATCATCATATATAGCACCATATCAGTCACCGACAGTAGTCTACAGATTCTTTGAGCTTCAGTGATGTTCATGTTCACGATTTTATGTGATGTCCCTTTCTAGTTAGACATCAGTGTTGTAGCATGATTAGCCTATTAGTTGACCCTTGTAGGCTAATAAGGTCAGATAGAGGGTCTTTTGTGGCAGAGACCTAGTCAGAGAAGGGGTTATTTTTCTACTCCAGAGCTCAGTTGTTTCAGACCTGGCATTTGTATGTTTTTTAGTGTTCAGTTTCTCAAACTTACTATTTAGAGTAAGTTGGAGGATGGTTCAGAGGGACCCTTACTATTTTTAGCAAGGTAGTCATATGTGCAGTGAATGTAGTGGTTGACCCCCAGGTTCAGACGAAATTAGGAAATAATGAATATTAGAGAAGTTAATAATGTTTAATTGGCCCAAATGATAATTATTTATTAAAAAGTGATAATATAAGTTATACCGTAATGTTATAACTTGAGGGTCAATTCATCATTAAAAGGGGGCCATTTGAGGAATAAATTATGATTGCCAATTTTAATGAAATATCAAATGTCTTCCCTACGTCCCAATGAAATAACAATTTTAAATGTTGTTAATATTTCTTTATGGGAAATCGAATCCTAAGCTGGAATTATAAATACTCCCTCAATGAAACTGAATTCATTCTTTGGCATTTTGACAAACTCATTCCATGAATTCACTGAGCGTTGGAGAATAGGGACGGGGGTTTCTGCAATTCCAGAGCTTTTTGGGCATTGGAGAGCGTAGCTTCTCCGTTGTGCCAGCTTTCCGAGGTTGTGAGATATCAGCTGAAGTTAGCTTATCTGTTGGCTTCATTCAGAGGTCAAGATTGGGCTTACTAGAAGAGGAATTTCAGAGAAAAAAAGCAGTTAGAAGGGCCCAGCATTGGGAGGGTTAAAGGTCTGAAACCTGATGATTATTGGCACTATTCCAGGGCAGATTTGATTGCTTCTTGACATCCACTTACAGCAGCAAAGAGGCGCCAGGCATAGAGGTGCGCTTTTATGCAAGGAGGGTTTAATAAATTTTGGAAAATTTCAAGAGAAGGCGCTAGACTAGGAGGAACACATTGGCATTAATTTAGAAGGTCTACTCTGCTGATTTTTGGAGTATTGATTCATTTTGTTGCTGCTTTTTACTGGTAGAAGCATAGGAGCCATAGACATTTCATTACCGGGTATGCATGTGTATAAAAGGGTTTCAAATAAATAAAGAATATGTATTAAGTCCTGCATATAATTTCTATGTATATATTTGCATTGCTTTTTAATTAAAAAATCCCCAAATAAGTACAAAACTCAGAAAACCAAAACAAAATTTTAGTCATTTTCATCAGCAATTAGATTATAACAATTTGCAAAAGACTTGGAGTCTCCACATTTTAGGACATCTTTTTGAAGGCTTCTCAAACCTTCATGTTCTCTCTTTTGGAGAGGAGTTTTCTGTCACCGAGTTTTCTCATTTTCTTTGATTACAAGAGTTTGAATTGTAGTTGTACATGGGTACCTAACATGGCTTTGTTGCTGGACCCATCAAGTTTTGTACTGTTTTGTTGTACTCCCGAAGTTGCACTTAAGGGGGAGTGTTGGAGTAAATAGTTCTTACTGTTTACTACATACTTAAGTTTACTTAGGTAACCTCATTATTGGGGTAGATGGATATTTTTTAGTCCTATTTGGACTCTAACATATCCTAGTGGATATTGTCGAGTTTTGTTAGAGCTCTACGTCCTCTAGGTTGAGACACTTGTCTCAACCTTGCCCATTCTTCCTATTTGCTCTTGTCTATTTAAATAGAGCCTTTGTACCTTTGTATTCACCTCATCTCAATACAATTCTTGTGTTGATTATCTCTCTTCTGGAGGATGTTTGCAAACTGGCTCTTGGGTATAGGATGACCTATCCTAACAGCCGCAATCGAAGGCCTAGGGTTCCCCTTAGATGTGCCATCAGAATTGATCTTGATCCACCCCCGATTTAGATTTTCCCATTTCACTTTTTTTGTGGCATTTGAAGGAGGATGAACCTGAGGAAGGTCTAGATATGTCAATTTTTAATTAGTACATTTTGTAATTGATTTTTCCAAAAAAAAAAGAATTTTTTAAGAAATTCTAATTTTTAGTACTTTCTAAATTGCTGAGTTTATGGCGAGTAAAAAATTTTGGGCTTGCAGACTACTCTCCGAGTCCAAGTCTGGGAGCTATGGATGTAACTCTGATTGTGACCTTTGTGGAAGGATTTCTTATTTACAAAAAAGAATCGTATAAAGTAGGAAAGCTTGTTGAACAAATTAAGCTTAGCCAGCTACAAACTGTCACAAGGTTTGTGTTCAAGTTTGAATTCGACAAGGATAAAATTTGAATTAAATCCAGCGATGTTAAAAAAATTGTCATTAAATGTTTCTTACATAAATAAATTTTAAATAATTTAAATTTATATATTAATTATTAAATTTAAACATATTAATGATAAAACTTAAAAGTTTTGTATAAAATGGCTCCCAATAATTGCATCAAATATTTATATAGGTATTACCAATTTGAAGGGGGATCATTCATGCAGTCATGTAAATCATTTGATATAATGTTTCTATAGAAATGAAAGACCACGACTTTCTATGTTTCTAATGTTCGTTTTGACCTCAAGCTCAAGTTGGAAATTTTTTAGACTATGATCTCTTAAGGCTCGATTTAGAATAATAGTGCAGCTCATATGAAATAAGAAACTTATGTGGTAAAATGGATATGGTGTTTGTTGGTTGCAGACACATTCATTCCCTTACACCTTGGAGTAAGGGAGTTGTTAGTTCCAAAGATAATACATTTTATTTGAAGCAATGGTGAATTCTCATGTTGAAGCCGATGAAACTCATCAAAAAACGCAAGTTTTAAACTTAGCAATTAATGATGCTCAAAGACATTATTGGTAGCTTCACATAGCTACGCTTGGCAAGTTTTTAACCTTTATCCGCCGAGAAAAAGAAAATTAAAGTTAATCGACTCTTTTGTCAAGACCTTCTAAAGGCCGATGAGAAGACAAATAGTAGTTAGCTCTTTTATAGCAATAAATAATCTTTCTTTGAATGCTGAACAAATAATTCATAACACTCAGCAATTTTACATGGCTTGACAATCTCCATTCAAATGCTGATCTAAAGAAAATATTAATATTATTGTCCTTTGTATGCAAGTCGTTAATCCATCTCGAAATCTATCGATGTTTTTTTGTGAGTTGCCAAGTCAGCGCTAGAGGGCGATAGCGAGAAGAAATTGAAAGTTACAATAACTTCCAACTCAGTTAATAACTTCTATCAGATGCCAAAACAATGAAGCTAAAATTCTAGGAAGAAGATTAAAAGAGAATGGTTACAAGTGGTTATAACAAGTTGTCTACATGCAAAAGATATAATGACGTGCCGTTTTGAGAAGATATGGGCATTTATAAATTCATAATAGAGGAGCTTTATCAGATAGTGTAATTTTAAAGACTTCGATAGACAAGACTATGAGGCATGAAAGCCACCACTTATGAGCTGCAACGATTGCAGGATTTAAACAAAAAATTTGTTGGAATGGCTGTAAAAACAACCAAGAAAATGAAATTGGTGGACACAAAGCCAAATTATTTACTATAGTTGCCATAATGGCAATGAAAGAAAAAAGTGTGATGATCACAACAAAGTGGATGTTTTTCTGAAATGTTTTAGCTCTAGTTGTCTTGGCCAAGCCACATGCATAATATGAGGCACATATGAGGTGCACAGGTTATGAACATGCATTGAAGCATGTAGGAGATAGCTGTTAATAAAAACACCTTAAAGGAATTTTTTCTCGCTGCTGCAACAAATTTGCCTCAAGCTCAAGAATCTAGTACCTTTCGAATCTAATATTTTAATTATAGTTTTCACTTATCGTGGATATATTGAAGCAACAAGTTTAGGCAGTTTGTTTTTGCTATGTGCTCTAGTAGACATGCATGTAAAAATGGTGAAGCACATTGACTAGGTGTGCCAACACTTGGAACAAGATGTCTCAAAGAGGTCATCTCATGGAATGCAATGGTTATAGATATGCACATAATGGATTTGTTGAATCGGCTTTAGAAACTTTGAAGCAAATGCAAGTGGCAGGTGTAAAGCTGAATTCAACATTTTTTACTAGCATCCTCCCTACCTGAGCCACAAAGGAACTTTGGATCAAAGTACGAATGTTTATAAAAGCATGAAAAGATAAATGAACTTTCTAGAAGCCGTAGTCACAACCAGCAAGAGCAACCAATATGTGAGATGTGAAAACAATACATGAAATTAGACTATTAGACAAAATGCCTCGAAGAAATGGGATTCCATCCTAACAAGTAGATGTTGGATTCAAGGAAAGAATGACATCTGATGATTCTATGCAGGGGAAAGAAGCATTTTTTATGCATCAAAGGGAACAAGGAAATTGCCCAGCCGTTTATGCTCTCTATGACAAAGGGCAGCAAGTACTTGTAAAATACCTAGACAAGGTTACTTTTAAGGTCATCAAAATCTTTGGCTCAATTGTTCATGCTGTAGTGATAACATGATATGTTAGAAAATTCATTATGTTCTTTGATTACTCATTATCTAACTGGTCAGTAGGAAACCTAACTAGTATGGTGGTTCTATTTTAGAGTCAAAAGAAGCCAACTCTGCCAAGGAAATAATTGGTAAATGGTGTTCGTTACACGGGCCAACACAAAGTGTCATACAATATTATTTCCTTTAAAGAAATAGACTACACAATATTATTTCCTTTAAAGAAATAGACTATTTGATATGCTCTCGTCTAGGGCATGCATGGACTTGCAAGAGCTTTTACTCAATGCCTTTGGGGAGCCTGCATTTATATTAGGAAGGAGGAAGGAAACTATGGCATTGTGTCAACTTGGTATCCGCCTATGATGGTTTTTTGTTAGTAGATCTTGTAGTGTGTATCAAGAAGCAAAAATTGATGGTTTTTGTCATTTTGCTAGAATATATGAACTTGATTCAGATGAGATGTTGTCAGACTAATGAGTTTGCTTTCTCTTTTATTATTCAAAGAAAGATACTGCAGATATTGCTTGGGTTTAGATATGCTGCCACAATAGTTGTATATAATATCCCGTGTCATTTCAATGCCTTATGTTACAACTAAGTTACCAATTCGGGTGCGGATGCGGACGCGGGTACAAGAATCGGGTGCGCGGATGCGTGAATTTTTTTGGGGGGGTTTTGGATGCATTTGGGTGTGTTTATATATATATATATTAAAATATATATTATATATACAAAAAAATGCAAGAAATATGCAGAATTAAATCATTTGATAGTATGATACTTCATCATTGATCAAGATAAATCTTAAATGCCAATTTCTAGTTCACAAATATTCAATTAAGATGGCTATTGGATCTAGGTCTTAACTAATCATGTTGTCTTAAGACCTAGATCCAATAGCCATAAAGATACCATGATTATAAATTGTTTGTCCTAAGAATACCATCATAAGAACAGATGATAAATGTCATCTACATAAACTGAAGCTTGCCTAACGTTCCTACAAAGTCTAGGCTAATGTAGCATGTGACTGAGGAAAACATCCAATAAATAATTTACCCAGTTTTGTGAAGTTACAAGTATATAAAATTCATATTTCACAGGTTCTAAACAACACTTCCTGTTTCAAACTTAATGGACTAATATTTTTCGCAGCAGCACATATGCTTCAGACAGATGTGGTAAGTATGACAAATTTCAAAACTAACAAAAATCTCAATAATTGACCCAATAATATTTAATGTCAACTAAGTCTAACCAATTTTTGCTACATAAAACTAAGAGCATTTATATTCCACGTGCTCAAAACTAAATTGACTATTTCAGTTATCAACCTAATCATAACCATATTGGATCATTCCATTAAATGGAGAGCCCATGCATGATCCCAAGGTGATCAGTAAGTATGAAAAAAACACTTAATTTAACTTTAAAGTGAAAAATAAAAATAAAATTGCTTTTTGACGGTTTTTTTTGCATCCTAGGCCCCCAGATGCATCCAGATGCTCGAGGATGCCCAAGGATGCCCACAGGGAGCGTTACAGCTCCACGTTCCTTGTGGATGCACTTTGGATGCTCTGGATGGACATCTATAGGGAGCTGTAACGCTCCCTGTGAGCATCCGCAGGAATCCGGATACGCACCAGCATCCGGATACACACCAGCATCAGAACACATCCAGATCCGGAGCCGGGGCCTCTGGGAGAACATCCGGTAACTAAGTGTTACAACAATGACTCAGATACTTCTTTTAGGTGCCAATAACATTGATAATGGTGATCCTCTTAGAAATCCATCGTTGGGAGCTTTTATTGATAAATTTATTAAAGAAGAAACCCAAGTGTAGCTAGCAATCAGATGGAGAGTAGCACGAGGGATCTCGAACTGTCCTTGCAAGGAAGATTTATTTTGTGATACCTTTGGTGGGACTTGTCCTATCATTGATCAAAGAGGATGATCAAGAAGACAGTTTCTCAAAAGAGGAGGTAATAGTGGTAGTAGAAAGATACTAAGATCTGAGTGGATAAAGTAAATTGTTGGTCAATCTATTTAACTAAGATAATGGCACGTGCTATTTTGAAAAAATATATTGGAGAATATACTTAAATTATTGGGAGATGATTTGTTGGTAACTAATTTGATGAATGATACAAGGGACTTTATTAAAAAACACGCCAATAAAACCTGATGCTATCATTTGGATTTACTAACTTGATGTCTGTATAGTGCATAACTACATATGACTTGAAGAATTTTATAGAATCTTTTTGTGAATTGGACTCAAAGAATTCTTCATAATTTTATTGTCATCAAATAGGTTTAGGCCACACATAAGGTATGGAGATTTCATTGCATATTATTTTAAAGATGAAGCTATATCGTCATAACTTCGTAGAAAGAAAGGACGCCTAGAAGATGTAATTAGAGTGGATATCCTTGAAGGCCTATTTATTGTTCAATCAATATTCTCTATGCCAATGATTGATGTACCAATCTATGAATTCATTGTAACACTCAAGCTTTTTCACCCTCATAGAGAGCCTCAGGAATTGTCTATTTGTTTCAAATAGAAAGACTTAAGTTTTGGCTTCTTAATTGGTCACATGGTGAGATGATTACATGTACAAATTAAGTAGACAAAGAGAGACAACTTGTGATATTGCTATCAGGATTCAATTGTGTAGTTTTTTGAGTGAAACTCATTGACCCATGTTTCATGAGTAAAACATGGGTCAATGAGTTTGACTCAAAAAATTACACAGTTGAATCCTGATAGCAATATCACAATTTGACTTGCTGTGGAAAAAATCTCCTACTTATCAAAGATAGACAACGTTTAGTGTCAGGAATATTTTTAAAAGGCATCAGAGATGACACAGATAAAGATGGAAAGAGAGCTCATCAAAACTAATAAATTATTCTTATTCCAAAGTTACAAGTTTCTAATTATCCTTTTTGTAAAAGAAACTTATTGTAATTAGAGGTTAGAATATAAACTATCTTTTTAGAAATGAAGAGTAAATTCTACCAAAATAAATCTTATTTCTAATTTATTGTATTTCGGAAAGGTAGTTACTAGCTACCAGTGTGGCTATCAAAAGGAAACCTATAGATACAAGGTTTTGGTATTGTAAAGAGACTTTTCACAGAGATGGGATATTGTGGAGAAATTTTCAAATAGAATCTTTGATGACTTTTGTGTTCACACTTTGTACAGAAGGGTTTTTGAGAGATTTTAAAATAATAAAGAATGCATTTGGTTTGTATGTTCTAGATGTGTTTCTGAATTATCATTGCTAATTTTTCCTATATCAAATTCTTAATCTCTTTCATTTTTGTGGAAAACATCTGTTATCTGTTGAAATGCTTATTAATCATACAATTGATTGATGAAACACAATCATACCCTCCTATCTTGGTTTGAATGTGCCAAGGAATCTTGTTTCTTCGTATGTTGAAATTGTTTTTTCTTCTTTCATCATCCTTGCATATCAAAACATGTTCTGTAATAAAACCCCCTTGTAATTTGTTATTAGTTGCGAAATCTCAGTTGGTATTCGTATGTCTATTGTTGGGGTTTCTATTATTCAATTTCCTTTAGTTTTCTCTTTTCTCGTTTTTGTATTTTCAAGTTAAAAGTGCACAAAAGCTACAAAACCCCTATCATACCAGGGAGCTGCTCCTCTGAAACACAGAGGAAGATTGTGTTTTCATAGCAATCTCTCCAACTGCTGGGACACATTTTGCTGCCTATTGGGTGAGTAACTTTGAAATCTGCAGTGGCAAATGTGTTTATCAACACATCCATATACATGCATGTGTGTATATGTGTATATATAGATGTGTATACACATGTATTATGACAATGCCATCTTTTTCTCTTAAGGGAGGTCTCATGCAGCCAAGAGGCAACTTTGGTAGGTTGTGACCTAAAAATTTATTGTTAACTTTTATAACATATTATATGATGGTGTTGTTTTGAAAACAATAATTTGACATTGAATTATAGAGGGGAGTTTGAGCAAAAGCTTGGCTAATATCTATTATTGAGTTTTATTCAAAGCATATGATACTGATTGTAGGGCTTGGATCATATTGGACATTCAATTTGGTCATATATCTTTGCTAAAGTAGTTGCTGAACACCAATTCATAACTTGTGGGTTTCATTGCATGTTAATGCACTCAATGATGAGGGCTTCACTTTATTTTTCTATATTGAAAAAAACAATCTAGTAAAATCTAGGATGCAAATGCATGTAGAATAGTCCAAGTTCAAAGCATGGAAGAAATTATTTAACATTTTTTTGGGTATATTTGTAGTTATGTAGTTTAATATGATGTGTTTGTGATAGTAAACACCTCTTTAGAGCTTGAATTCTATATCCTTTAACAAATTTTCTTTTGAGTCATTAACATGAAAGGAGACACTGATTTGTATTTGTACATGAAATTTACAGGTGAGAGTTGCTCGGTAGAAAAGGAAGTGGGTGTAGTATGTACAACCAAAGCTGTCTATCAAGATAAAACTAACATTCTCTTCTCAGTAAGACTATGGAACTTAATTTGTGTCAAATTATTATTATTTTGTTTGACTGTGTGGGATGTTGCACCTTTACCATATCTGAAGCATAGCCAGAAGAGCTCATATAGGAAATCGGAAGGCATGTTGGATGTGTTGGCTTTGAAATATAGGGTTGAATGAATCAGTCTGATGTAAAAGTAGAAATGTCGTTTTCCTTTTGCCTTGTTTGAAGGGGTTTTGTATTGAACTTGCTGGACTATATAACAATTTTGGTCAATTATAGGGAACTATTGTGGCGGCTGGACGGGCAAAAGCTATTGTTGTTGGTGTGGGCTCAAATACTGCGATGGGAAGTATACGTGATGCAATGTTAAAGACAGAAGATGTGAGCTATATACTCAGCATCAATTATGTTGTATATAGAAAGAATAGAAGGATATTTTGTTCATATATTGTTTGTAGGTTTGTCATATATGGTGTGTGGGTTATAAGGTAAATACCATGTTTTTGGCATTTGTTGTTCATTTCTTAAAGCAATATGAGATGATCATCCAAGTAATTCTAATGCATCACGCCTTCATCTTTTGATGCACTAGATTTCTGTCAGATTTGACTCAAGTGACTGATTATTTTGTTCCTTTTGCAGGAAATGACACCGTTAAAGAAAAAACTTGATGAGTTTGGCACTTTTCTTGCAAAGGTTATTCTTTACTTTGTTTATTTAGAGTATCTTGGGCTTTGTTATAGCATTTTATTTATTTCACACAATAGTTTTGTTCTACA
The DNA here is from genome assembly GCA_018584345.1 of Thuja plicata. Lineage (NCBI taxonomy): Eukaryota > Viridiplantae > Streptophyta > Pinopsida > Cupressales > Cupressaceae > Thuja > Thuja plicata. Next base: position 2,726,724 of record MU226673.1, read on the forward strand.
CTTCTTGTTGTGATGCTGTACTTGTCATTTCTTATTGAAATGGTCAATGAGAATGTATTTGCGATTTTAATTTTTTCTGCTCTTACTACCTTGTGGTTTTGATTTTCATACATGCTTAGGCAGCCAAAATCACATTAATTTCTCTATTAGATTTTACACATGCATATGATGGAAACCATCAATGGGAAAGAAGCTTAGCTTAAATTCAATAGATTCAAGTTGCCCCCACTCGTTCTATAAAAAGGGTGTGAATAGTGATAATAAAATTCAGAGTCTTTTATTTGTGCTTTCCTTTCAATGATGAGTTGGCTACCAATTTTTCATTTGCAGTTTGCTTCATATCTTTATGAGGACTTTTTTGGATACAACTGACTTCATTTTTTCAGGTTATTGCAGTGATTTGTGTTTTGGTGTGGGCTGTGAACATTGGCCATTTTCATGACCCTGCTCATGGTGGTATTTTGCGTGGAGCTATCCATTATTTCAAGGTGGGTATTCATTCCTTTTTTCCACCATGCATATGCGCAACCAAAAACTTGTGTTCTGATAGTCACGCATTTTGATTGCTTGATGGTTCAACTGAAATGTTGGGTTTTTAATGGCTTCCCTGGACCCAGATTATACTCAATTTATTTGTGTTGTTTACTGTAACTCATCTATGATACAGAGTATTTAACTCATTCTTTATGATTTTAACAGTGAATCTTCAAGCTAATGGGTTATCAGAAGCCCAGTCTCTGGATATTGCACATGAATATATGATTGTGCTTTCAACATATCTTCCATTTTTAGAGAATCTAAGGGCTTCCTTTATTTCATTTTTATATTCTGGGTGCCATGTTATTCATTTTTTAGTTTTTATGATGCTTTGCCCTGAAACGAGTTAGGAGATGTTGTTAGGTTGGTTATGATACTGTTTGAACTTTCAATTTGAGCACCTCTACACTCGTGTCACATATTCAATTCCGCAAGGCTTCTTTTTAGCAATGCCATTTTATTCTGAAGCATGGTGTTGGGCCCTTTAGTTTTATGTGGGAGGAATCCATCTGCTTCATTTTGTGATCTTGTTTTTTCCCATTCTTTTTTTGTTCTCTTTGTTCTGTTTTTTAATTTGTTATTGTAGTGGAGATAAGGGTGTAACAGTCACGAGCTGTTAATCTATGCACTTGGAGAGAGCACCGTCAAACTTAAAATCTCTGGTTGGAGTAGAAGCTGCTTCCGCACGATAGCCATGTGACGAAAATTCTGCTTGAAGTTGCATCTGGTGTGGTCTGTTTTTGACCTATGTTATCATGAACAGGGAGATCACTGAGCAGGGTTTGACACCTGGTCATCATGTCAATTACTCCAGTTTACCAGTTGAACATGATACTCAAGATTTCTCTATGCAGTAATCCTTATTTTTGTATAATGATTTCTAAACTTGAAATTTTATTATTTGAAATTTTGAAGCATGATATTGAATGTGTTCAGATGGTGCAGCTAGCAATATTACAATTCTCTTGCATGTAAGAGTAAGCTGGAAGAGTTGAAATGCTCTAAGATAAACATAAGTCAATGATAACCTCTGAAATTTGAGTCCTTTATTTAACAGATTGCTGTGGCATTAGCAGTTGCGGCAATTCCAGAAGGTCTTCCAGCCGTTGTCACCACGTAAGTTTAATATTCATTTTCCATGAGAACTATAAGTGTTGTTGTCATTTGTATTCTAGCTTTTCTGCGTAATTTCAAGCCATGATATGTTTGTTTTGCCCTGCATGAATTATGAGGTTATATCACATTTGTTTGGAAGCATATCTATGTTTTTGTCAGCCTTTTCTTCAGTATTGATAATATTGTATTTTGTCTTTGATCTAGGCATTCAGTGTAAAGAGGAGCTTGAAATTGAAAGAACTTGATCCAGATAAATGAAATTAGCTTTAAAACAAAGTAGGCAAGAAATAAATTAATAATATTTTAATGTCCTTTAATGACCAAAAGTGGGCAAATGAGACTAGAACAATACATTCAATTACAATAGCGAAGTAATCAGAAAGCTTCTGGAAAGATTTGTAGTGCAGATTTTATGAAACCATCAATGTTTCAAATCAGCTAACATGAGACATCATTACAATGAAATTTCATAGTCAATTACGAAAATAGAGCTTGTTATATTGCTGACTTTTTATGTACACAAGATACCATGCCCTACCAAGATAGATAGATAGATAAAATGTTAACGTCCACGAGGCTAAACATAGCCTATGGGACAGCTAGACAACTTAAGCCAACTTCAATAACTCGGTTCGTTTCTTGTGCAAGTTGATGATGAGCACACCTAACTTCTCAATGTACTCCTCGCTGAATAGGTTATGCCAAGAGCTATCAGATATAGTATCCGCAAATTTCTCCCTGCTGTCCTTGTATGCATCACATTCTAAAATAAAGTGATGTTTGGTTTCCACTTTCCCAGAATTGCAAAACTTGCAAACTGTGGCTTTCCAAGCCTCCTTTGGCCTCTTCCAACGCCCGGTCTCACAGCGGATTTGATGAGAGTTGGTTCTTAGCTGAGCAATAAGAATTTTAGCTCTCCAAGAAATGTTGGCCCCTATGTATGCTTTTTGGAGTTGATCACATGCGGGGCTGAACTCATTGATATAATATATTTTCTTCCTTCCAAGCCCATTTCCCCAATTTATCTTGTAAAATTTCTCCATAACGAAGACCTTTATTTCTTTGTTATTTGTGGGGCACATATTGAATTGGATATTCGGTTAACTCATCCACTTGATGTTTTGTTGCATCCAAGTTAAAAGGTCTGTCGATTAATCAACAGATTAATTAGTTAGCTGTAGCAAGCCTTTAAAAACCAGTTGTTAGGATTTAGTGGTTAAGTTGAAGGTCAAACCAATAAACTATCTTAAAATTAAGGTTAAGAAAGTGAAAGAAAAGAAAGAAGTTGTAGTAATGCCTATGAATGACCAGAAAAAGTTTGAAGGGATGGAATAGACATCTATCACAATAGCAAAGTACTAGGGGAAAAAGGGTCCTAAACACAAAGCAAACGTGATAAAGTAAAGAAAAGCAAGACAAACAAAGAAATAGACAAGCAAGGGTAAACCTTAAATGATAATGCCAAAACAAGTACAACTATAAATAAATGTATGAAGGGAGGACACTGCAAAGCTATGGGAGTTGGAAAAAAAAAACAAAATCATCAACCCATGCCAGAGGCAAAAATCATCAAGTGTGTGCACTCTAGAACATTTTAAGGAAGCTAGTGATATTATCATCAATCACTATTGGAATACCAATATAGAGTCTGGGAATGCTCTTTGGAGAGTGTCTAGGGCTGATTGGGTTGGCGTGGACAATCCTAGGAGGAAGTTGATTCTATGTAGAACCACCCCTAACACTAGAGGCCAAAGGATTTCTAGTGTTAAAAAAGAAGATGGCTATGGGATCTTGCCTTTAAGGTCTGCACCATACAAGAGGAGTGCTAAAGGGTGTTTGATATTGAGAGGAGATAAAACCACAATCACTAGAATGAGAGTTGTGATACTATGCTATGCCCTTAACCTAATATGGTGTATGGGGATATTTGTAGCTGAATTGTGGCTATCATAACCCGTACATAGGTGATAAGATCATTTATATGGTCTTATATAACTAGCTCGGTTTGGGTGTCATCCATGGCATAAGTATGGTTTATAAGGGAGGTAGTGTTTGGTTTATAACTTTATTATCATCATGTTTTGCATTGTGTCCTTGTCAAAGACTATTGGAGGCAGCCCCATCAAAGTTGCTTACTTTTTGAAGTGGCTTATTATTAAAAAGTATTTGCGACATATTTTCTATTACATTCTTCCTTGTGCAAGTTATTTCATTACATGCCAAAGAGCCTAAATTATTTCATTACATGCTAAGGAGCCTTCATTAAGTAGATTACAAGGAAGAGCAATGTCTCACCAATCTATTTCTTGTGTGTGAGTAAGTGGTATTCAAAGGGAACTAAACATTACTAATATTCGGGATGAGCTAAAAGAAGGAAGTTATCAATATGTTACTTCATGGGTTGTCATGGAGGAAAAGAGCAAGTATCTCTAATCAAACTGAAAATGAAACTTTGGTTTTCTGCTCCTAGAGAGAGTAGGAACAAGGACCCTTCCACTCGGCAAACTATTGTGGTCAATCTTAACAAAATGTTTGTGATGTCCCCAATTTTAGCAGGTATTGGTAGTGGCTTTATCTGCTCATTATCGCAACCCTCGTGAGTTGACGCTTGGTTTTGAGGGTCCTAGTTGGTAGACTTGCTATTTTTAGCAAGTTTGGACTTACTATTTTTAGTAAGTCTATTTTTTGGCAGTTGCCATTTTTGGTAGTGCAGTGGGTGGCTCTGGCAGTTAGTCGTCACTTGCAGTGGACGTTGGATTTATTGCATGAGCTCATATTTATTAATTAATAATTAAAGTCATATTGTTATAATACTTTATTATAATAATGTTTTAGAAGTTGATAATTAAAAGAGCTGTGAATTGAAGCTCTTTTTGGGAAACTGTGGCCAAGGA
>MU226673.1:2731320-2744983 GCA_018584345.1 Thuja plicata
GCCAAGGATGGGTTATAAATATGAGCTCATTTCATTGGGATTGGCATTCGATTATTGATTAAACTTTTGACTTTGTGGCTCTGTGCCGGAATTTTTGAATTGTGCCCTTGCTGAAGTATAAGGGTTTCTGAGTTCTTCATTGCTGGAATTGTGCTGAGGTAAACAATTGCAAGATCTCTCTACTGTATTTCTGTAGCTAAGGAGAGAATTGGATTTATACTGTAGATTGTTATCTGAGGAGTTTGTTGATAATTAATTGGCATGCTAAGAGTGCAATTAATTCTGGAATAGAAGTTATTATCTTATGCTTTTAATTAAAAATTGGTGTTTGGAGAATTTCGAAGGTTTTTGATATTTCAGAACTTATCGAATTGGGGAATTCGATTAAGTCTATCACACATTGAAATCAGATGCAACCAGGTGAATTGTGCTTGGTTACGGCTGCTGTGGGAAGCAGAAACAATTAGCAATAAACAGGGATCCCAATTTGTTGGTGTAATAAATACAACACTTGGCGTGGGAGAATTTACAGTGTATGATCTTGAATGCGGGCTGTCTCCTTTGGCATTGCGTGGGAATTTCTTATTGTGGCGTCAACCTGCTGGCTGCCGCTTGCAAGCGATGTCTTCCGCAATATAATAAAGACCATCATCACCTTGGATCGGTACGGTAGATGCATGGTATTTTTGCAATTTGTTTAAAGTATTGTTTCTTTCCAAAATGTCTTGTATTTGCTGTCTACATTGAGACGTGAGAGAATTATCCTGAATGTTATGTTATTTTAAATTTGATTTTCGAAAATACAAACAGCTATTTTTGATTTCTTAAAAAGTGGAAATTAGAATTGTTCTTTGTAAGAAGTGTGTGTGAAATTCAGAATTTAGCAAAGAGCCAGGCAGACTCATTACAATGTTGTTGGGAGTTAGCTCTCAACTAGCTAAGGGGAATCTAGAAACCATGAGATAGGGTGTTAAAGATGGCTGGGTTGAATGATAGTCCCACCAGCAACTTGTAAGGATTGCTCAACCTGGAAATTGTTAAAGCTAGTCAGGTTGAACAACGCTGTCATTATCCATCAACAGCTTGTAAGAAGTGCTCAATATGAAAAGCTGATTTGGGGTTGAGAGAATTTTGAAGGGGAGGTAAATGTCCTCTTTCATTGTCGAGGACTTCTTTTTGTGGATGGTAATAAGGGGCACTTAAGGATGCCTAAAATGGTGTAGCTTGTCCACAAATGTGTCAATGTAAAGAGCCTAACTGGCTTTATTCTCAATTTGACTGCAAAGAAACTCTGAATTCTGGAATTTGATTCTTTTTTTTCAAATTTTCAACAATATATATATAGTTTTTTTGTATTCTTTTTCCACATAACATAATTGCAATACAAGAAACAATTAAATTTGAAATCACTTTTGCAAATAAGAGATCACACCAAGCAAACTGGAATGGAATATACTCAAGCCATATTAAGCAAAACACAAATGATAAAAACCTTGTATTTATTTCCCACACTGAAAGTGACTGGCCGCAGCTGATGAGAACCAAGGTGACGGTTTCCAGCCTATCCCAAATACATAAGAATCTGGCCGCATCTCCTAGATGATGACGTTTTTGCTATTCCCAATAAAAAGAACACAAACCGCATTGTATTTCTTCCATCTTCTTCAATGGCGTCAGATGAGCATGAATTGGAACCACACAATTCGTTGGCATAAAGAATCCAACTCAAAGTGCTGAAATGCTGGTGTGAATTATCAATTCACAGCAGGTGCAACAAACCCTTACTCCCAACTTCAAGAAATTCGCAAGTATTCAGCTTTCAAATGATCAAAAAGTATCTCGTGAAGAGTTTTGAAATACTTAAGTAATTAAAACTAGCTTCTTGAGGAAGGCTCGATTTCTTGGAGCTTCAACAACACTACTCACATAACTTAAAAACTCCCTCTTTCAAACTTTGAAAGTTTGAATATTAAAAAGTAACATTCCATTATAATCCTTTAATTATAATGCGCAAACATAAGTCATATAAAATATAATTAATATTTTATTGATTTGACTTTAATATAAGCTCAACATGATAATTAATTAAGACAACTTAATTAATTAATTATATCCACTCCAAGCCAATTCTGATTATACTGCATTGTCAAATCACCTGTTTACACACCCTGCCAAAAATGGAAACTGACAGAAAAAGACTTACTATAAATAGTAAGTTCTCACCCTAAGACCCTCAAATCTAGCCATTAGCCCACGAGGGTCGCAATGATGTGCTAACGAGGGGTGCCCCCAGACACCTGCTAAAACAGGGACATCACAGTCCTCCCTACCCAAGATTGCTTGTCAAGCAATCACAATCCTGGATGCTGAAGAATATCCTCTGACTCCCAAGTGGCATCCTCAACAGGCAAACCATGCCATTTCACTAGGAACTCCTTGATGACTCGCTGATGCAAATGCCTCTCTCGGGTATCCAATATAGCTTTGGGAATCAATTCCAACTTCCCCTCATCATCCAGGAGTGGTAGAATAGAAGATGGGACAACATGCCTGCCTAATGCCTTCTTGAGGCGCGAAACATGAGAAACATTATGCACCCTACTGTCCTCTGGCAAATCAAGCTCAAGCTCATAAGCAACCTCGCCTACCCGTTTGACAACACGAAATGGGCCATAGTACTGAGGTTTGAGCTTCTCAGCTCCGCTCTTCCGAATAGATGACTGCTCGTAGGCTTGCAACATTAAATAAACCATATCCCCAACCTGGAAAGAGAGAGCAACTCTCCTTTGATCAGCATACAACTTTTGCTGATTCTGAGCTCTCTGAATATTATCCCGAAGTGTTCCCATAATATCTCGGCTGTCCTGCAGCAAGTTACCTGCACTGGGAAGTCTGCTATCACTGAATAGCAAATCTAAAAAACTCAGAGGATCATAACCATATAGAGCTCGGAAAAGAGTCATTTGAATAGACATATGGTGAGTGGAATTATAGCAATACTCAAAAAAGTATATCCACTTCACCCAAGCTCTTTGCTGAGTAGACACATAATTCCGAAGATAGCCCTCCACCCATTTATTAACAATAAAGTCCATATAAATGCATTCCCACTTCCGCTCAAGAATGGGAAGTGGCTGCAGTAACCCAGCTGGATATGTGTGCTCCTGCTTGTTTTGTTGGCAAACAGAACACTCTCTAACATACTGCTGCACATCATACTTCATGCCTTTCAATGTGAATCTCTCCCACACCTGCCTATAGGTTTTGAAGAACCTGGGGTGTCCAACTATGGGAGAATCATGGAAAGCTCTCAACACCACCTGTCTAACACTCGATCCCGGAACCAGTAATACCCTCTCCGTGTAAATAATCAACTCATTTACAAGAGTATAACTGCTGTCCTGTATGGTCCTATTAATAATACCAGACGCCCACTGATCTCTGGCATATCAACAATGATCAAGTGTTCCAATCCTCATATATCTCGGTCATAACACATATATGAGGCCTTCGTGAAAGTGCATTAGCAACAACATTCTGAGTACCCTTGATATAAGAGATATCAAAATCATATGACTAAAGTTTGCTTACCCACTTCTGCTGTGTCTCATTGAGATCATAGTGTCCAAGGAAATACTTTAGGTTATTATGATAAGTTTTTATGCAAAACTTACTAGCAACCAGATACTGCTCGAACTTAGCCAAAGCATGCATTATGGCTAACATTTCCTTGTCATACACACTAAAAGCTCTCTTAGGACCCCTGAGCTTCCTGCTCTCAAAAACAATGGGATGGTGATCCTGGGAAAGTGCAACACCAATGCCGTCACTAGAAGCATCACAATGCAAATCAAACGGTCTAGAGAAATTTGGCATCGCAAGAACCAGGCATGATGCCATAATCAGCTTGAACTTCCCAAAGCACTCCTGTGCCTTAGGGGTCCACTCAAAAGCATCCTTACGGATCAAATCAGTTAGAGGAGCTGCATGTCAAGAGAACCCCACAACAAATCTGCAATAAAAAGCACACAGACCAATGAATCCTCTGAGCTGTCTCAAGTTCCCCGGAATAGGCCAATCTAGAATAGCACAAACCTTATCTGGATCCATGCGCACTCCCTTTGCATTGATAATGTGACCTAGTTACAACAACTCGGTCATCCCCAAGGCACACTTGGACTCCTTTGCATATAAGGAAGCCCTATCCAAAATATCCAATACTGTATCCAAATGACCAATATATTCATCCCATGTCTTTGTATATACCAGAATATCATCGAAGAGGACCAGAACAAATCTCCTCAACTGTTTGTGGAAGACCTTGTTCATAGTGGACTAGAAAGTAGTTGGAGCAATAGTGAACTCAAAAGGCATGACTAAAAATTCAAAGTGTCCATAGTGACATCTGAATGCTGTCTTCTCTATGGCCTTCTCCGAAACCTCTGATCTGATGATAACTGGACCTCAAATCAACCTTAGAGAAGTAGGTTGCACCATGCAACTCATCTATCAACTCATCGATGCGTGGAATAGGATACCTGTTTTTAATTGTCCTCCGGTTCAACATCCTATAATCAATGTACATTCTGAGTGTACCATCCTTTTTCTTCACCAAAACAACTGATGAAGCAAAGGGAGACTTACGCGGCCTAATATGCCCCATAGAAATCAGCTCCTGAATTGTTTTCTCAATTTCATCTTTCAGGCGCTTAGGGTGCCGGTAAGGAGTAATCATGGCGGGCTTAGTGTACTCCTCTAACTCAATAATGTGCTCAATGCCTCTGTCAGGTGGCCTGCCATGTGGTAAATCACTATACACTTTAGAGTGTTTAGTTTTGAGCTCCTGTATGTCAAGGTGATAAGCTGATTTACCTGACTTATCAAGCGTGGGTAATATTCTGCACTCTGCTGCCTACTCAACTACATCATGACTAATGAGACACAACATACGTCTGAGTGAGATAGTCCTCAGACTCTTCTCACTGATTGCCTAAAGTATATGTTTCTTACCATTTATTTCAAACTTCATTTCCATATCCTTAAGGCTGAGATAAAAATCCTCAATAGAATGCAACCAGCTCATGCCCAAAACCAAATCAGTACCTCCCATGTCAACAACATAAAAATCAGTTTTGAACTCATAATTATTTAATTTCGTGGGAAGATCCCGAATCATCCTGTCACACTTAAGAGTGTAACCATCAATCACCTTAACTTTAATGCCTTAAAATTCTTCTGTCTGTATGCCTCTTTTGGATACCAATCATGAATCTATAAAATTATGGGTGGCCCCTGTATTCAACAAAGCAGTTACACGCTACCCTGCTAAGAGGCCTCGCATCCTGAAAGATCCCTCTTTCTTCATGCTAGAGAGGTATACTACCTTAAGGTTGGAATCCTCTTCAACCTTTTCATCATTCACCGCTTCTACATAGCTGTCTTCCTCATGATCAACTTGCTGCGCCTCAAAATCAGAATTATGCTCATCCTCATAATACCACCCCATAAGCCTATTTCTACCCTTAGGCTTCAAGGAACACTCATGTTTATCATCATATGGGCCCCTGCAATAAAAACACAATCTCTTTCTCCTTAGATCATTTAGTGTTTCTTGATCTAAAGGCTCTGTCACAGGTTTCTTGAAATCTGAACCTTCAATCCTTTTTGGAGCAGACTTGTTGTCATATGGAGGATTAGATGTTTTAGGAGGAAACCTATTACGTGGAGCTGAATACTCCAAGTCTCTTGCTTTTTTCATGGCTATCTGCAAAGATGAAGGGTCAAAAGACTTAACACAACCCTTAAGAGGTTCAACTAACCCCTCTACAAACAATATCACATGCCTCCTCTCTCATAAATCATTACTGAAACCCTCTGGAACTCACTGATAAAGGCCTCCAAACTGCTTGTCTGCTTGAGTTGTGCCAAGTCACGGAAATAAGACTCTGGGTCCTTCCTGTCAAACCTCTCTACCAGTCAATCCACAAACTCCTGGTAGGATACAATCTGATCATGATGTAATGAGACTAACCCATGGTACCACCAGTCATGGGCTATGCCATCCAAATGCAAAACAACAAACTTGATAGCGTCCTCTTCAGACATAGGACGTAAAGAAAGATAAGTGTCAAGCTTGTGAATCCAAGCTCTAGCTGTCATTTCCCCACTTCCATCAAAGTGTGTTAAGGTTAGTCTGTTGGTTGCTTGTTTTAAATCATGGTTCACATGCCTCTATCTCCCATCTGTTCTACGTTTAGAACGCTCCCTCTTTTGGCTCATGAACCTATCAAAGTTAAGATGTTGCTTTAGTTCATGAGGTAAAGCATCCCACTCAGCATGTAGAGCTAATATATCATCAGTAAATGATACCTCCTCAGTACTAACTGCATCTATCTCTGGTCTCGGAGAAATAGGACGTAGAGGCCTGTCCTGTGTGCTTGCCAAATCAACTCTAGACCTGTGTGAGCTAGCTGGGACACTCCTAGTATCTCTATCCCTGCCCTGATCTTGAGGCAAAGAAATACGCTGAAGAGTATCAGATAAATTCTATAAGACAGTCACCATATGTTGCTGGCCAATTGCCAACTCCTGCTGGCTATGTGCAATATTCCTTAATATTGTTCTCACTTCTCTGTCATCCTCATTACCTGCAGTGCCTAGAAATCTTTCTCCCATATTTGCTTGTTCCTGATCACTAGGTGGTGGAGAATTTCTGCCCCTGCATGTATAATGATAACCTGGAATAAACCTGTCACCCTCCATTTAATAAACCCAATTCCCTGCAGGCTGGCAAGAAACTGCTCTGATACCACTCTATTCTCAATTTGACTGCAAAGAAACTCTGAATTCTGGAATTTGATTCTTTTTTTCAAATTTTCAACAATATATATATAGTTTTTTTGTATTCTTTTTCCAAATAACATAATTGCAATACAAGAAATAATTAAATATGAAATCACTTTTGCAAATCATAGATCACACCAAGCAAACTGGAATGCAATATACTCAAGCCATATTAAGCAAAACACAAATGATAAAAACCTTGTATTTATTTCCCACGCTGAAAGTGACTGGCCGCAGCTGATGAGAACCAAGGTGACGGTTTCCAGCCTATCCTAAATACATAAGAATCTGACCACAACTCCTAGATGATGACGTTTTTGCTATTCCCAATCAAAAGAACACAAACCACATTGTATCTCTTCCATCTTCTTCAATGGCGTCAATGAGCATGAATCAAAACCACACAATTTGTTGGCACAAAGAATCCAACTCAAAGTACTAAAATGCTGGTGTGAATTATCAATTCACAGCAGGTGCAACAAACCCTTACTCCCAACTTCAAGCAATTCGCAAGTATTCAGTTTTCAAATGATCAAAAAGTATCTCATGAAGAGTTTCGAAATCCTTAAGTAATTAAAACCAGCTTCTTGAGGAAGGCTTGATTTCTTTGAACTTCAACAACACTCCTAACATAACTTAAAAGCTCCCTCTTTCAAACTTTGAAAGTTTGAATATTTAAACAGTAACATTCCATTATAATCCTTTAATTATAATGCCCAAACATAAGTCAAATAAAATATTGTTAATATTTTAATGATTTAACTTTAATATAAGCTCAACATGATAATTAATTAAGACAAGTTAATTAATTAATTATATCGGCTCCAAGCCAATTCTGATTATACTGCACTGTCAAATCACCTGCTTAGACACCCTGCCAAAAATGGAAACTGACAGAAAAAGACTATAAAAAGCAAGTTCCCACCCCGAGACCCTCAAATCTAGCCATTAGCTCACAAGGGTCGCAATGATGGGCTAACAAGGGGTGCCCCTAGACACCTGCTAAAATGGGGACATCATAGTCAATAGATTGAAAGATCAAACCTTGGGAAAACCAACAAACAAACATTGAAAGGGACTCAAAGAGGCAATCTCCTTAGAGTAATTGAGTGCAAAAAAATGATAGCTCCTAAAAGATGCAGCAAAATCAGCCACAGATTTAAGCTAGCATAAAGACAAAGTGAGTCTAAAAATACTCACAAGGCCAATGGGTTGGGTGGTGATTTTAGTTGGATAAATATATGGGGGATTGTTTGTTTCCATCAGATTATATGCTAAAGCATAATCACCCAAACCATCTCAATATGAGCCTAGTCATTACACCCCAAGTTAGGGCCCTAGAGCTTTGAACCAAGGTAGGATCCAGTATCTAGAAGAATTTGCACTCCGGAATAGAGTGAGTTGTATCCCTTGCAAGGATGACATTTAGAGGTAGGCGGTAAAGAAATAAAAGGCCTAGTGAACTAAAATCCCAAAAAGTATGAGCAGTGGTGAACCAAATCTCTTTGTAGAAGAAATGAAATTTGGAGCGAACATCCTTGGTGGTGTTGAAGACCATAACTTAAGTTTTGCTAATGTTGACAAGAGGTCAAAGATCACAAAACTTAGAATTGGCATCGAGCCATGCTTGTAAGTTGACAATAGAGTGAAAGAGGAGGACCATATTATCAGTAAAGGGAGATTTATCATTCACAACATGGTGAAGAACCTGACAATGATTGACATGGTTAAGTTGTTTAAGAAAATCCTCAAGTCCATCAATGTAAACACCAAAAGAGGAATTGGTGAAACATGACAACCCCACTTGATGCTAACTATAGTCTTGACAAAGTTAGATAGTCTATAAGAAGTACATAATTGTCTTATTAACTCATCTACAAGATAGCTGTAATAAAATTCTCAAAAATGCCTTCCTCTTAAAATTTTTGGAATCCTATATGCGTTGAGATGGATTCCGGAGCCTTACTAAAGTTCACACAACAATGAAGACTCCGGAAAAATGATGATGAGGATCTTATATCATAGCATGTAGTGTGAAGAGGTGTTCAACAAATCTTGCTTGAAGCCATTGTAATATCCCCAAATGGAATATTATGTGATATTGGATCAAATAATGCTCACTTCACAAATTTCAATACCTCGATATTGAATTATTTTTGTCACAAATGAGAACTATTGAAATGAATATTAGATTTTCAGAAATCAGATGTGTTTGCAGCAATGAGATACAAATCCTTACGAAACAAATAACCTATCAGCTGACATGATCTTCTCTTTAGTCCTTATTCAATTACTTACCACTAAGAGAAATGAAGTTCGGAATTGCAAATCTTTATTAGAATTTTTAGAATAAACAATAGCAATAGTTCTAAATGACACATAAATAGCCACCCCAAGTCTGCAAGAATGGTACTGAATAAGCTGCCTAATAGCAACACATATGGTGCTTTAACAGATGCCAAAAAGCTGCAAGTTTGGTGCCTATGGAAGCTGCCTCAGACTTAGAAATATGGTGCAATGAAAGCCGCCCAGTTACCACAGAAATTGGCACTATGTTAACTTGCAAAAATTTTGATTTTTGCCATTAACAAAATCTGTTCTAATCTGCAACTTCAAAGCACAAACACAATCTTTAGATGGGATTGGAAAATTTTAAATCAGGGGTTTTCATCTGCTAATTTAGTGATGAAAATTAGGGTGTTTTCCATCATTTAATATATAGTGATAGATGAATAGGATGTTCGATCTATTTGAGGCAATGAGATAGTAAAACAAGCATACATCCTTTGGCCAAAATCCTTGCTTATGTAGACCTTTGAGCGGTCAAATTTTACTCTCAAAAGAAAGCTTTTTTAATTGTCAAGTGCCTCTTCCAGTGCCCCTTAGGAGAATTAAATAAAAGATTTGTTTATAATTAGAAAATTCCCACTCTAAGTGTTCACTTTATGATAATCTATTAAAAATACCCCCCTTTTATAAAAGCTCTTTAAGTGGCCACTTTATGAAGACATAAGAAGCATAATACTCTTAATGATTATAAAATCATTTCCTTAAGGTTTGAAATGGGGAATGGGCTTACAGATCATTATGCAAACTAATTATTAATTGGTAAAAGGGATATGACAACCATCCTACACTCTAGCTGTCAAAATCTTGTTGTTCATCACCCTGAAAAAGCATCTTGTCTATTATTGTAGCATATAGTTTTGCAAAAGCATGCCCATCATGATAGTCTTGTAATTACTGGATTGGAACAACCCCTGGTTTTTTGGGGTGGATAGTAAATCATGACTGTGCAAAGGGGAACCCGCAATGAACATCCTCATTTAATAGCTATGAAATGGGGTAAGGAAGCGTGTCCACACCGTTTTTGAGGAAGTAAGTTTAGTGTCTCTCATAGTTAGCAGCTTTATTGGGGCAAAACTTCAAAATAGCTCTCTTGATGTGACTTTTAGAAAATAAGTGATTGGGGGTAGGAAAAGGACTCTAGTGGTAGGTTGATTTGGGATATAATAAAGTGAATTAGCATGGTGGTGGTATGTTTAGTGGGTGGGTTACTTGTGAGGAGGGCATGGTGAGAAATCTTTGGAGAGTGATAGCAATAAGGAGATTGCATCACCTTAATGCAAGAATCCTGTTAATTATGCCAAAGGAGATTGATACTCTTTGAGAAAAAAATTATTGGAGGAGGGCCGTGGAGAAGGACAAAACAAAGTCTATGCTGCAAGACTTCAGACAAATTGCCAAAACAAACAACTCATAGGGCATAATCATGGACATCGGTGAAATTGAGTGATTGATCGTGCTAGAAGTGTCAGTGGCTTCCTCCCATACAAACTCATACATCTTAGTAATAGTGGAAGCTGGAAGGGAATAGAAGTAGACATAAGCTGGGAAAGTTGGAAAGCATAATCAACGGTATACTCATCATCAAATAATTATGACGGAACAAGTATTGAGTACTTGAAGTTGGGGAGGAGGGTTGGAGAAGTGCAGGAAGGAGCATGGCAGGTGGAGGTTAAAACAACATGGTTGACAATGGGGGTTAGATGTGAGTATAGGAGGCCTTGAATATGTAAGATGAATGATCTATGTATAATAACATAATCAACAGTTTAGCATCTCTGCCATGAGGTAAACACTGTTTATTCTCTTATGTATTAAAATGAATAATTGAAATAGTAAATCGAATCAGTAACACATACCAAATAAAGGAGTAGAAATATATCGTTATTTGCACATGAAGTTGTTATTACAGAAGTAGACCAAAGGTGGCAGTCAAGGATCAGACTTGATTTGACTAGACCATGCTATCTTTCTTGATGATATGAAAATCTATTCAAGGAAATCGATGATTGCCAAAACGAACATAACCATCAACTAACTAACTTTTATAACCACATGAAATTGACAAACAATTAATGTATAATCGGATAAGCAATATTATTATTACAGAATTATAGGCATTGTACACCAAGTACATCATCTGCCCCAAAAGAAAAAGTCATCTTTTGAACAAAAAGGGAAAACAAGTAAGCATCGAGTAACATTGGGGAAGAATTTCCAAACTGATGATGATATTGTAATGAAGACTTATAGGCAAATTTGGAAGCATGGTTCACAAACTTAGACTTGGGGAGTACTTGGAAAAACAACTGAGTTCAGTAAGGGTCCAGGGGTAACGTTTGTAGTGAGGTTGAGGGGCAACACATGTTGTAGGGTTCGGGAGCAGTGCCCTTGGTGCATTCTGTGTTGGAGTGCTTAACCAACGTATGTCACTATGTGAATAATATTTATGACCAACCAAACAGAGACCCCATTTAATTGCAAATTGGAGATTGAGGATGCTGCACCCTATTGATCATTGAACTCAGTATTGCAAGTACATCAAAATAATTTTTGATCATAAAAGTAGCTCATTTTACAAGAATGTACTTTCTCCCAGTTCAAAAACTTGTATGGGAAACTCCCTATTTTTGCGATAATCATAGTTGGACAAAAACCAACTAGTATGTTTTTAGTAAAACTTTGAGGACAACCCCAATTTTCTCCAAGGTAAAACTGCATTCCAATAGGTTGTATAGAAAATAATGGAGGTACAAACCATATGGCACAGCAATCAAAAGGTCATACTTGGAGCCGCATGGCGAACATGTGAGGAGACTGGTATATTGGTATATGAAATTGAATTGTATGACATATAGGTGTGTACAGTTTGGGGTTGTATAATGCATGACAACTTCGGCTATTAGGAGTTTTGAGTAATACGGTGTTCAAAGGATGCATAGTTTGCAAGGGTCGTATGATAGTAAATGAGGACCATACAATAGTTTGCAGAAGTAACATGATAGGTTTACACAGAGATCGCATGATGCATGGGATATTAGTTCGTAGGACAATAGTAATAGTAGGTCGTGCAAATGCATTAAGGGAAAATTTTGCAATGGTCGAAAATTGCAAAAAAATGGAAATTTGGTACTAGTTTTCCATATGGGGAAGGCAGAGCTAAGTCATACAACGGGGGAAACATGGGTGTATGGTGGTATTAGGGGGATCTTTAATTTTCTAATAATTGATTTTTCCACCCCACACAAGCTTGAGCTTATATTATTATTTATTTCGTTTCTTCCATATTGGGCCAACTTCTATTTGTAGCTATCACTTGATCAACCCATTTCCTTTTTTGTCTCATCTGTTGTATGGTATTTTTCCAGTAAATTCCCTGTGAAGTGTGTCTTAATTTAATTTCCATTTGGAAATCATTGGTGAAATCTGGTGTTGCTACTTTTTGCTGGTGTAAGTGTGATGAACCTAAGTTGGCCTCATCTTCAAACCATCAAATTCCTAACAATTTCTTATGCAAATCATGGATTTGACATTTCGTCAAACAGTTGGCAGGCAGTCACTGTGAGGAATTTGTTCAACTCTTACCCAAATAATCTCTAATAGTTCAAAAGTCTTTGTTAACATTACTAATTTTTCGAAGATAACACCTCTCTACTTTTATAGTTCTGTGATGAATGCTGGCTGTCTCTTTTATGCAAGTTTGACTGCAAACTCTAAGTTCGTTTGATATTATGGCATTTCCCAATTGATTCACTAGGAGATTTAGAGATATACATGTGCATATAGTTTCTTGTTTCTTTAAACACAACCTTTTCTTAAACATAAAAGCATTACATATTTTCTACATTTTCTTGTATTTCGCAATTAACACAAATCATAGGTTGAAGAATTCTAAGAAATTCAGAATGTATTTCTAAAACTTCTGGAAGAGAATTGATTCCTTTCAATTCAGAATATTACATGCCAACAAATAGGACCCTTATTTGCAATGTCAAATAGTAAATGAACCTGATTTAGATCGGCTTTATTGGTTTGTTGCCGCGGTTGACAGTATTGTTTCCACGTCTTGACAGCACACTGCCCGCATGGAAAACTCGTGTCTGCTGGGAGTGTTGGGTGTCCGTAAAGGAAGCCACAGCCTCCTTGCCGCTACCCTGTATTACGGCAGGTTCTAGATAGGCCACGGTTCTTGTGCTGGCGTCAGATACTGTGTAGTGGCATTAACATATGCTGGCCGCGACTTCCACAGTATGGCGTTCAGACTTTGACAGCTGCCTTCCTTATTGCATGGAGTTATAATTGCAATCGCTCTTCCTTCATAATAACATTTCAGTCGTTCACACCCAGCAATACAAACACTGGATACAAATCAATTCGATGGAACCAATAATTCAGACCTCTTATGCAAGTCTTCAGTTCAAAACAATCAGCTTCAGAATTCAGAACTTCTCGTATACATCAGCACGAAGAAGCA
>MU226673.1:2750125-2761240 GCA_018584345.1 Thuja plicata
TATAAACTTCCAAAACATTATAATAATAATAAAGTATTATTATTATAATATCGTCTTAATATTAATTAATAACATATTGTTATTAATTAATACAAGTAATTATTAAATATAATTCTGATGATGATTCTTGCAACACCTGCCATACTGATTGACCAACATGCTCATCACTGCCCTGCCATAAATGGCAACTGCCAAATATAGACTCACTATAAATACTAAGTCCCCAGTCCAAGAAACTGAATAACTGAATATCGTCTGGAGAATTGACCATTGCCGGTACTGCCTTGTTAGAAATGGAAACTAACCAACTGACTTAATAAAAATAGTAAGTCCAGACTTACTAAAAATAGTAAGTTTGGCAACTGGGACCCTCAAAACTTTGCATCAGCTCACGAGGGTCGTGATGATGAGCTGACCCGGTCGCTGCCACAACCTGCTAAAAATAGGGTCATCACAGTAAGCAAGGAAATTAGAAAAAAAGAAAATAAAATGAACTTGAAAGCATAAAATACAAGTCAAATCCTATTCCTGCTTTACCAATCTCACTGCAAACTTCAAATAAATGTTGTTGATTTTGCCTTTTTTGGATGTGGATGCTAAATCTTTGGAGTATAACTCTATGATTTGATATATTTTGCCCAATGATAGATTTTGAGAGAATGGATTTGCATAAGGTGTGAGATCTGAAATGTTGAAGCAATGACTCTATTTCTTGATTTTCCAAGGAAAAAACAATTTAGAGATGAAGATAAGAATAAAGACTTTCAATTAACTAAACTGACTGAGGAAGTCAGCTCAATTGAAATTAGAAATTTTCCATTTGGAAATAATGAGGAGATTTATCTTGTGTTAAGATAATTATGAATTATTTTATTTATTGAATGTGTGAGGAAGTTGCTATTTTTAAGAATGAGTTAATTGATGAGATGAAGATGGAAATGATTTGAAAGTTGATAATAAGCTGTTATTGAATTAAATAAAAAAATAGTATTTAACTAAATGGATGAATGGGAATTATTAAATGATTATTAATTATGATGTGATAAATGAATAAATCATATTTAATGGGTAATAAATGATAATTAATTAATGATAATAAGGAGGAATATGTGATATCCCGTAAACTCTAAATCAAGAAACACAAATGTAAATAAGGCAAGGAAATAAAAAAACATACCTTGTCATGTATATAGCACCTGCATAGTAGTTAGCACATCATTACATCTGCATTCTTATAAATAACACACTCATTCATGATGCATCCTCACATACATAAGCATCCATAGATGCACCCATATACCCATGCATCTACATACCTATGTGCATGTATACTTGCATACATACATATGTCCACATATATACACATGCATATACATAGACACATGCACGCATGCTCATCCCATATACATGTACACATGCATACACATACATACATACATGATTATCTACGTACATGCATCCATGCTCATCTACTTGATTGTATCGTGCATCAGCATACCATGATATATATATATATTTATATGTGTGTGTGTGTGTGATGGCATCCATATGGCACCATTGGCATATGTATATATACATAAATACTACAATGATCGATTCTTTGATCATTCTAACATGTATGGATATAACCATACAACAAATGCTCAAGTATCATATTCAGAGATGGAACTGTTAATCCATAATCGGGTGTCAGTGCCGATTTATGGATGCAAGAGTGAATCATGATTATCATGATTACTCATAATAATCATGGTGATTATTATGAGTAATAAAATTATACAGCGTTGGCCATTATTGACACTTGATCATTTATCATTTCATGCGATTAGTATTGGGTTGCATTATGCTATCGGTTTATGATAACCGATTATGATGTTAATTAATCATAACGGCAGATAACTATATGGTGTGACGTTTCACGTGCCAATTCATAGACATATTTATATTCCATGCCAATCAGCTATGAAGAGGGGATTTGAAGATAAAATAACAATTTATTCCCTTTGTGGATTTATCTCTCCATTGGAGCAAGCAATCGGTTGCTGACACAACCTCTATAAGCAGAGTGCAAGCATCACAACAGTTATATCAGATACAACACCATATTGAGCATATACGTATCTCCATATCAGAGATGACTCAAGGAATTGCAGATTGCATATACAAAAAGATCATATCAGAGACGACATACTGCCAGTGATCATCCCTATCGAACAACAACATATATTATAAAGTTCATCAGAAATGGCTAGCAGGGAATGTGCATGAACCATAGTGATATAACAGAGACAACCATAGCATCACATTAAGGTCGGAACTATTATTGCAGACATTCTATAATTTGGTTCCATTGGCATTGGAATCATCATTGTAAATACATATACATTTACATTCCATTATCTGCATTATAACATATTGCATACATTAAAGAATTGTCATTGCAATCATATCGCTGCACATTGTATCAAATTCATTAATTTTCATAAGTCATTATATCATTTAGAATTACCAGTCAAGCATCATTTCTTATTACATTGGCACACATTTGTAGAAGAATCTAGTAATTCCAGTAGTGTCCTAATTAATATAAAAAGGGGACATTACAATTGGTATCAGAGCCACCTTTCCTGCCTAAGGTGATTAAGCAAAACCCCTTAATAAGAGAAAGGAAGAACAAAAAGACATTGAAATGGGAGACAAAAACAAGGTGGACATAGTAATCCATGAACAAAGGGAACTACAAAGCAAATTTACAGAATTAATCGATGTTCTCAAACAAATCTCCTTGACTCAAGGTCATGAGAATCACAGGAACTACGAAGAGTAGTCACATAGTGAGACTACCAAAAGACAAAATTCTTGGCCAAGATTACCAAACTTTACACCACTAGTTGAGCACACTCAAAACGAATTATCCTTTGCCCAAATTCAAGATTAGATCAAACAAGATTGGGAAGTTGGCGACATGCAAAATGAGATGTCTTTTAAAGAATTTCTCGAATTAAGCATGGAATATATGTCCCAAAGAAGCAACAAAGAAGGATTTTCAGAATTGAAGAAGAAAGTTAGGAAACTAAGTGTACCCTACTTTGATGGATCCACAAAGATATCAGCAAGAGCTTGGGTACAAAAGCTTGACACTTACCTACAACTAAACCCAATAGAGGAAGAAGAAGCCATAAAATATGGGGCCCTACATTTCCAAAATCACTTTGTATCAAGACTTCACTGAAAGGCTCATTGAAATATTTGATAATAAAGATCCCGAATTACTCTTCAAGGAGCTTACCCAAGTCAAGCACCAAGGCAATATAGAGGACTATATAACTAGAGTTCCAAAGGATATCAGTTTTAGTGACCAACATCTCTGAAAGAACGTTGGTTGTCCTTATCATGGATGTGCTACAAGACCCTTTAAGAGGGTGGGTCAAGGCATTAAACCTTCTCTCTACCCGAAGCCATCAAAAGGGCAAGGGACATGGATCTTGGATCTACTAAAAGAAAGCTCCTTCAAAAAGAAAATCACATTTCAAAAGAAAATCCAAATCCCCCTAACAAAGATATTAGCTCCCATAGACTTCGAAATCCTTCAAGAACTCCGAAGGCAGAAATTGTGCTTTACGTGCCAAGAGCCTTGGGTTCTAGGACACCAGTGTAAGGGGAAAGGACAGGTTCACTATATCGAAGTCAGAACCAGTGATGACGAGGGAGATATGACTAGTGACACAGATTCAGAGGATAAACCACCATAGGAACCTACCAAAGAAGGTACCCTAGCCAACTTAGAAGGGTATACCACATACACCTTTCAAATTCAAGGAAGTTTGGAAGGAAGGACTATAAAGGCACTCATAGACAGTGGCTCCTCATGCAACTTTATCAACAAATCTTGGATCATGAAGCATAACCTACCTACACTCACTTGATGGAACTTGCAATTCCATCAGAATTAGATTAGCAAATGGAAGAAACATATTCTGCAATGCTATAACACCCCCCCCTCAAAATACAATTTGGTGAATACTCTTACACAGCTCAATTCCACATTTTAGAATTAGGGAATACAAACCTCATATTGGGACTCCCTTGGATGAAGCATATCAGACCCTTTAAGAAAGATATAAACCATCAAATTATTACTTTCAAGGAAGGAAGGAAGAAATGCACCCTGTACGGACTTCAAGCGACCATAGCTCCTATAACTACACAAACTCAACCAGAGAAGTACAAGACTTGACCAAGGGTAGAAGAGATTTTCAAGAAGGATGAAACATCCAGAATTTGCATTGATTTAAGGAAGAAACCCATAAGAGCAGAAACATCAAATGCTTGTGGGCAAGCAGTTTTAAAGGAGGGGAGACTATGATATCCCTTAAACTCTAAATCAAGAAACACAATGTAAATAAGTCAAGGAAATAAAAAACATACCTTGTCATGTATATAGCACCTGCATAGTAGTTAGCACATCATTGCATTTGCATTCTTAAAAATAATACACTCATTCATAATGCATCCTCACATACATAAGCATCCATACATGCACCCATATACCCATGCATCTACATACCTATGGGCATGCATACTCACATACATACATATGTCCACATATATACACATGCATATACATAGACACATGCACACATACTCATCCCATATACATGTACACATGCATATACATACATACATGAGTATCTACATACATGCATGCTCATCTACTTGATTGTATGATGCATCAACATACCATGGTTGATATATATATATATGTGTGTGTGTGTGTGTGTGTGATGGCATCCATATGGCACCATTGGTATATGTATATATACATACATACTACAATGATCGATTCTCTGATCATTCTAACACGTATGGATATATCCATACAATAAATGCTCAAGTTTCATATTCAAAGATGGACCTGTTAATTCATAATCGGGTGTCACTGCCGATTTATGGATACAAGAGTGAATCATGAATCATGATTATCATGATTACTCATAATAATCATGGTGATTATTATGAGTAATAAAAGTATACATCATTGGCGATTATCAACACTTTATCCTTTATCATTTCATGCAATTAGTATTATATATATATATATATATATATAAATATATATAAATGCACCCAAAACCCCCCAAAAAAATTTTCACGCATCCGTGTAGCGGATTCTAGTACCCGGATCTGCATCCGCACCCGAATCGGTAACTGCGTGGATAAATGAATTGCTTATAATGACGATCATGTGAATGTGTACAACTTTTTTATTCCCATCGTGAAAGGAAGGGCCTGAGGTGTAAGCAAAGGGGGTTGCCAAAGCTGCGTAATAGGCCATCCTAGAATGGACCAGAGGTTATTTATGCTAGAGTGCCCTGGATCCTAACCTACTCATGACCTCCAACTCCACAAGATGGTGTGTGTTTTTCAGGAGATGAGGTAGGATGGGGAAAGCAGGTACAAGCTGCCAAGTGAGAGGGCTGCAGTAGAGGACTTGGTGTAGAAATGTCTTTGGCATCATCTCTCTCCTTCCAAACTCTAATATGGTTGTGGAATATTATTGGTAATCTGTGAGTATAATACGATGCCTAAGCCTAATTGTATATATAGATGTATGTATGGGTATATTTGTATATATTGTTTTTGGTTGTAGGATTTAAGTTGCGAGGTGCATTATCACAAGGATATTTAATTGGTGAGATGTAACCCTAACCCTAATTTGTTGCAATTGTGGTTTTTGGGGCAAGTTTAGGGCAAACTAGGAAGGTCACATCACATACTTGAAATAGTAAATTTTTTTTAATGATTTATAGAGGAGTAAAAGTATATGTTTATTCACAATTGAAGTTATTACACAAGTAGACCCAAGATGGTCAGCAAAGGATCAAAATTAATTTGTTAAGATCATTTTACTTCCCTTGATTGTACTAAATGTATTTAATGGATTCGATGATTGCGAAGAGTAAAACAACCGTCGATTTGATCTCTCTTATAACTATTGGAAGTTGGCAAACAATTAATGCAAAGTCGTGTAACCATTATCAAAACATAATAATAGGCATTGTAGACTAATTGGAACACTGATTCATCTGTAACCCATGATTTTTCTTATGGGCAAGAGGGAATTTACAAGACTTAAGTTAACATCAATTTTAACCTCTAGATACACCAACCCAAATAGGTTGAATAGCACTTTAAATAAGACCATTAACAAACACAATTGGAATAGACACATATCTTTCTTCATTGGTGAATACACTTATGGGTCCAAGGAATCAACTTGTATAGGGCATCGACTTGACAGTATCTTGTGAACCGTGACATCCGCTTGCATAGTTAAATTGTATCCTATACTAGCCAGATCTTGCCTCCCTCATTGGACAATCTGGACCACTTGGTTGTCTAGTTCACCTCTATTATCTGCAGATCTTGATCAGTGACCACACTAGTCAATTCAATGTCTTAGCTGGTTTCCCTCTTCAGCAATGAGGCTTATCATTCCAGGTCTAATGCTTTTACCATTTGACTGCCTCCAATTTGAAATTTATTATTCATGTATCTTGAACATATTTGTTTTGATATTTTAAAACGTGTGTGATGGCAAGCTGCAAACTCTGATGAGAGGATTGAAAGTCTGCATACTCTGGATCTTTATAAAAAAATTGCACATATTATCCCCTGCAATATTGAAATTAATGTAGTTCATTGTAACTTTAAGACTGGAAACCACTGAAAACTGAAAATGCCCAACTATTCAAAATTGATGCTATCTATGAAATGTGGTCATGGTATCTCTGACTAGTGTAATCATCCCAGACTTATCGTATTCACATTCTGGATGGCTCTAATGAGGTGTTTTGTTCACAAAATTTTGCATCTATTGTCATTGTTGCTGCTCTATATGCCTAAATCTATAATTTGACATTCTTTTATGAAGACTATTCTGCATGGCTTGCTTTTGTGAAGTTTCCATACGCATAATAGATCATCTTTTCTTGAGCATGTGCATATAGAATATAGCTACAATCGTTATATTTGTGTGTGCAGTTGTCTTGCCCTTGGTACAAAGAGAATGGCAAAATTGAATGCTATTGTGCGGTCCTTACCTTCAGTTGAGACACTAGGGTGCACTACAGTGATTTGCAGTGATAAGACAGGCACCCTCACAACAAATATGATGTCTGTTTCAAAGGTATTCTATTCAAGCCTTATTTTTATTATTAAGCTGTTATTATTATTATTTTTATATTATTTGTTATTTTGCATATTGTATTCCTTGAATGTAAGTGTTTGCTGTTCTGTTTTCAAGATATAGTAGATGATATATTAGAGCAATCTTTTCCACGCATTTTGTTTTTTTCAGGGAGGGTTCACATGCTTCAAATATTTTCTTTTTTCCAGTTTGGAGATTGTTCATTTTACCTTGGACACGTAATTAAGGTCACAATCTATTCATATTGTTTTTCTTAAACAAGTACCTTGCTTCCTTTAGAGCTTATACCAAAGGGGTAAAAGCTTTTCAGCAATTAGCTTGACATGTCAGGTACCATTTTAGAAAGAAACTCGATGATATAAATTATATGTTTGGATTCCTGGAGAATACAACCAATAATGTGAAGATTTATTATTATGGATGGAAGTTGCAATTAATAGTTTTGGACCTAAACCCATTAGAAGACTGAAAAAATATGCTTGATGGTATAAATTATGTTTTTTGGATTCTTGGAGAACACAACTAATAATGTGAAGAGTTTTGATTATGGTCAGAAGTTGCAGTTAATGTTTTTGGACCTAAACCTATTAGAAGACTTTGAAGAGGAATTCGTGATTTCTAAAGTGAAGATAATGTTCATATGGGTTTTGAATCCTTTATTTGAATGCCCACTGTAGCTTTTGATCCTTGATGGACCCTATGATTTATATATCAGTTTCGGTTGATACTGAATTTCTGTCTTTGTAATGGCTTCCCCTGATTTTTTTTCCAAATCTTTTTGCTGCCAAGTTTATGAATGATAACTTGCAATGAAGTAACAAACAATTTTGCTGATTGGAGTTATTTTCAGATTTCATTCATTACTTTTCAAGAACATTTAGAAGGCACAATACATAGGAAAAGTTGGTAAGCTAATTTGCATTGATTGAACACTATGCCACAAAACTCTTCAATATGCATATTGCATATAATCTGAAAATGAGATGGATCTAAACATGTACAGACCTGGATTAGTAAATCTCTGAAGTTTATCATTAGCTTAAACTGAAACCTCTTTTGGTTTAATAATTGCATTCTCCGAGGGACTACAACATTCTAGGATCTTCCAAAACCATATACCAAATCCCTTACTATCTCAGGCCTGAAGACGTTGATCCACAAACTGCTGGAAGGTTTGTAAGCATGAGAAATAACTTCTGAGAAGTCACTACAGCAGCTGAGTGCTCACACTCTTAAAGGGCGATTTGCATATAAATTCTGTAACACCAAACTTCACCTTTAAACTGCTGTAATCCTTTCAGATTAAACTCATAGCATCCCAATGCCTTAATGGAAGGTGATTTAGCAGCCTTAAAGCAGATTTAATCTCTGAGAGTTCCCACATGCAAGCAACAGGTCTACGACCCTGTACTTGGGGTGAATTCTTCTAGAAAATTCAAATGCAACCCAAACTTTGCAAGTAACCTATCGATATTTGTCACCCAGATGTAGAAAGAGCAATGGATTGGTACCCAGAAGTAAAATGTTGATATTCTTGGAGAAATGTGTGACTTCCCGTCTGAAAAGAAGGTTTAATAAATATTAATATTAAAATATAAAAATAAGTAAATAATAATAATATATAGTTACAATATAATAAATAATAATAAAATATAGTTACAATATAAATAAATAATGATATTAAAATATAAAAATAAGTAAATAAATAACAATACAATATAATTAATCCTTATACTTTAATCCTATATATAAAATGAATATATATAATAGAAAGATCATGAAAGGAAATAGGCCAAAGAGGTGCGATCATGAAGAAATAATTAACTTACAAGGGATATGTTTCTCAAGGAATGCCTTCGAGGATGGAAATAAGATATAAAGGAGAAAAGGCCATGATATAGAAAAAAGAACAGTGAGGGATAAAGAAGAGATTCAGATAGAAGGTACCAGGAAGAATCAGCAAAGGATAGCAAGGACAGATTAGAAGAATTGTGAACTGGTATCTTCTTTGTATGGACATGGTGAAAGGTTGTAAACAGAATCATTAAACATTCTCTGCGTTTAGACTGCTACTTGAAGGTAGTTGGAGTTCATCGTGCCACTGCTGTACATTCCAGAATTAATAAATGTAATTTCTGCTGTTGTTTTCAGAATGTTACTTGTGATAAAAAGGAACAGGATTTGAGCATACATTATTAAGTCTATAGTTTATTGTTATAATATTTTGATAATGACTACAGTATCGGGCATAAATATTGGACATCGAGCATTGTCATTGGTTGAATCTCCTCTCGCAATAATATATTTCTGGAGCGGTCTCAATAGAAGTCGTCCAATGGTGTGTATAGACTAAGACGTTAACAAACTTGTTGGTATTCATTCTTTGTGAACGCCAATCCGTTATATGCATTTGCGATGCCATGGTGATAACAGGAAATGGTCCAATTTTCGGGAATACATTGGGTTTAGACAGTGATCAATTGAGAAGAGAGCATCAGACTTGTATGCTTCAAGCCTGGCTTAGGCTACAAAATTGGGGTGATTATTTCTGAATACCTATTATTTATTAGCGTGATTATTCAATATATGAGATGAAAGTTACTTTATCAGGAGGAGCTTCTATATGAGAAGCGAACGTATATGAAGTTGGAACTATTGGAAGAAGGAATTTTATATAATATATACGGCACTCTTCAAAGAGAATCACAGACCATTAATATACGTTGGTTATTAATCAGATGAATTTAGAAAGGAGAACATGAAACATACGATGTAGAGAGGGAGTAAGTGGGAGATCAGTGAAAATATAATATAATATTCAGACTTGATAAAGAGAAAGTATAGGACGTATATGTGAAGGATATGCATAAAGGGAATGTGAAGGAAGAAGATATGGAAAATCAGTGAAGGTAAGACCAGATTTATGGAGGATTATTTCTTTTATATATTCAGCCTTTATGGATCATCAGACAGAAACGATAAAAGGCATCGAATCAGTTTTAATATTACATCTGGAACTCAACTGGCAGGGATAAGTATAAAGAGAGGTTCAAATCATTATTTTAAGGTGTATAAGGAGAACAAAGGGTGCTTTGTGTATGTTAAATTTTGGATCAGATTTATGTCTTTCAAAATTTTCTCATATTAATCCAATATATATATATATAATCTCAATATATATATATAACATATATTTAATCACTATATATATATATATATATATATATATTACTAATATAGTAATAGATATGTATATATATATAATTATATTAACATTAATATTTTGCAGATTGAATAAGTAAGACTCGCATTATTCGTTGTATATGCCTCCTGTGATCAATCAACAAATGATTATATATATGTGAGACATGACACTATAGAGACATGGCTCTATAATGCCATGTCTCTTCATAACACATGCTGTTGTTACCAACCGATAATACTAATTGGTGTTTATGTAAAGCATATTTAACAGTCATCGAAATCATAAGGTACCCGATCACAAAAGCCACCCGATAACATATCACAACACGGGTAATACATTTAATCGCAGCACCCGATAATACATGGTGGGTATTTGTCAAGTGCCCGATCGTTCACCCAATCGGTATTCAAACTGATATCATTGATTTAATCGGTAAGTTCATGAACCGATATTAATCGGTAAACTTGTCAATCGGCATACATGTATTAATACGACCGATATTAAATGTATCGCATAGTATTATGACATATTATTAAAGCAATTATAATATACATTATATATGTATATTGATATATATATATATATAATAATATCATTATTATGTATATATTAATATGCATATATATAATATAGAATAATATAACAATATTATCAATTCAGATATTTATATAATGAATAATATGATGTCATTCGATCAAAT
>MU226673.1:2761290-2772097 GCA_018584345.1 Thuja plicata
TACACTAATATATATAACAATAATATCTATTATTATTATCATATATATTGATATGCATAAGTTAATCTATTCTCATAATATTAATATCTCATTCATTTTATCTGATCGAAGCTACAAACATCAACAGTGTAAGTGTTGAAGATTACAATCGCATGCACCAAAGTAATCAATGAGAGTTAGAAATTCATGAAGGACATGCATAAAAAGTAAGAGCAGAAATCCATACGAAGATATTGCCATATTTGTGATTGGACTTGTGAAAGGAGATTGTGCTGTGAATCAAGAGATATCTGAATACAAGGAACAGATTAGACTGGTATTTGGCAAATAGCAAATTTATATACTGATATAATGTATAATGATTTGGCTGACTATGATTAGTCTTTCATATCAACAAGGATATCAAGATATTCATTGCATATCATAATACTTGACTATTATATAGTGATTGAGGTTATCATAGTACCAGTAGAGTCGATTGTATATTCTATGGATAATCAAGGATAAAGCATAAGTTATCATTCTTATAACGAGTGACATCAACTATCGTCAATATGAGTTTACAAAGGATATTGTGCTATATGAAGAGTCTTGATTAGGAAAAATTGTGAGCTAGTAGTCCCTTATTCCAAAGAATTTACATAGAGGGGACATTACAAAATGAACCAAAATGTGAGAAACTGCATGGCTGGAAGTGTACGGCCAGAGTTGGATTTTCAAACAAAACTCACTAATTTCAAATAACACCCCAAAGGCCAGCCATCAAATCACACCAAAAACACTGAAAGCAACTTGTAAAACTTCATAAATCTTCATTTTGCAAAACCCACATCGCCGAAAACTTTTCAGCAAGTGTATTCTCTCATTGAAACAATAAGCCAGCTAGGATGGATCTTTTATCACCGAAATTGGACAAATTGCAAAGGGCTTTCATCCTCAACAATCCCAAGGAAAACTCTGTTTCAATAGCATTTCAATATGTGTGCAAACTCTGAATGCCAAAATGAGAGCCCAAACTTAATTATATAGAGGTTGGAGAGAAAAATTAGATCTTTTTAAATATTTGAATACTCTATTTCCTTGAAAAAAGCCCCCATATAACCTTTGAAAAACAACTTATATCTCCCTTAGTCTAGGCGTCCCACATGGAGACACACTTTAAGGAATATAAATCACATAAGTTAATCAAACTTACATTTCAAAACACTTAGTGAAAAATATAAAATATAATTTCGAACATATTACAATTTCACCAAGGTATCAAAAAAGAGAACACTTCACACTGAAGCGGAGTTGGAATTGAAGCAGATGCCATACACCCAAATTAGCACTTACTTAAAATAGCTTATGCTAAAAATGGAACTGCTGTTGAAAGCCACTGAAACTGAAAACCCAAGCTCTCCACAGAAAACCGAGTCCCCTAATCAAGTCTGAATAGCCTACGGAAACCTGAAAACAGGGTAACAAAAAGCAACGCTGACTAGGTGTGAGAAGGGGACAGTATAGTATTGGTTACATATTTTTTTAGGAATCACTTGAGTTAAATACCACTTTAATTTATTTTTAGTACCGACTTCAAGTTTGGTATCTCCCAAATCTCAATGAGTGTGTTCAATTCCTTTAGTACTATTAAACCCACTGTGCAATAATAAGAATATTTACTGCTGATATAGATGCTGTGTTGTAGTGATTTTTCTGATTTAAGTAGTCTGTAATGACTTGCACCTCTTTATTAGTATCAAAAAATGTCAAGAAAATTGTGTCACTTGAGGAAGGAACAAGGAAATTCAACATATTCTGTTTCTCTTATCCATCCAACCATTAGAAATGATGGTGCAACTTTTTTTTCTCTATATCTCATGCTGCTTGTTCATTGGGGATCTCACATCTGCCACCTTCTTGCGCAAAATTGGGCCCTTTATGTTTTCAGCATTAGGGACTTTGGAATCACCCTGGCATTGACATTGAAATGCACCAAATTTTGCTAATAAAGAATTCTAAAACAAAAAGGACTATTCTAAAATTAGAAAATAGGGTGGGCCTCTCATATATATGTTCTCCCACGGTCAGGTCAAATTTGAAGTTACCCAACCATTTGGAATTGAAGTGTCATGGCCATTTTTAAAATTCAAGAGACCTAAAAATTAGCTCTTGCTAACTGCATAAATTTATAAAACTAAAAATTCCTAACTGCAAGACTTGCTGCTTCTCTTTTGTCACTGTTCTAACCTATATTAAAATTGATGGTTGGGAATCTAAAGATCTGCAATGAACAATATATAAATCCAATTGAGATCCGTGAACTCTATGGAAAACACTAGTGCTTGAAATTGAAGGGAATGAAGGAAATTGCTAGGTTACCCCAACTCTTTTTATTGCCTCTTGCTAACCTGTTTCACAACTTCGGCCAAGGATTATTTTACACAATGAAGCATCCTAGATAGAGATACAAGCAAGCTGAAATTTGAAGGAATTGATGCTAAGGATTCTAGGAGATGTGGGTACTTGCAGAAGCCAATTATTTTAATATAACTTAATACCTTCCAGAAAATATGATGACATAGAACTTTGAAAACAAGAACAGTGGTAAAGTTTAACATTAACTTTAAAGTTCAAATATACAAATGTCAAATGTCATTGTGTCAAAGAGTCAAAGAGTTCAAACTCACACTACATATTTCATATTAGATTATCATTACATATTGAAATTTAAAAATATTGATAGTGATGCAGATACACATGCCAAAGGATATGAGACTTCCAAGAAAGGTGAAGGTTTGCATGGATGTGTCCCTATAAGTCTAAGATATTTGAGAAGGCTGGAGATACTCAGTGGCTTTCATTATTTCCAACAGTTGAATTGATCATAGTTTAAAATATCATTATCGACAACTTATCGCCAAGGGCAAACAAAAAATATTGGGAAAATATCGGAGATAAATCTGCAACTTATTGGGCAAAAATATCAGGAACTTCAAAAATTGCTTAAATTTAATTAGAAATGCATTTTATTTTCAAAATTCGATGAGGAGATGCATCTAATGACTCGGTAAATGAGTAAACAAACCAAACAAGCTGAGTCTAGATATATATAAATGCAAATAGGGTACAAAATCGCATACTCATGTGGAATGCTGATGGCTGGTAGCCGTAGTCTGATAGTCTGAACTCTGAAGCAAACTAAAAATAACAAATTGTCTTTGTAAAACTATAAACAAATACAAGTACTGGGGTACTGGCAGACCCTGCAGCTGATCCAGTTGTGGAGCTATCCCTATTTGCCATTTTAATGAAATATCAACCTACACATACAAATTGAAGGCACAAATTTAGAAATTTAATAAAGAAATTTAGAAACAAACTAAATTAGTTTAAAACTTTAAATAATTTTTAACATAGCTGAAACTTGAAAGGAAAAAACATAAAAAGTGTTATGTTATGAAATTTTTAAGAAAATATGAAATTATTGAGTTAACTATGATTTTTTTTCAAAAATTGCTAAAAAATGGTGTTAGTTCTTGTCTATTACGGTCTAAAACAACTTAGAGTACATTTGAAATGCTATTATAGAGTTTGTATAAACTTAGATGCAACTAAGATAGGACAAAATGATTTTGAAAAAAAAAGAACAAGAATTTTGAAAACTTACTTGTGAATCCGAATTTGCTTGAAAAATCTCTTTGAATTCTCTTCAAATCCACAACAAATCGCTCTACAATGCTGCAAATCACATTCTTTCTCCTCTAAACCCTTTTTTTTTCTCCAAACACCAATTTGCAATCAAAAAAATGTCAAATGCATCTTTTTGGGCCGTTAGTCTCTATATGCAGACTGCGGCCGATAAGTTTTAAAAACATTGCCAATATTTTGGCGATAAAGTTGTGATTTCTGTGCAATATTTTACCAACTTCTCTGCGATAAAAGTTTGGGGCGAAAGTTACGTATTTTTGCACTTGGCCAACTTATCGTGATAAGTAAACTTATGGGCGATAAGTCTGCAATTTTAATCTATGGAATTGATATTATGCAAAGATCTCTTATTAACATTCTGGTGACCATAGTAAATCATGACACTAGAAGAAAAGTCAATAATTGTACGTCATTGATGAGTCTTTCTAGAGAGGCAATTGAGCAGATTGATGAGAGGACTATAATGGCTATCATTATCACTAATAACAGATAAGAAATAATAATATTGCAAGGGTGATGATACAAGATAAGAATCAGAGTTTTTTATAACACCTTATGCCCTAAGTTTTTTGGAGGGAGACAACAATTTCTGGTTGGGAGACTTTGGAGATGACAGCTAGAAGAACCTTGTGCATTGGCATGTTTTTGGGTATGTTTCTGGTATTGGAGACACGTCTCTGTCTCTGAGAAGCGTCTCTGGTAACCATGGTTGATGCCCTTCCACGAAAGT
This sequence comes from Thuja plicata, assembly GCA_018584345.1. NCBI lineage: Eukaryota > Viridiplantae > Streptophyta > Pinopsida > Cupressales > Cupressaceae > Thuja > Thuja plicata. Next base: position 2,765,711 of record MU226673.1, read on the forward strand.
TGGTTTGACATAATTGCAATCTTCTCTGCTTTTCTACTACCTGAAGTACGAGCTTCCAACTCATTTCCTTTCTTTGCAATTCCAACATTGAAACAAATTGCAAGCATGCTACAATTAGAAGTAAGAAAATATTATGGCTTGGAAGTATTTTAGATAAATTGAAACAAGTGTCAAAAATTCTTAAAAATAAGGAAATGAGAGGAAAAACTGAAAATTTATCTTTATAGAAGTTAACAAAAGAGGAAAATGAATAGGGAAGAGAGAAATGTAAAAGTATAAAGATGAAGAGAGAGAGAGAGAGAGGAAATAATTATACACCTGTTTAAAATATGGATTTGCCTGCTACAAATCGCTATTCAATATCCTTTCAAAAAAGAAAAAATCCCTTCAGAGCTTAATGCTTCTGCTGCTGCTGTTTTTTAACCTCTTTTTGTGTTTGTTTGGGAATGGTGAGTCCAGATTTCAGGATTCACAAGTCCCTATAGGATTGTTGATTGTTGCAGAATCACCAAATTTTGCACTCAGATTCTAACAAAACAGTCCACCTACTAAAACTCAGACTTAGAGGACTTGTAAAGTGCCCTGTATTGTACTGTAACGCTGTTCTCATCTTGTCTTGAATGATATAATAATCCAGCTTGTTTATATCGTCCAATGAATGAGAATTGGAATAATTTTCTTCAAGATTATCTGAATGCATGTGGAATAGCTTTATTTTTAAGTAGTTGCACATAAAAATGATTCCCATTTTTTAATGTTTGTTTGCCATTTATAGTTGCTGATAGGTTGGTTAATTTTCAAATCTAGCTATTGAAATATCTTTGATGTACTAAAGTGTTCTTTTTGCCAGATTTGTGTAATTCATTCTGTTCACCATGGTCCTGTGTCATCACAATATACAATTACAGGAGCAACATATGCCCCTGATGGTGTAGTTTATGATTTAGCGGGCCTACAGGTAATAATGCATTTCTGTGCTTTAATTTTCAAAAGATTGGAAGTTACAATGCCATGAAAGTAATCTTAATTTTTTAAAATTGCAGTAATGTCTGACAGTATTAACATTGGAACATTTGTAACATTTTTATTATTTCATATCAATCGATGTTCAAATTTATTTCCCCATATAAAAACTCTCTTTTGGTGAAGAATGTAATGGCATCGCCTAGCTGAAAGGTAGCAAAAATGAAATTTTTATATATTTTAAAGTATTAAAATTATTTTAAAATTTGTAATGAATTTAATATTTATATATGATCTTTTTAATGATTGTGTTTAATAGATTGCCAAAATGGGCTGGCTATCACTGAAACCCTGGACCTTCTAGGACTTAAAAATATTCTTCTGTCTTTAACTTCTCTGTTTTAAGTATTTCAGACATTGTGTAAGATTTTTGGGGTTATTTTGTTCTTTGTAGCAACTGATTTAAGCAACACTCTTGGCTGACTTGCATGTTATTGGAGGTGTTTGGCCTCATGTATATCAGCCTTCTTGGAGCATTAGATGATCATCGATGCCTGAGCTTGCAGTTTCAAAGGCGCAAGACCCTCCGTAGTCTGCTAATCAATTTGGAGTAGTCTCCTTTGGAGACTGAATTGGCAGCGATCTGAGTTTGATAATTTTTCATATAGTCAGGAATCTAAATATCTTCATGGTTTGTGGCTGCGATCTATTATTCATCAAATTTGTGGACGCTGCAATCACTGTAATTCCTAGCATCGGCAAACATACATTGCATTGTCAGCTTGCATAATAGCAGCAAACATTATTTCATATTCATGGTGGTGGAATTTTACATATCTGCAGACACAGCGATCATCATATTTCTTGGGTGGCAGCCAAGCAATAGTTCTGTGATATACAATCATTGTCGGGCACCTGGGCTGCGAAGCCTTCATACTTGGTGATTTGGACTTGCCACGGCCTTTTCATCCTTGTGTTTGCAGGCCCTACATACTGCAATCAGCATACTCACTGCGGATATCATTGACAGCGATCAGACATCTCATTTGCATATATTCTGAGTTGCATCAATTCTGATATATAACAGCGATATTCATGGTTCCGTTCTTTCCGCAACCCACAATGCGAAAGCATCGTTCAAAGACAATGTGCATACTCCTGTCATTTGTACTCGTATATATCGATATTAAAATTTGTGTGCATTGTTCAAATTTGCTACCGCTTGTCTATCATTTGTCTATCATTTGCTTGTATATGCTGGTTGGGACAACAAAGGATAGATGAACTCTCAATTGCTTGGCAGAAATAAGGGTTAATGGTGCCAATTAAGAGAACAAGGGCCATGGTGATAATTCAGTCAATGGGAGAACCCACACTCATCGATCCAATTCAAGGCCACTGATGGCTACTTTCCTTGTGAGGACCAAGCAACAAGAGCAACATACTCCTCCATTTGTAGAGTTGCAATAACAGTTCAAGTAGGATTGGCTCGATGGAGGATTGCAACTAGACATGTCCCTCAAGGATTACATGGATCTGAAGATGAGGCATTTACGATTATAACAATGACTTGAGGCGGAAGATTAGCAAGCTAAGCCTCCCTTCTTCGATGGATCCAAAAGATCAACAACACGAGCTTGGGTGCAGAAGGCAGACGCATACTCTCAACTCAATCTGATGGCTGAAGATGAAGCAATCAAGTACGCAACACTACACCTTGATGGCATTTCTCACGAATGGTGGCACCATAGAATGGTAACATTTGGACCTGATCAAATCACATCCTATGGCGATTTCACTGAGAGACTCATTGACAGATTTAATGGGAAGGACCTCGTGCTCAATTTCAACGAGTTAGCACAACTTAGGCAAGGAGGATCCGTGGACAACTATATTGCAAGAATAGTTCAATCAGGAGTTGGTGACTATCATATTAGAGAGGAGATTGATAGCTCTTTTCATGGATGGGTTGATGGATCCTTTGAGGGGTAGGCTCAAGGCCCTTAGCCCTATTACACTCACAGAAGCGATCAAGAAGGCTTGTGATATGACCACCTCTACTTCCAATAATCAAACTTTTCCTAGGTCGCCCATTACACATAAGGACAAAGGCAAGAAACCAATTCAAAAGGTTTGGCCCAAGAAGGCTCCAATGGATGATTTAACCAGACAAGATCTAAGGAGAAGGAAGCTTTGTTTCAGTTGCAAGGAACCATGGGAGCCCAGTCATAGATGCCTTGGCAAAGGAAAGATTTATTACATTGAGGTTTTTTCAAATAGTGAGAGGAGGAAGATGAGGAATTGGAGGAGCATAATGAAGAGCCACCACACGTGGATAAGATAGCCATAATCGTAAAGAATGATGGTCAAATTGCTGCCCTATTTGGCATACCATGATGCAATATTTTTTGGGTTTTTGGCACTCTACAAGGACAACGGGTCATCATAATGTTTGACAGTGGGGCTACTCTCAATTTCATCAATGCGTTCGTAGTAGCCAAGAGAGGATTGCATACAGTAGAGCTCGAGGGTTTTGATGTCAAGGTGGCAAGAGGCAAGCACCTACCATGCACAAATTTGGCGCCACAGATGAGCATCACCAAGGGGATCTACATAGTAATAGATGACTTCTTCGTGGTGGAATTGGATGATACATGTCATTTTGGGCATCCAATGCATGGAGACTCTTGACAAGTACACCTAGAGTTTCAAGTGGTTGAAGTTCACAATCAAGGTAGATGGGAATAAGCTTGTCTCGTGAGGAATGTCTAATAGAGAGGCTAGAGTAGTATTGGCCAAGTGTATGGACGTGATTTTTAAGCATGATGATGTGTTATAGGCAACACAGTGCTTGGTCTCTTTCAAACCTTTGGACAACCAGTATACTCATTACCACGATGATGAGCTACAAATGGTGTGGGGTAGGCACAGTTTGGTTTTCAGTGACATTCCCCCACGGGTACCGCTAGATAGAGGCTTCAAGCACATAATAGAGCTAGAGGAGGGAGCTAAACCAATCATCACGACTTCTTACAAGCATCCCAAAAAGTTTAAGGATGAAATTGAGAAGGCAATTCAGGAGCTTCTTGACATGCGATACATCAAGTCTAGCTTTTTGCTTTTTTAGTGGTGAAGAACAATGAGATTCTCAAGATGTGCATCGGCTATCGGGCCATGAACAAGAAGACAATCAAGAGTAGGTATCCCATCCCACAGATTGATGAGTTACTGGATAAGTTTCATCGTGCAGTCTACTTCTCAAAGATAGATCTTAGATTCAGATATACTCAGATTTGAGTGAGGGGGAAACATGTTCACAAGACAACCTTTCGATGCTACTAAAATCATTATGAGTTCTTGGTCATGCCCTTTGGATTGACCAAGGGGCCTGCTACATTTAAGTCTTGCATGATTCACATCTTCAACAAACAATTGCGAAAGTTTATGTTGGTGTTCTTTATGGACAGACTCATATATAGTAAGACATGGGGAGGATCGCTTGAGACACTTGTATGAGGTTTTGGGGATCATGGAGGCATCTCGTTGTATGTAAAGAAGTCCAAGTGTGATTTCGACATGATAGAGATTCTATACTTGGGCCACATCATTAGCGCACATGGAGTGCAGGTGCATTTGGAGAAGATCCAAGCTATTCCAGATTGGTCACCCTTGAGGACACTCACGGAGTTATGTGGATTCTTTGGCCTATTGAGCTCTATTGCAGAAGATTTGTGAGGGAATTTTCAGAGCTCGGAGCTCCATTGATCGACCTCACAAAGAGGGATACTTTTAGTTGGACGGAGGAGCCACAACATGCATTCAATAAGTTGAAGGAGAGTCGAGACTATGAGCACGTGCCCTATTTTGTTTGATGTCCCTTTCTAGTTAGATATCAATGTTGTAGCAGGATTAGCCTATTAGTTGACCCTCGTAGGCTAATAAGGGTGGATAGAGGGTCCTTTGAGGTAAAGACCTAGTCAGCGAATGGGTTATTTTCTACTCCAGAGCTCAGTTGTTTCAGACTTGACATTTGTATGGTTTTCAGGGCTTAGTTTCTCAAACTTACTATTTATAGTAAGCCGGAGCATAGTTGGCAAACTCGCTGAGTACTCGGCGAGTTTTAAAAACTTTAACTTACAAGAAAAACTCGTCGAGTCCGATGGAAAAACTTGGCTGCTGTTGTGCATAACCGTATAAAGCAAAAAAACGGCACGGTCAAGTTCATTTTTATGCCGAGAGGGGGAAAAATAACTCCGAACGCCTTTGTACAATTATAAAAGTCATTTTTGGCTTCTTGGGGCGCCGCCCCTTGACCCCATCTTGGGGGAGCTGCCCACAAACCCCTGTTGAAAAAATCTGGGGGAAACTGTGTCGATAGAAGTGGGGAAAAATTAAACTCCCAGTCTAACCAGGCTCCATATAACAACACAGTCATGCCTAGTGTAGGCTTCTATGACTAGACCTTCTAGTTGTACCTCTCCCTTAGTTTATATCAGAGCTGGGAAGAGAAAGATTTAATTGTAAATTTGTAATGATGTATTTACTTTTAGTTTTATAGAAACTATTTACTATTTTGCTTCAAGCCATCAACATTCCTCATGAGAATGTGATTTTGTACGCACTTTGCATTTAAATATATCTAGACTCAGCTTGTTTCTTTTGTGTTCTCATTAATTGACTCATTTGAATCTTCTCATTGAATTTTGCAAAAAAATGCATTTCTAATTAAATTTAAGCAGTTTTTTCAGTACCCGAGTTTTTTGCCAAAAATTGGCCGTTTTTCCAGAATTTTTTTTCAGGCCTTGGCGAGTTTTTGCCGAGTCCGAGTTTTCCAACTATGAGCTGGAGAATGGTTGAGAGTGACCCCATCTATTATTAGTAAGGTAGTTAGATGAGCAATGGATGCAGTGGTTGACCCCTTGGTTCAGACGAAATTGGGAAATAATGAATATTAGAGAAGTTATTAATGTTTAATTGACCTAAATGATAATTATTTATTAAAAGGTGATAATATAAGTTATAACTTAATGTTATAACTTGGGGGTCAATTGATCATTAAATAGGGGGCCATTTGAGGAATTAATTATGAATGCCAATTTTAATGAAATATTAAATGTTTTCCCTAAGTCTTATTGAAATAACATCTTTTTAATGTTATGAATATGCTCTTTGGGGAAATTTGACTTCATGAGGAATTATGAAGATAAATAGATAGATAGATAGATAAAATTTTAATGTCCACGAGGCTAAACATAGCCTATGGGACAACAAGGCAACTTAAGCCGACTTCAATAACTCTGTAATGTCCCCTTTTCTGCAGTAATGCAATTTTATGCCTGATTAGCCTATCTAGCCATCCGGATAGTCTAATGGCCGCTTTTCAGAGGATGCCAGTCAGTCACAGGGTTACTTGGACATTTATTT
>MU226673.1:2772285-2833094 GCA_018584345.1 Thuja plicata
TGGATGTAATGGCTCTCACTTCGAGGTGATAAAAGGAAGGAGATCTTCCTTGGGAAAGTACAATGAAAATTTATGAAATTAAAGAATTCAAACTTGGTTGCTTAAATGTGACTGATATTCTTGAGGACGTAGCCCCTTGAGAATTTTGGAGGAAACTGGACGTAGCCCCAGTCTTTCTCAGTTGTGCGGAATTATACAGATTTCATGTGAGCTTATGGAGTAAGTTAAAAGTCAAGTTTATTTCAGTATTTATACAATCCTGCAAAATCGATATTTCCAGATTATTAATGAATCACATTGTTGAGATAACACTTTAAGGGAGTTGGACGATCAATATTAGATTTACTCTTGTGAGAGTTTAGACAGCTGTTACCAGTAGCCGTAAAGAAAGTTCAGGCCTCCTACCTAAGCATTCAACCACGCAGGAATCAGGAAGATAATAACGTGGGGGAAAACATTATAGGGTGTGGTATTATGAAGAGCAGAGACAGTCTTTGGATACGGTTGTTGTGCAGTCACCTGGAAACCGCAAGTGAACAGACACACTACACACGGGCATGGTGATTACAGACAGAATGGGAGTCTTGGCAACGCCATTCTGGTTAGCACGGCTGAGTACTAGCTAACTGGCAGCGTATATCATTTGCTGCGACTACCCAGGACTATCGGGTATCACTGTGGGTAGAGATTAAGACCACGGGCAATCTAAGCGTGTGACTTCTCCAAGTCACCTGGTGGTTTCATGTTGGGAGTTAAATCCGCGGGAGCCAGAACAGTAGGTGTGGAAAGCAGTCCCTTAAGGTGGAGCGTCAACAGGAACAGGAGGACGTGAATGGTCCCAGGACAATAGCCACAGCGAACCATTATTTGCTGAGTGTTTTGTAACTGTTGTGACCCGTATATGTTGGAGAGGGAAGCTCGACATATTCCAAACACTTCGATTCTTCCAAAATGAAGCTGGGTGGCTACCGGATGTTTTAGGAGCGACAAACTGGGGCTGTCAGTCTCCTTGCCGTGGTGCAACACATTCCAGAATAGCTGTATTGGCTTGGACAAACCTGTAAGTGGAGATCTACATTCTCTTGTATATCACCTTTATGCAAACATAGAGAATGAAATGATTCATTATATATATGAGCAGCTAATTGTCTGAAACTAGCCATATATCTCTTTCATTACTATTTCATTTAGTCTTTATTGTACCTCCTAGCATCTTGGATTATACACGGGCATCATTGAGACTTATAAGTAAACTTCAATACACCCCAAACGTGAAAGAAAAAGGAAACTCAGGCAGACCTTGAATGTTTAAAGTATTGGCAGAAACTCCTTGAAACTCACTGTTAAAACATAATAAACTTAATAAGGATCGCAGAACCAACTTGGAACCTTACAAACTCGGTTTGTTTCTTGTTAAAGACATCCAAAGTCAAAACCAAATTCATTCTTGGCATTTTAGAAAACTCATTTCATGTATCTACTGAGCATTTGAGAACATGGATGAGGGTTTCTACAATTCCAGAGCTTTTTGGGCATGGGAGAGCGTAGCTTCTTCATTGTATCAGCTTTCTGAAGTTATGAGATGTCAACTGAAGTTAGCTTATTTGTTGGCTTCATTCAAAGGTCAAGATTGGGCTTATTGGAAGAGGAGTTTTAGAGAAAATAAGCAGTTAGAATGGCCCAGCATTGGGAGGGTTAAAGGTCTGAAATCTAGTGATTATTGGCACCATTCTAGGGCAGATTCGATTATTTTTTTGCTTCTACTTATAGCAGCAAGGAGGTCCCGGGCATAGAGGTGAGATTTTATGCAAGGAGGGTTTAATAAATTCCGAAAAATTTCAAGAGAAGGCGCTAGATTTGGAGGAAAATGTTGGCATTAATTTCAAAGGTCTACTCTGCTGATATTTTGAGTATGGATTCATTTTGTTGCTGCTTTTTACCAGTAGAAGCATAGGAGCCATAGACATTTCATTACCAGGTATCACGTCTGTAAAAAGGTTTCAAATGAATAAGGAATACATATATATGAAGTGGCTGCTGCTATTACTTTCTGCATTCATTATCTATGTTTATATTTGCCTTGCTTTTATGTCAAAATCACAAAAAAATTGAATAAAACTCAGAAAAACCAAAACTAACTTCAATAACTTTCATTAGCAATTAGAGTAAACAGTTGTAGAGGACTTGGGGTCTTCATAGTGGTATCAGAGTGGTTTCCTGCCATTCTTTGGGCTTAAATTAGATTGTTAATGCAACCAAGTGATAGGGAAAGAAGGTATTATCAAAGAGAATACAAGAAAACTTGGCATCCACCGGAACTACCTGAAGGGAAGACAGTGACATGATTTATTGGTACTCATTAGGAGTCAACCTCTAGGGATATTGAACAGGGTATGGGTATGGGTGACATAAGAGAAAATAGTCAACCTCGAGATGAAGCCAAAGAAGTGAGAGAAACTTTGAGAGGGTTTCAAGATGGACAACGTGTAGTTGATACATTGCAACAACTCAACTCGGCCATACAACAGTTGGCTAATCCTCGAAGACAACATCATGATCAGGAGGACAATAGGAGTGTGGTTGGGAATCCCAGGGCATAGTGAGTACCAATTGGCACCTTTGATAGGTCTTCATGCCCCACTTTCTTACGAAATGAACCAAAAGAAGTTGGGAATGAGGACGATGTGAAATTTACTGATAATGTCATGACAATGCATGATGAATGGAGTTTACTTCCCCGGGATGTAAGAGAACATTTGAACTTTGACAGATTCATGAGTTAGTGGAGGGAGCACCATAGGGGAAGGCAAGACAATAGATCACAGAAATCATAACAGGGATCTAGAACAAGCTACAAGTAAAATCACTTTACCACTGTTTGATGGTAGTGGGAAGGTCACAACATGGTCACGGATTCATAAGTTGGACACCTACTTCAACCTTCGGCCTATGACAGAGGGATGCAATTGAATTTGCTACACTGCATTTAGATGGGGTGGCACATGACTGGTGGCACAATGGGATGGGTACTTTACAACATGACCACGTCACTTCATATCAGGAGTTTGGTGATAGATTGGTTGATCGTTTTGATAAGATGCATCAGAAAACATATTTTAGAGATCTTGCTCAGCTGAAGCAAGTTAGGAGTTTGGAGAGTTATATTAGTGATTTCTAGAAGCTATGTAATGAACCCATAAAGTTGAGGCCACCTGGCCTTGAGGACAGTGTTGGCTGCCAACTATGAAGTTTCGTCTCCTTCTAGAAAAATCAAGAAAAGATCAAATTGCTGCCAGCTGAGCAATCTTATCTTGTGTAACAAGCAAAGAATCAGATTTTGGTCTTGAAGTTTCTAGTTAAAACCACCAACTTCTTGAAGAAGCCCAATTTTGTCTTGTAGTGACAGTTGTCTCGTAGTAGGAAATTAGATTTGTTTTGTCTTGTTATGGCAGTTGTCTCCTAGAAGAAAATTAGATTATTGTTTTGTTTTATTTCTGTTTTGCATCTTCTACCAACTTCTAGAAGGGCCAAATTAGATTGTTCACTTGCCTTGCACGGCAAGTTAATGAACCACCCCAAGTAGTTATATATAGAAGATTCTGCTAGGTTTTTTGGTTATGATTTAAAATTTTGGTTTGCCTTTGTGCACGTTTCGGATCTTGGGACGGAGCCCCCAACCGATCACCTTTGCTGTTGTATGTTGTTGTTCAAGCTCTACATGGTCTTGGGACGAAACCCTCAAGAATTATTCTTTGTTATGTTACTGTTCTAACTCTATATTGAGTTCTGTGTAATCTGAAAGCTTAAATTACTGTTGTGAAGAAATTCTCCTTCAGTTTCAAATACAAATATATTCCTGAATTTACAGTTATTGGGTAAAACTTGTTATTTAATGATTTGAATCTGCATAAGTTTGTTGACTTTCTTTTCCTGAATCAATATTGTGTAATCCGTTATTTATTTTGAGGATTAAATAATTCAGAAAAACAAAATTCAGATCATATAGACCTTAAGGTCTTTACAAGCTATTTGTTATGGTCTTTGACATTTTCGAGCAGAGATTAGTTGTGTTGTTTATTGAGGGCTTGATGGAACCTTTGAAATGGTGGATAAAAAGTTTTGATCCATTGACACTACAGGCTGCTATGAAGAAAGCTAGAAGTATGGAACCTGCAACTCCTCAAAGCAAGTTCTCGTCTAAGGGATCTTCTTCATATAGAGACAACATGTCTTTTCAAAAAACGAAGAAAAATCAGATTTCAGAGGGGATACAAAAGGGAAATGAACAACTCCATTTGACAAGCAAACACTTAATGATTTACACAAGAAAAAGTTGTGCTTCTACTGCAAGGGTCCTTATGATGCAAACCGTGATTGTCCTTGGAGGCCTAAGGGTAAAGCTAACCATGTGCTGTGGGCATTTTATGAGGATTCCGAATGTGAAAATTTAAACAAACAAACTGATCATGAGGAATCCGATGCAAAAAAAGGTTGAGTATGAACCAAAAAAGTTAGAAAAAATGGATGCACATGAAGAAGTCCAGCTTAAGGAGGCACGTCTGATGCATAAAGCAGGAAGGCTCTTTTAGGATGCGTGGGGTAGTAGTTGGACATAAGGTTATCACTTTATTGGAAATAGGTGCTACACATAATTTCATTGATGCTAGATTGGTTGAGAGGTGTGGTATTCATATTGAGGAGTTCGAAGGGATAAGGCTGACATGTGCGGATGGTTACACTTTTACGTGTAACAGGATGATTCCTGAACTCCCTTTGCGTATGAATAATTATGAATTTAAGGCCGATTTCTATGTTGTGAATATGGGCGACATTGATGTGGTCTTGGGGATGAGTTGGTTCCATGACATAGGAGAGTTTACTCTAAGCCTTCGTGAGATGGAGATTAGATTTAAGGTTGATGGGAAGTCTCATGTGTTGAAGGCTATTAGAGAGATCAGTTTCAAGATAATATCATTCAAGAGGATGGAAAGAATTATGCGCCCCAACATGGTTGAGTGGGTAGCAAAGTGTATGTTGATGCCATAGCAAGAGGGACAACAAAAACTGGTTTACCATCAGAATATAAAGGAGTGGAGAATTAAACACTCTAAGGTGTTCAGTGTCATTCAACGAGGTAGACCTCCAGACAGAGGGATTGAGCACATCATTGAATTGGAGGGTGCATAACCCGTGATGATTAATCCCTATAGAACTCCAAAGCGGCTGAAAGAAGAAATTGAAAAGACAATTAATGAGTTGCTTGCTATGGGGCACATTAGGGCTAGCAAATCTCCTTTGCCTCTTTGGTTGTCCCTGTGAAGAAAAAGATGGTACCCTTTGAATGTGCATTGACTACAGGGTCTTGAATAAAAGAACAATGAAGAAGATGTGTCCCATCCCCCGGATTGACGAGTTGATTGATGAGCTTCACGGTGCTTGCTTCTTTTCAAAGATAGATTTGAGTTTGGGGTATCACCAGATCAGAGTTAGAGAGCAGGACATCGAGAAGACAACATTTAGGTGCCACTGTGGCCATTTTGAGTTTGTGGTTATGGCTTTTGGGCTAACCAATGCTCCTACTACATTCCAGGCTACAATAGTAGGGTCTTTTAGCCTTAGTTGAGGAAATTTGTTCTTGTCTTCTTTGATGACATCTTGGTGTAGAATAAAACGTGGGAGGAGCACCTTGGCCATTTGGATACAGTGTTAGAGATTCTTGGCAGGGAATCATTTTATGCCAAGGAATTCAAATGTAATTTGGGCATGGCAGAGTTGTTGTATTTGAGCCACATTATTAGTGCAGAGTGCGTGTAGATGGATCCTAATAAGATCCGTGCTATCATTGAGTGGGCTGCTAAAGTGAATCTCACTCAACTCCGTGGGTTTTTGGGTCTGTGTGGCTTCTACCACAGATTTGTCAGTGGATATTCACGGCATGCAACACCACTTATTTGATGAAGGGGTATATGTTTGGACTCCTGAGGCACATGAGTGTTTTGAGAAATTTAAACTTTGGATGACTACATGTCCAGTTTAGTAAGCTCTTTGAGCTACAGTGTGATGCCTCTAGTAAGGGCATTGGGACAGTGCTCATGCAGGATAAGCGTCCTATTGCGTTTGAAGGCAGGAAGCTGATAGGACTTGAGAGGAGCTTCAATATTTATGACAAGAAAATGTTTGCCATCATGCATGCTTTAGCCAAGTTCAGGCATTACATTGTTGGCTGCAAATTCAGCATTAAAACTAACCATAACAGCCTGAGACATTTCTTGGGGCAGCGAGGTCTGAATGATTGTCGACAAAAGCGGGTTAGTAAGCTGCAGTCATATGACTTTGACATTGTTTATGTCAAAGGGACACATAATGTTGTTGGTGATTCCTTATCTCGCCGCCCACATTTGAGCTCCATGGTGGAGATTTCAGAGGATTAGAGACATCTGATTTTGGCAGAATATGCCAAAGACACTTGGGCTTCAGGCATAGTTGAGGGTTTAGTTCAAGACAATAGGTATACAGTTGTAAACGATCTTATGATTTACAAGGGAAGAATTTTCTTGACCCCAGGGTTAGAGATGAAGAACAGAGTGTTGAGGACCTTTCACGATGTGCTCATGGCAAGACATCCCGGGTATGTTAAAACTTATAAACAAGTGCGGGAACGTTTCACTTCGAAGGGTCTTGAATCAAATGTTCTTCGGTATGTGAGGGAGTGCCATGTTTGCTAGCAGAATCAACAAGAACATACTTATCTTGCAGGATTACTTCAACCACTTCCCATTCTTGATAGGAAGTGAGAATGTTTATCTATGGATTTCATTACGGGCTTGCCAAAGGCCCAAGGTAGAGATTGGATGTATGTTGTTGTCGATCGACTCACTAAGTATGACCATTTCTTTTCGATCACAACTACACAAGTTGTTCTTCCGTGAGGTATTCAGGCTACATGGCTTACCCCGGAGTATTGTCAACGTCAGGGATAGTCAGTTCATGAGTCATTTCTGGCAAGTGTTATTTACACTTTGTGGGACTGAGCTTACGCTAAGCACTAGTTACCACCCGCAGACAGATGGCCAGTCGAAGATTGTGAACAAATGGGTGGAAGGATAACTCAGGAATTATATATCTGGGAAGCAGAAAGCTTGGGTGAAATGGATTTATCTCTGTGAGTACTGGTATAACACTACTCACCATATGTCGATTCAGATGGCACCATTCATGACATTATATGGATATGAGGCGCCTAGCTTTCTTGACTTACTGTTGAGTGATAGCAGAGTGCCTAGTGCTGGGAACCTTTTGCAGGAGAACCAGGACATTAGGAAAATATTCAGAAGGCACATAACCAACAAAAGTAGTATGCAGATCAGAAGAGAGTTGAGCAATCTTTCAAAGTTGGGGATATGGTGTATATGATGCTACAACCCTATTGACAGTCCACTCTTCGGAAGAGTGTTGCAGAGAAACTCAAGCCACGTTACTATGGTCCTTTCAAGATTGTTAGACGAGTTGGTGAGGTGGTTTATGAGTTAGATTCACCTGCAGACAACAAAGTTCATAATGTTTTTCACATATCACGCCTCAAGAAGGCGTTAGGACACCATATTGTTCCTTCTATAATTTTACCACCCTTGGTTGATGAGGGGAAGTTGATTTTAGTACCTGAGGCAATCCTAGATGTTACAGAGAAACAGTTACGGAGATGGGTCATCAGGGAATATATGATTAAGTGGAAGGATTTGCCGGTAGAGGATGCTACTTGGGAGAGTGAGAACATCTTGCAACATCCAAAGTTGAGATTGCTTGGTGACAAGCAATTTCAGGAAGGGCGGACTGTGTTGTCCCCTTCTAGTTAGGTATCAGTGTTGTAGCTGGATTAGCCTATCAGTTGACCCTCGTAGGCTAATAAGGGTGGATATAGGGTCCTTTGAGGCAGAGACCTAGTCAGAGAATGGGTTATTTTTCTACTCCAGAGCTCAGTTGTTTCAGACCTGACATTTGTATTGTTTTCAGGGCTCAGTTTCTCAAATTTACTATTTATAGTAAATCGTGGGATGGTTAAGAGGAGCCCCTTTTATTTTTAGTAAGGCAATCAAATGAGCAGTGGTTGACCCCTGGTTCAGATGGAATTGGGAAATAATGAATATTAGAGAAGTTATCAATGTTTCATTGGCCTAAATGATAATTATTTATTAAAAGGTGATAATATAAGTTATAACTTAATGTTATAACTTGGGGTTTAATTCATCATTAAAAGGGGGCCATTTGAGGAATTAATTATAAATGCCAATTTTAATGAAATATTAAATGTTTTCCTAAGTCTTAATGAAATAACATTTTTCTAATATTATTAATATGCTCTTTGGGGAAATTCAACCTCATGAGGAATTATAAAGACTTCCAAAGGCAAAATCAAATTCATTCTTGGCATTTTGGAAAACTTGTTTCATGTATCTACTAAGCATTGGAGAACAAGGAAGAGGGTTTCTGCAATTCAAGAGCCTTTTGGGCGTTTGAGAGCAAAGCTTCCTCATTGTATCAGCTTTGGAGGTTGTGAGATATTAGCTGAAGTTAGCTTATCTATTGGCTTCATTCAGAGGTCAAGATTAGGCTTACTGGAAGAGGACTTTCATAGAAAATAAGCAGTATGAAGGGCCCAACATTGGGAGGGTTAAAGGTCTGAAATCTGGTGATTATTGGAACCATTCCAGGGCAGATTCGATTGCTTTTTGGCATCCGCTTACAGCAGCAAAGAGGCGCTAGGCCTAGAGGTGCGATTTTATGCAAGGGGGTTTTAATAAACTCCGAAAAATTTCAAGAGAAGGCGCTAGACTTGGAGGAACACATTGGCACAAATTTTGAAGGTTTACTCTGCTGATTTTTGGAGTATGGATTCATTTTGTTGCTTTTTACCAGTATAAGCATAGGAGCGAGCCATAGACATTTCATTACTGAGTATGCATGTATGTAAAAAGGTTTCAATTAAATAAGGAATAAATATATATGAAGTTGCTGCTGCTAGTACTTTCTGCATTGATTATCTATGTTTATTTTTGCATTGCTTTTATTTTAAAAACACAAAAAATTGAAAAAAAACTCAGAAAGACCAAAACCAACTTTAGTAACTTTCATTGGCAATTAGAGTAAACAGTTGCAGAGGACTTGAGGTCTTCACATTTTGGCATTGCCTAATTTCTCTTAGCCATTCGTCCTTGAGTACGGTGTATCAGGGGAAGGCATTATAGCAATGTTGATTTAGTATCGACACCACATTGCATTGGAGGGCAAGAAACTCAAGCACATCAAGGTATTGTATTCGATCTACGACAAGGAGATGCTCGCGATGATGCATGTTTTGGCTAAGTTCAGATAGTTCTTGGTTGGGGGAAGTTTGTGGTTAAGACTAACCACAACAGTCTTCGGTACTTTTTGAAGCAGAAGGATTTGAATGAGAGTCAACATCGTGGGTGAGCAAGCTTTAGGCCTATGATTTTGATATCGAACTTGTTAAGGGGAAGAATAATGTGATCGCCAATGCCTTATCCATAAGGCCCACTATATGCTCTTTGTCCCATGTCTTGGTTTATTGGAAGGCTCATTTGTTGGTTGAGTACTCCAAGAATAGCTTTGCTTGCCAGTTGATGGATGGTTAGATCCACAATGATAGATACAAGGTGGTGGATGATGTCATCTACTACAATGACATAATCTTCTCTGTTCCAAAGTCAAAGCTTAAGGAGAAGATTTTGAGGACGGTGAATGACTCACCATGGGCTGGACACCCCTGGTGCTTCAAGACATATAGACAAATATGTGAGAGTGTTGCATGTAAGAGCCTTTAGGATGATGTGTTATGGCTTGTCAAGGATTGCACCACCTACGAGAAGAATAAATCGGAGCATACCTTTCCGACAAGATTGCTACAGCCGTTACACATTTCAAATTAGAAATGAGAGAGCTTCTCAATGGATTTCGTCACAGGAGTTCCCAAGGTTTAGGGCAAGGATTGCATTGACATGCTGGTTGACTGTATGACAAAGTATGCTCAGTTCTTGGCTACTACGATAGAGTTTAGAGCAGTGGAGGTTGCGGATTGCTGTTTTGAGAGATTTTCAGGCTACATGGGTTACTCGAGATATTGCCAGTGATAGAGATAGTAGATTCCTTAGCGCTTTTTGAATGGAGCTTTTCAGGTTGGCAGGTACCAAGTTAACTCCAAGCACCAATTATCTTCCTTGGATTGATGGACAGACCGAGATCGTGAATAAATGGTAGAAGGTTATTTATGGAACTACGCGACAACAGAACATAACGAATGGATCTATTGTCTACATCTAGGGGAATATTGCTCCAACACCACCTATCACATATCGATTGGGATGTCGCCCTACAAGCCACTTTATAGCTATGAGACTACTTCATTTGTGGATTTGGTATTGGGAGATAGTAGGGCACCCAAGGCGAAGGATTGGCTTCAGGAGCGTCAAGGTATCCTTGGATCCCTCAAGGATAATCTATAACAGACCCATAATCAACAAAAGGTGTATGTGGATTGACATCGGATTGAGCATAGTTTTGAGTCAGGAGAATCGGTCTGTCTTAGCTTATAGCTCTACAAGCAGTCTTCTTAGAAGAAAAGCGACATGTAGAAGCTTAAGCCTTGCTTCTATGGGCCCTATACGATGATTAGGCATATTGGTGAGGTGACATATAAGTCGGAGCTTCCAGAGAACAGTAGGATTCATAATGTATTTCTTGTCTCTTACCTTAAGAAGACTCTTGGATAGTGAGTTATAGTTTTAGAGGAGCTTCCGCCACTAGATGATGATGGAAATCTTACATTGGAGCCAGATGAGCTCA
Source organism: Thuja plicata (assembly GCA_018584345.1). NCBI lineage: Eukaryota > Viridiplantae > Streptophyta > Pinopsida > Cupressales > Cupressaceae > Thuja > Thuja plicata. The sequence continues at coordinate 2,783,143 of MU226673.1, forward strand.
TAAATTTGAAGGATAAGAGCCTAAAGTCCTCGATGATCCAGGAATACCTTGTCAAATGGAAGGACTTACCAGTTGAGGATGCCACATGGGAGAGTGAGCAGATTTTGGAGCATCCTAATATGAAATTGCTTGTGGGCAAGCAATTTTGGGAAGGCAAGACTATCCTTTCCCTTTCCCTCTAATCATGACCTATTGATAATCTTGCCTTGTAGCTCATCATGTCCCCCTTGAGTTATTAAGGAAATGCCAAGGACGCCCTTTAGTGTGGCATGTCTTTGGCACCATTCTTGACGTGGTCCTAAATTGAATTCAAATCATGGGGCCAACTTTAGTCTTGGCAAATTTGCATGTTATTGGAGGTGTTTGGCCTCATATATATATCGGCCTTCTTGGAGCATTGCATGATCGACCATATTTTCTTATTGCTTGTAATTCTAGTTTGGAATTAGATACCCGAGCTTGCAGCTTCAGAGGTGCAAGACCTTCCCTAATCTGCTAATCATTTTGGAGTAGTCTCCTTTCCTTTGGAGACGAAATTGGCAGCAATCTAAGTTTGATAATCTTTCATATAGTCGGTGATCTGAATATCTTTATGGTTTGTGGCTGCCCGATCGATATTGTTATGAGATCAGGCATGTTGTGTATATTAAAGTTGCATCGGTTGGTAATTATAATTTATGTTATGAAGAGACATGGCATTATAGAGCCATGTCTCCTCAAGGAGACATGTCTCTATAGTGGCATTATAGAGCCATGTCTCCTCAAGGAGACATGTCTCTATAGTGACATGTCTCTCATATATATGATCATTTTCTGATTGATCAAAGGAAATGCATATACAACAATTGAATGCAAAGTCTTCTCATATTCAATCAGCAAGTAATTCAAAGATAATTCTATCAGCATTTCCTTTGTGATATTTCCATATTAATATAGTGCATAAATACTTGTGAAATCAGTTTTGAATTCCACAGTCTTCTATTTGCTGCATACCTGAAAAGAAAAGACATATATTAGTGAACGTTTAAAATTAAAATTGCATTCATTTCCATTTTGGCTATAAATGTAATCTCTTTAACAGTTATTGGGTCTCTTGATGTGAAAAAACCATAGAAGAAAATTCAGATTACGGGTAATCTCAGGCACTCTGTGATGTCCCCAATTTTAGCAGGTATCGGCTGTGGCTTTGTCAGCTCATTATCACGACCCTCGTGAGTTGACGCCTGGTTTTGAGGGTCCCAGTTGGCAGACTTGCTATTTTTAGTAAGTTTTGACTTACTATTTTTAGTAAGTCAGCTTGGTCAGTCTCTATTTCTGGCAGGGCGGTATCAATAGTTGTCAGTGCTCCAAACAATATTTAGTTTGTGCAGTTCTTTGGCTGGGGACTTACTATTTTTAGTAAGTCTATTTTTGGCAGTTGCCATTTTTAGCAGTGCAGTGGGTGGCTCTGGCAGTTAGTCGTCACATGTAACGGATGTTGGATTTATTGCACGAGGTCATATTTATTAATTAATAATTAAAGTCATATTGTTATAATACTTTATTATAATAATGTTTTAGAAGTTGATAATTGAAAGAGCTGTGAACTGAAGCTCTTTTTGGGAAACTGTGGCCAAGGATGGATTATAAATATGAGCTCATTTCATTGGGATGGGCATTCGATTATTGATTAAACTTTTGACTTTGTGGCTTTGTGCCGGAATTTTTGAATTGTGCCCTTGCTGAAGTATAAGGGTTTGATACTGAATTAGTTTTGTAATTTGTTGCTGAAGTATAACAAATTGTAATTGCATCACCTCTCTAGTGTGTTTCATCCGTATCTAAGAGAGGAGTTCTGGAGTTTTGTTTATGCACACTCAGGGTGCGAATTGATTCTGGAAATTGATTTAGGTTTGCAGAGTTGTGCTCATCGAATTATGAATTCGGTTGAGATGTTTTAGCACTAAAATTGAATATTGTTAATCCTATGAATGGAATCAACAATTGACACAGCTGAGAGGAGTTTGCATCAGTTCCAGTGGTGGCGTTAAGTACCAAGGCTGCGTTCAAAAATCTGGAAGCCTGCATATCGCATGGAAGGGAAACGGCGTGGTAATTGGTGTGGCGTCATTGCACTTCCAAGCTCCAGCGACATCTAGTCGTGACTACACCTCAGCATTCAAGACACGTTAGTTAAGGCAATATAAAACGTGAGGAGTCTGGTTGTTGCATACTGTTGTCTAAAGCCGCGACCAGTAAGGTAGAAGGTAGTTGTGCACATACATTCCTCAAATCCGCTGCCAGCACGTGAGGAAGTTCTCTTCTAAGGTAGATCGATTTCCACCCTTATGCAAATTTGATGTTGATAAGTTTTTAGGATGAACGATACATTGCCAGACAATTTCGGTTTATTATTTGTGTAAGAATTTGTGCTTTGAAATATTGTTCTTGAAATTCGGCTCATCTATAATTGAAAAGTTACAAAAACAAGGATATCCTGTCTTTAAGAGAAGAGTATTTAGATTTTAATTGGTGATAAGAAATTTTTTTATTGAGTTCCGACAAAGGGCCAGGTAGGCTCATTACACACTCTCCTTTCAAACCGGTCTCATTCCACAATTATCAAGATGGGATATTTTGGGACTGATTTATCCCTTAACATAATCCTGCCATAGTGCCTAGGTTTAGGGATTGTAAGGTTACCGTAGATGTTAAGAAGAACTTTATCAAGGTTAATAATATATATTATATTATTAACAATAGATTATATTATTTTAAAAATAGATCAATAATGTGTTATTTGTTTATTAAATTATTTATATTATAATTATATTGTGTTATTTGATTATTTATATTATAAATATATTATATTATTTATTTTTTTGTTTATCTATTTTAATATTATTAGTCCTTTATTAAATTCTCATTCTTTATTACTTATTTAATTATTATTTATTATTAAATCTTATTTTGGTAATGACACATACTTGTAATTAATACTTGCCCCCCAATTTTGTAACTGTATAAATCTATGGGGGTACATGATGTTTCAGGCTCTCTGGGCAGATACTCAGATACATTCTCTAGTTAGATTCTCTAATACATTCCTCAGTGCCAAATCTTGGCTGAATTTGCTATATTGTTATATCATTTTGATAAACTATCTTAATAGAAATCTAATTCCGGTAAAAGCTTAAGGCAATACTCGTTGATTTCTTGCCACTTTTGCAACTCTGTCTCATAGAGACTTCACAAAATTGGTGTAAAAAGGATGAGGATATAACCAATGGGGTTTTTATCAGGGCACATGACAATCCTCCCCTCAAATTTGCTTGTCTTCAAGCAATAAACGATCTCATTTATAGTCCACCATTCTATTGCTAGGATGTATCTTCCCTTAATTCATATGTGAGTTGTCCTGATGGGAACATTGAAATCCAATAAGGCTTGGTGAATTCAAATACATGCCTTTGATTTAATATTTCTTTCAATCCATTCTATTTGTTCAAAAATAGAGCCACAAATGTAGTATGCACTTAGAACATAAAGTATACACATGAATGCATGGCTTTGATTTAATATATCTTTTACTCCATTCTATTTGTTTAAAAATAAAGCCAAAAATGGAGTATGCACTTGAAACATAAAGTATACACATGAATGCATGAAGACACGAAGCATGCAAGTAGTATACACATTAATGCATAAAGACACGAAGCATACACGAAGTAGACACATGAGTGTATGAAGACACGAACCATACACTATGAACTTTGTTAGATTCCTTGATTAAACCCTACAATTTGCAATTTGCAATTTGCATTAAGCCAGGGTTAGGGAAATGATTTAAAAAATTTACTTCTTCATTAAGTGAACCCTACAACCACAAAGTGAACACAAGTGCATACATATAGCTAGCTAGAGGTATACATATAAATTAGAAAAAATGCAATCTCCTATGCTATTATCATTCTTAGTTAATTCGGTTCATAAAGATTAAGTCGTGATAGGTCAGTCTAAGTCAATCTCATACTAAGCCCAAGAGCGGAACTTTGGCCCCCTTGGCCTCAGTAGCAGGACTTAGACATCCACATGAGGTGGTCTACATAGAAGGATGCTTGTTTTGCTTCCCTATCTATGCCCCATCCCAATTAGTTGATTAGTTCATCATGTAGTGGGGTTCTCAGTTTGTCTAACCTAAGCCCAGGAGCAAAACTTTGGCCCCCTTGGCCTTGATGGTAGAACTTTGGCATCCATCAAGGTGATCTACTTAGATAACAACCTTAACCCTCTTACCTACATCTCTCATGGTAAGAATGGTATGGGGATTGTAGTAGAGTTCTTAGTTTGTCTAACCTAAGCCCAAGAGCAAAACTTTGGCCCTCTTGGCCTTGGCAGAAAAACTTTGGCATCCATTAAGGTGGTTTACTTAGATGGCAACCTTAACCCTCTTACCTACATATCTCATGGTAAGAATGGCATGGGGTATGTAGTGGGATTCCTAACTCGTCCAATCTAAGCCTAAGAGTGGGACTTTGATCCTCCTGTCCTTGATGCCAAAACTTTGGCATCCATCAAGGTGGTCTACTTAAATGGCAACCTTAACCCCGCTACCTACATCTCCCTCTATATCGATTTCACATTTCTTTCTTACACCCTTTGAGTCCTTTGGCTAGTTTGCATCAACTACCTCTCACAGGATGGCAAGAAAGATGCTCTGATACCACTTGTAATGTCCCCTTTTTGGGATTGACCTAATTTTTTCCCTAGAATCACAAATAAGAATTATAAGATGGTTAGAGATATAACCTTATAAATAAAATTTCCCTTTAACAAGGTAAATCCCGATTTATGTCCTACAATCACCAAAAAGGAAACAAGAACACAAATATACATTCATAGATTAAATATATTGTTAACATAATATAATCTATCTTATACATTTATAACTTGATAAATAGAGTTCCATTCCATAACACGTAATGTGTAGTATATTCATTTCCTAAAGGTGGATGGAAATATTACAAAAGGGTGCCCTAGCCCAACCCTAGGCCAAAGGGCGGAACCTTGTCCCCCTTTGCCCCATGCTTCGTGGGGTTGGCATACCTAGTGGGCCTCACTATTCCTCCTCATTGTAACTTCCTCTGTCAATGTGGATCATCCCTTGCAAGATAGTGCCTTTGTATGATGTAACCTATGCCCATTTCACCACAGGCCTTTTCTAGTGCCTTTGTATGATGTAACCCATGCCCATTCCACCACAGGCCTTACCTAGTGCCATTGTATGATGTAGCACAATCCATTCCACGGCAAGCCTTACCTAGTACCTTTGTATGATGTAGCACAGTCCATTCCACCGCAAGCCTTATCTTATCTTGTGATAACATATACTATAATAGAATATACAGAACCTGATTCTTCTTATATTGCATATAAAATCACATGCTGAAACTTGAGATGATAGCATGTAATGCAGAGTTTATATATTTCAAGTACATATATATTAAATGAGATAATTATCTAGTATTTATGTTAATAATCTGCAGATATATATATGACAGAAATACATATGTCAATACCTATCATATAGTAACTTACCTCTCAAATATATTAAAGATATTTGTCCATATTAACAATATTGTGTTGATTCCTATAATAGATCATTCTAACAAGTTAAATATATTAAATCATTTAGTCATGTTATAGATCCTTCAGATATATGTAATGGATCATTCAGATATATAATTTAATCATATACTTCAAACACACACACACACACACACACACACACACACACATATATATGTCTGTATGTATGTATGTAAGATCTCTTGTACATATAAAAATTTTGATTTCAATACTGTTAGCAAATATATATATATATATATATATATATATATAAAGACTATGATGATTCTTAATCTCTAATGAGATTCAGATATAATATTTTGTAATCTGTACTGACTCATAGTTGGAGTCAGCAATGTATATTTAATTCACTTCCCTTTTTAATTCTTCCTGTAAAGAGTATCACATATATTTTGTATTCTCTTCCATCTGAAGTGTATCCAATACATTTCATGTGTTCCTATTATTCTTGTTATCAGTACTCCTAATATATATTCTTTGATTTCACTTCTATTATCATAGATGTATATATAATCTATATATATACACATAAGTTTAATTATGATTTTACTTCTATTATTATAGGTGTATATATAATCTGTTCATATATATAAACGTAGGTATAACTCTCTCTCTCGCTCTCTTTCTCTTTATATATAATTCTGATTTTGTTCATATGTATACATGATCATATGATAGTTCCTATCCCTAATAGAATTCAAACATAATATTTTGCACTTAATAACTGACTCATAAATCTGTTGTGTACTTACTCAAGATCTGCATAGATTCTTCTTAAGTCTTCATATATATTCAATATATATTTCATACACCAAACTATTCTCCTATTCAATCAATACCAGATGTATTAAATATTTGCTGATTCTATTAATACCCAATGTATTGAATTATCTCTTATTCGATAATGATCTGGATGAAATGATTGCTTTTTTAATGTATTCCTCCTTGACCGGTCTTTATCCCAGACCGTCTATATATATTTTTATTTCGAATGGGTTTCACCTTAGAGGCCAGCGGTTTGATCCAACATTTGCAACTCTTCATTAATTTAATTAATGTTCTTTTTAGTGGCCAATACCATCTATTAGTATTCATATATTGATTCATATATGGATCATTTGATAGGGGAATTGTATGTTAATGTAAGTTAGTTGTGAGAGATCTCTTTCATACCTGCGATGGTTTCATTAGCATACTTTCTGTGATCCTTGCTGTGTGAATCAGCTTCTGTATGTAACTGCACTTCATTCTTGTGTTTCGGTTTTAATATGAAACCATTCATCTTGTGGAGGGCCCAGTCCTTGGTGTCGGTTATTATTGGCATTGAAGCATCATAAACATGATATGTAACGACACCTTATATAACTGCCATCCGTTCATCCTTTACGGATATCATTTGTGTAAATTGGCGGTAGCATTTGAAGGGTCACTGCACATGGATGATGTGGCATCGTGTGTATAACCAAGAGTCACTCATGTGGATGCCTGAGTGAATATTGAGAAGACATAACATCTTTGTTTTGTAACTGCTATTCATCCCTTCATATGCATTACGGTGATGTCCTTTGTTTTTGGTTCTATGACTTATTCGATTGAGAAGATTATCGGGTGAGACAGAGAGCTGTATTGTATCTGCTTCTTGTGTTCAGTTTATAATTGAGACGGTGGTGTGTGATCTGTGCAAGATCATTTGTAATTAGACTTTCTCTTTTTCTGTATAATCTGTGAGAGGATGCTGTTTATTTCTAAGCAAGCTATGCTTGAACTGTTATCAGACTTTTCGTATTGATTGTTGCGAGTCACGAATCTGAGTTGTTTTTATTCATCTGAATAAGCTGGAGGATATTGTAATCAGTTTTGAGAACTCAATAAAGAAGTACTGTTGGTGTGGCTGGGGTTTTCCCTCGAGTAGGAGGGTTTTCCCAGGGTATCTCTGGTGTCGTTGCATTTCTTGTTTTATCTGTTATTTATTCATGTTATTCCCGATTCGAAAACTTAACACTATACATATATTCGTAATAGTTAATAATATATATTATATTATTAACAATATATTATATTATATTAATAATAGATCATAATGTATTATTTGTTTATTTATTTATTTATATTACAATTATATGAGATTATTTACTTATAATTATATTAGATTATTTATTTATTTATCTATTTAAATATTATTAGTCATTTATTAAATTCTCATTCTTTAGTACTTATTTAATTATTATTTATTATTAAATCTTATTCCGGTTTAGTTTAAGTCAATACTCCTTGTTTGCTTGCCACTTTTGCAACTTTGTCTCTTAGAGACTTCGCAAAATTGGTGTAAAAAGGATGAGGATATCACCAATGGGGTTTCAATCAGGGGACATGACATAGAACATGATAACTCTTCATCATTAGTGTAGTTTTTCTAATCAGTTTCTTTAGCCAAGGAAGCATGTTGATCTAACTTGTCATTCAGTAGATCGTGTGCCCTCTTTATACAATTCAAGTTACATGTCTTACCTCATTACAATTGAAGCGTTTATTTTCCCTTTTGAAGAGAAATGATTGAATTTGTACTTTCCCTTTCTTGAAAGTGAACTTGTTTTGTTATGTACATATAAGACTTCTTTAGATTTTGAGTCTTCATTATGGTCAAGTAGAGTAGAGATTACTTCTTCAAAACTAATGTTTATTTTGCTTATTGTAAACACCCCACTAGATATATTCTTAGGCAAGTTATTCAAAAGTATTTCTTTGACATCATTTTCTTTTATTTTCTCGTTAATGCCAGCTACCTAATTTTGTAGATAGCGAAACATGCTTATACAATCTGCCATTTTTGCACCTTTATCCATCTGCAAACCATACAGTGCTTGCTTCAATTCTGTCTTGTCATTTTTTGCGTCAGATACAAATAAATTGTTCAATGATTCCCAAATATCTTTTACAAACTTTGTGAATTCTACATGGTGTATGTATTCTGTTGACAAGCCAAGGCCAATAGTTTCCAAAGCTTTTTGAACTTTGATATTCCACTTAGGAAGTTCATTTGCATCAGTTGGTATGATTGAGTTTGGTTTTGCAACATCCCAAAGATATTCCACTTTTATGATATTAGTCTTGAATCATTCGTTCATAGAATTAGATAAATAAAGGAATCTTTGGAAACACATTTGTCTGAGCTTGATGGTGGTTTGGATTGGAAAGTCCAGTGTGTAGGTAGCTTTCATCTAAAGTCATCTTAATTCTTGGCTTCATTTTTTTGTAGGTTTTAACTCCTCAAGTAGTGCCTTTCTTTTGGTACTGTCAGTTATGTTTCTAGAGTAGGGATTCCTATAATTTTATTGGTGTAATGATTATTGATCAGTTCCTATGTTCTGTGGATGGCCAGGAGATATTTTCTCTACATCTCCCATCCCGAAGGAATGTGTCCCCATGCCATGCTTGTTTTCATCCAAAAGGGTTTCTGTAGGGAAAACTGCTGATGTAGGGAAAATATCCCGAGTATAATGGAGGGAAAATATGCTGCAACTCTTTTTCTTTTCCATGCTTCTTATTTTGATTTTATTTACGTGCTTGTTTCATTCTCCAGTATAATGGAGGTTAGACACAACCCTATCTTAAGCTGTTTTTCCTGATAAATTATTTAGAAACTGCAGATAATTTATAGAAGTGTTTCCCATAGACATTTGAATTCTTTTTGATCAATTTCTCATTGGTATAACCAAGACAATTACAGATCAACTCATGTTCTTCTAATCAAAGAAAAGAATATTTTAGTTAAGTTATTAATGTTCATTGCCACCATAACTAGTGATCTTTCATAATTTATGGTTTGAGTCATTCCTCATAGCCTTGGATAGCAAAGGAAATTTTGTGTAGCAAATTTGTCTGAAACTTGATGTTCTTTGTGTTAGCAAGTTTTAGTGCATAAAAATCCTTACATCCAAAGTCATTTATATAGAACTTTTCTTCAACTCTTTAATTTCCTCTAGCATTGTCTATGATTAAAAACAATTCAGTCTTAAAGAATTTCCCAAAAGTTTTGCTTACTATGTTTTGAAGCACTTTTCTGATTGCTTTCTTCTACAAGAAATTTGGGAAATGGCCTTTTCCCAATATTGTTGTGGTGGTTTGAAGGTGGGTATAGAATATTGTCTCGTAGAAATCCATAGCATTTCCATAGCTTTTTTTTCTTATCCTTTAGTTGAGGACTGCATTCTGTTCTTTGTTGTTCTTTCTTTCTTGCCTGTCTTTTCCTTATTCTGAAATGAAGGTTTCCTTGTTAAGGCTTTTTTAAAGGTCTCTAACATCCAAAGTCAAAGACTGATCAGTTGTAGGATTGAGATGTAGTGTTCAGACTCCAATTATTTGTTCACTAACTTCTCTACCTCTCTTTCCGTTATGTGTTTCTTTTTCTTTTCTGATACTTAAATTGTCTCCAAGATAAAATGGTGCTTGTGCATATAAGATAATGATTTTAAGCATGCAAAGGCTGTGAGAGTGATGTAATCTTTATCAATGTCTTCTACCAAATTGAATTATGTAGATTGATGCAGACAATTGTTAAGTCCACATTTTTTTTAATGCAGCTAGAACATCCTGCACATTTTCCCTGTTTACTTCACATAGCGATGTGCTCAGCTCTGTGCAATGACTCAACACTGCAGTATAATCCAGACAAAGGTTCCTATGAAAAAATTGGAGAGTCGACAGAAGTCGCTCTTCGTGTTCTGGCAGAAAAGGTTTCAATGTTTCAACATTGATTTAAATTTTCCATAGCTATTATCAATTTCAATTTCAGACAAACATTTGTATTTTGAAAAGGGTGAGGTGCATGAATGAAATACACGGGAGTCTATTATAAGATTTGTAGGCTTCAATGTACGAAAGTTGAAATCATATTGTAGAGTGCCAGGTCCATCTTATGGAGAGGAAATGATCTTTTGCAGGTTGGCTTGCCAGGTTTTGATTCGATGCCTTCAGCATTAAATATGTTAAGCAAGCATGAACGGGCATCTTATTGCAATCATTACTGGGAGAATCAATTTAGAAAGGTACATATCATATATTTATAGACAATTTTTTATGCCTTGAATCTTTCTTTCTTCCATCAGTTGAATTAATAAAACCTAGATGAGAATATGAACAATATGTACAAAACATATTCTATTCTGCTATATCTGGATCATAACCAAAGTATTTTAATTACAACCAACTCTACATAAGCTTCCAATGAGGAATTAGTTTAACTGTTTATTTAAAGGAAAAGGAAAATTTATGTTTTGTTTTTCTCTCAAATAAATCAATTTACTTATCTTCATCTTGTCTACATTATTCTTGTCTTTGAACTTCTTTAGTAGGAGCCAGTGTTAAATTTGCAGTCATTATATTGAGAACAAGGATTCCTAAAATTTCACATCACTATTAGTTGGATGCACCTTGTGTTCTTTCCAAAATTTTAACTTATTGTAAGTTCTATTTCATTTTTGATAAGACCCATGCCATGCTTTTGGATGCTTTGTGGCCATTATTCTAAAATATATACTTTTGTCTTATGAACCTATTTTTTTCCATCTATAAACATGTTACATTGACTAGCTTTAGCTCCAATTTCAAAATTAGCATTGAAATTGATTTCTAGGCCCCATTTTAATAAATTCTTGTTGAGAGCTTATGTTTGTTAACGAAAATCGTTTGATTTATGGCTTTGAAATTTTTGAAAACTTTCTACTCCCTCAAGAACTCCTGGGATATGTTTCAGTCATACAGTTTTTTCAGTACATCATAAGCTTTGAAAAAGGAAAGTGATGTTGCAGCAGTGAAACCTTTTCACACACTAGAATTCCCAGTACTTTTCTTCAAATTCTATATCTATTCAAGAATTCCTTAAACATATTTCGTCAAGAAGAATTTTGGAGCTAGATAAAATGGTTTCTTTTTTGTCCAGTCTTTTGGAGATATTGCAGAACTTGGTTTTATGTAAGGACATCATTATTTTGGAAACCCAAATTTTTGGCATAGGCTTTGTTATGCACTCAGGCATTTGAGATTATGATGTATATGTGGTTAACTTGTGGTAGATTTCGGCCTGGTTTAGATACTTTTTGGTGTGGGCAATGAAAAATATCTTAATAAAAATTTACCTCCATTGTGTTAAACGAGAACAGAGCAGCAACCATCGAAGCTAATGATTCATATAATATGTGCGGCAAGGGAACAATTACAGCCTTTCTGAACTGTGGTATACACTTGGCTTTTTGGTTGCAGCACCATCAATTTGTGCATATAGTAGCTTGATCCTGACCACATACTGGGTGTTTGAAGGATTTCATAGTAATCATAGCTAGCATTGAATCATGATAGTACTGCATGAAGAATTGGAAGCCAAGCAGGATTCTTATTTTCAAAGCTACATTTTCTTGAGTTTTAAGTTGATTCAATCTTTACTTTATATCTTGCTGGTGAGATAAAATAACTAGACTACGATAGAAATCATGAACATTTGTAATATGACATTTCAGCACTTTAGCAGACACCTGGCTTGTTGTCGGATAAAACATAGGATTAGTATGTACGCGGTTAATGTTGTTAGTGTAATGGAGGGATAGGTAGTTATACGGGTTGCGGCGGTTGGCCTCGCACCCCCTCGGGTCTTTATATTGTACTCTCTCGATTGTATCGAGATCATGGTTTTCTTGTATCAACTTATATGGCATTAATGAAAGCATTGGCAGTTCTCTTATGTTTCCATTATACTACATTATCTGTTATGCATTAATTCTCTTTACCCCGTAGCGGTAAACATCTGGCGTCGGTGTCGTAATAGACCTGGGCGTGGTCGGGAGTGAATGACCTACGGAGGACAATGAGCATACCTCTAGAGGACGGTAGCACCAAGGAGAACGGCGGATTCAAAGAACTGTTCGAGGGAGAGCGTGTGCCTCAGAGTTTGTGGCTCTCTTACAAGCAGTGGTAGACTCACGTACGGAGGGAAGCTGAAAGGGAAGAAGTCCCTGAAGGTGTCATGTGGGATGCCATCGAAGTTAGCCCTGCGGTCAATCGGTTGATGACTCACCTCCCTCGGCTGTTGTAACAACGCTGTCAACGGATCCTTTGTAACTACAAGGAAAATTGCCGCCGGGAATAGGAAGAACGCAATGAAAACCGTCGGAGGCAAAACAATAACTGAGCTTTCTAGAAAAAAGTAGAAATAAAAGGGAACACCGGAGTTGTTATGATTTTGTCATAATGATGACACGTATTGTGTAACACAAGTGATGAATTAATAAAATATTGGTGTTCTTATTTATATCATGCGTCGTTTCATTTCCATGCGTAAAAGAAGGAATTCGTGCCAAACTTGTTAAATAAAGATAAAAGTAGAAAGGAATTTGTAAGCGAGTGCAAAGCTATTCAGAGGACTTTAGCCCTACAATAGCAGGCGGAATGCAAGAGACGGTTGAGGAGGATTGTCGAAGGGCTAGCCGAGGAAGGATTGGTAGAAGGCAATCAAGTTGGTGTCACTGTGGGCGAAGCCGAAGGGGAACAGTACGGTGGAGAAGAACACCACCAGGCGTACGGTAGGGAGGAACACCACCAGGAGTACGACGAAGATGACTTGATCAAAGAAACTTGAAACTGGTTTGGAAATTTAACCTACTCCACGTACTGAAGCAAGAGCAGCCCGAAGCAACGAAGGGGAAGAGACCAGAGACAGGAGCTTTGAGGATACCAATGCAGCCGGAGGGGTCGGAGGCACACTTAGGTACAGTAGTCAAAACATCCCGTTAGGCTCCAACCCACCTAGTTTGGGAATGCGACCAACTGTAAGCAACATTGGTAGTCGAAGAATGATATCACAAAAGCATAAATTACCAAAGTTTAATGGTGACAGGAAGGAGGATCCTGTGAGACATTGTCGTACCTATGAAACGATTTGGTCAACAAATGGAGTAAATGACAAGGGTGAATGGGTCCAGCAATTCCCAGCAACCCTGCACAAAGTTGCCATTGATTGGTACTCTGATATGGACAAAACAAAGGTCAATACCTGGGATAATTTGAGAAAGGAATTTTAGAATGATTTCCGCTTGCTTCAAGATGACAATGAAATAGTAGTAGAAATTAACAGTACGAAGCAAGGAAAGAAGGAGATGGTAAGGACATACAACCAGAGGCTAAAGAGTTGTTGGGGAAGATGGACAACCAGCTAGCCGATAGGTTGAAGGAGAGATGGTTCGTGGAAGGATTGAAACCTTCCCTGAAGAAAAAGATGAAAATAGTACCCCCCACGTCGTACGCTGACGCCTACAACAGGGCCATGGACCTTGAAAGCGAGGATAAAACCTCCAAGAAGAAGAGCAGCAAGTCATCATTGGGGAGTGACGAGTCATCAAAGGAGAGCAGTGGCGACGAGGAGTCAAATAAGAAGGTACATGCTCTCCAGAAAGATATGGAAGAAATAATGAAAGAATTCAAAACAATGAAGGGGAGTGCAGGCAGAGGTGATGGGGGGAGTTGTGGTGTACTAACTGCAAGGGGAATGGCCACACGAAGGGTTCCTATCCTAGAAAGCATTTTGTGACATTTGCCAAGTTATGGGTCATTCCACCAAGGAATGCCCATATAACATGAAAACGAAGAACCATCAAGTGCTCTTCACACAAGAGCAACTGTCCACATCCTGGGCAAGAAGCACCTCCTAGTAGACAAACAATTATGCATCATTTGGCGGGTTACAAAACAACCGGCGAGGAGGCAAAGGGAATAATAACAACAACAATAGAAGCCGGATACAATATGATGCCAAGTGACGACCGATGATCCAGTGTCGGGCGTAAAACCAATGGGGTCATTTTGCCCGAGACTATCAAAAGGGGGACACACCACAAAAGTTGTGTTGATGGTGCGGCCCCGGAGACCATGAAGATGCCAACTGCCCGAAACCTAGCGTCAGCTTTCTAAATATCGAAGGAAGCACAGGTGAAAAAGAAGTCTTGGTTGTCACTCGTGCACAAACAAAACAGGCCACATACCCCGACCCTTGTATTGAGAAGCAGAGGGTATGAGAGGCTAGAGAGGAAATTGAGAAGGCAATGAAGGCATAGAAGGAAACACATGAGATGTTGTAATGAGCTTGATTGGCTCTGTTTATTAAAACCACTGAAATCTCTATCTTTTATCTTCTAGGAAAATATTTAAATGGCTGGATATGTATTTCTATCAATTCACTTTGCAATTTTCATAATAATACCATGCATATATTGAAACTGAATACAAATTTGATAACCAAGCTTGAATATTTAGAATTCATTCCTTATTTTAATTAACTGGATATTACAACTGTCTAGCAGTGCGAAATTTATTTGCTAACTAGAATGCATTAAGAACCTGATATTTTAATCCGCCATGATAGGTTTGCTGGCCGCTGTCAACAGCACGTGCTCGAAGTTGGGCTATTGCAGTCGCCGACTAGTCTGCTGCGCACGGAATGTATCTCCTCCCTAGTGACGTCTGGACTTGTCTTACTAAGCTCATGCGTGGCATATTTGGGCTTTCCTGCGGCACCAATAGTCGCCACCCAATCCACAGTCACCGACATGAGTGCTAAGATGGTCGCACTACTTCCTTTCTAACTGCGGCCTATACAAAATGGACCCGCGTTGATGCTTGGCCCTGCAGCTGGTCTGTCTGTGGCGTTTTGATGGTAAAGTTCGGGCCTAATATCACCCGCAAGGCTGGGGTCGACCCCTTGGCTGTAGCTTGTCAATCGAATCTACAATTCGATTTAATGCAGCTCTGTAAACCTCAGAAGAAACCGCACCCTCGGTGTGTATACAAACTTTCAGCCAGACTTCTTTCCTTCAGTGACAGGCAGACAGTACGAAGGAAACACAATTGATTGATGATTAGCTCACGAAGAATCAGTCTTCGAGAAACTAATGTGACCCTTATATTTCAGCAAGGGCTAAGAAAATCAGAGACAATTCTCAAGACCAAGTTTTAATAAAATATATTCAATGCCTAGCTTTGCAAATGAGCTTGTATTTATAATACCTTGGTTGCAATAGTTTCCAAAAACTATCATTAGTTAACCACTCATCAATATATCAACTTCTAAATCATTATAATAATAACGAATTATTATTATAATAATATAACCTTTTATTAATTAATAACATGTCGTTATTAATTAACACCATTAATTATCAAATATGATTCTGATGATGATTCCTGCATCTCCTGTTGAAGCGACAAATCACACTGCCTTTAACTGCACTGCCAGAAATAGTAACTGGCCCAAACTGACTTACTATAAATAGTAAGTCTAGATTTGTGACAAATGACAAATCTGATCACTGAGACCCTCAAAACATCCTGTCAACTCACGAGGGTCGCGCTGATGAGTTGACCATATTCAGGCTCCCAAAACTTGCTAATTTGGGGACATCACAGATGGATGGCACTTCTGGTGGGACGGAAGGGAAACAAAATATACTAAGGCAAATACTACACATGGAGGTACTCGTGAAAGTCCAAGACCTCCACACCATGCCTCAGCTACGGATGACATTACTGAACACCTTCTACATACAACCAAGCACCACACAACGTGCAGATATTCCTGGCGGGTCCGCAATGGACCTCATGTTGCTGTTGGTGAATAGTGGCCGACACCCTGTGGTGGTGGAACTGGGCATCCTTGGCACTACCTTGACGGATACCATTGTGACGGTGGGTTAGTGGTAAACGTACTTTCGGAGGAAACATGGAAGAAACTGGGGAAACCAACCTTGTGGCCCTCGACGTTCAATCTACTCGGTGCGGACAAACATGGAATCAAACGCCTTGGTGCTTAGATGGTGCAACAGGTCGCCATCGACACACAACCGTTCGTGTTGGACTTTGTCCTGATTCCCCTCAAGAAGAAGGGCTATGATGCCATCCTTGGCAGAGGGTGGCTAGTGGCAGTAAAGGTAAATCACAATTGGAAAAGAAACACCCGCTCGATGGAAATCGGAGGACAGAAGTATGTCATCGACCTCCGTACCCAGATGGTGAGTGAAGAGATGGCATCTTTGTCAGACTCTGAGTCCGATGGGGAGCATGACTGATGGGATGAGGGAAGACAGCAAATGGAGCCTAATGATAGAGTCTTAGAATTGGTGGAATGTTTCGAGGATGAGACACGTTTAATGAGTGGACTCTTCCATTGGCAGATGCAAGATTACGAACTGTTTCACAATTATATGCTGGGGGTGGAGGAGATCGAACCAAGATTAGAGAGAGATTCGTTCCCGCCAGAGTACGGGGAGTACAAGGAAGGGGAAGCTTGTGTGAACGAAACCCCAGCCCACAAGTTTGATACAGAGAAACCAATAAAGTATGAAGAACCTTCACTACAGATCACAAATCTTGGGGATGGGGCAAATCGTCACAACATACTGGTAGGGGCCGATTGGAATCCCGTATTAAAAGCTGACGCATTTTAATTTTTTATAGAATACAAGGATGTCTTTGCACGGACCTATAAGGACCTCAAGGGTGTACCATCGGAGCTGTGTGTACATCACATTCTCTGCGTACCTGGAGTTGTACCCATACAGAAGAAGCCGTACAAAATGAACAAAAATTATGCAGTGAGGGTGAATGAGGAGATCGAACGAATGCTTGAGGCAGGAATTATCTTTAAAGTACAAACGAGCGAATGGGTGTCCCCGATTGTAATTTCATTAAAGAAAGAGGCCAATCGGATTAGAATTTGTGTTGACTTCAGGTGTCTTAATGCCGTCATTGTGAAGGACCCATCTCCTATTCCATTCACGGATACCATTTTAGAAGAGGTTGCCGGCCACGAAATGTATTCGTTTATGGATTGGTTCTCGGGATATAACCAAATATCCATCACCGAGGAGGACAAATTAAAGACAACCTTCATGGTGGAGGACGAAGGGTATGCATATAACCGAGTGCCCTTCGGTCTATGCAATGAACCCACAACCTTCCAGCAGATAATTATGCACATCTTTAATAAGATGTCGGTAGGTAATTTCAGGGTCTTCCTCGATGACTGGTCGATATTCAGTGGGCAAGAGACACACTTGGCAGCCCTTCGGGAGTGCTTGGAGAGGTGTCGGAGAGCAAGGTTGGCACTCAACCCGAAGAAATGCAGGTTCATGGTCTCGTAGGGGAAATTGTTAGGACACATTTTATGCAAGGCAGGCTTGAAGACGAACCCTGACAAGGTCCGGGTAATCGTGGAGATGGAGCCTCCCATGGATGTCACGGGGGTAAAGTCTTTTTTGGGTCACATAGGCTACTACCGGTGGTTCATAAAGATTTTTTCTCAAGTCTCCTACCCTCTTGACATGTTGACACGCAAGGGAGAACCCTATATTTTGGGAAAGGAACATGATGCCTCGTTCGGGGAACTGAAGACAAGACTAGTAGGAGCGCCAATTCTGGTATACCGGAATTGGGACAAGGAGTTCCATGTTCATGTGGATGCATCAAATTTTTCTATTAGAGCAACTTTGGTCCAGGTGAGCAATCATGGCCTAGACTAACCTATCTACTTCGCCAACAGACTATTCTCGAGGGCAGAGAAGAATTATAGCACGATGGAGCGGGAGGCGCTTGGGATGGTGTACACAGTTCAAAAGTTCTGACACTACCTGTTGGCAACACCATTCACATATTACGTGGACCACTAGGCGTTGATATATCTAGTGACTAAACCAATTATACAAGGGAGGGTGAGCAGGTGGTTGTTGCTATAGGAATTTACCTTCACTATCATTGTGCGGCCGGGAAAAAGCCATGTGATCGCCGACCAACTCTCTCGAATGAGTCCGAAGAGCCGCCTGAGTGAGTGAATGATGACTTCTCCGATGCCCACTTGTTTCACATTGTCGTCTTGTCGGAGTGGTATTAGAATATTAGAGAGTACTTGTCAACCTCGCAGTTTCCTGACGGGCATGACACCAGGTGACAGACAAAAACTAGTGCTGAGAAGGCGAACATTCCAATTGATCAACGGGCTACTTTATAAAATGGGGCCCGATCAAGTACTTAGAAGATGCGTTATGGAGGAAGAAGTCCAGAGCGTCCTGCGAGAAGCACACAAGGGACCAATAGGCAGCCATATGGGACCGGATATGACGGCACGGAAAGTGCTCCTTGCTGGACTATGGTTGCCAACTTTGTACGACGACGCCAGGGAGTGGGTTGTGAGTTGCGATACTTGTCAAAGAGCGTGGAATCCACTAAAGAGAGACTTCATGCCACTAAATCCTTCTCACGCACATGAACTTTTTGGACGATGGGTTTTGGATTTTGTTGGACCTCTGAAGACAAGTAGGACTTGAAGGAGCCGATACATCGTGGTGGCGAGGGAGTACCTTTCAAAGTGGGTGGAGGTAAGGGCCTTTTTGGACAACTCCGCAGTAAGTACTGCGAGGTTCATTTACAAGCAAATCATTACAAGGTACATCATTACCATCCAGTTGACCAGTGATAGAAGAGTTCATTTTTTTGAACCATGTCATCTGACTACTTACAAAAGAGTTTAAAATCTTCCACTCGTTATCAAGTTCGTATTACTCCCGAGCTAATGGCCAAGCGGAAGCAACAAACAAAACCTTGGTGTCAGTGATATACAAGTCCTGCGGAGTAGAGCAAGCAAACTGGAAGGAGAGATTACAATCGGTACTTTGAGCATACCGCAAAACATACAAAGTAACGACCAAACAAAACAAGAAGGCCGCATGAAGACGGTACAAAGATATCAGACATAGCAGGTCGTACAGCCTATGCACGCAACACAAAGGATAGCAGACAATAAAGTACGGTGGATTCCGTGTAGCTTTGGACGAGGCAATGATATAAAATCCTTATAGTTTTGTACTTAATCCAGTAAGACGCCCCAGCCATAGTACGACAAGGAAGGTAGGAGGAAGGGTATACGAGAGGGCACGAAAGTACGCCAGTTAGGTATGACATAGGGTATATTCATTTGCCTGCATAAAACGACAAAGGCAAAAACAGTTAATGGATATAGGAAGGAAGAAACTGAATTGGAGGAGACAGTTACAGCCATCACCATCGAGCAGTTTCACCATGGACAAAGACAAGCGAGTGTTGCCTTCGGGAGTACAAGTTGCCGAACGTGTGGACACAGATTCTAGCAAAAAGCCAAAGTTGCGGCCCAAAGTTCAAATGCAGGCTAAGAAAGGTATTGTTACAGCCCAAATTGTTGCATTCAAGGGTTTGAATGGGTTGGAGTGTAGAACATGGTGGCAAGAGACATTAGAGGATGATTTTACAAAAGGGCAACTTTGGCGAGAAGAAGGGCATTGAGCAATCGAGATGCCTCTTTTCTGCATCCGAGAGTATGAGTTAGCATTGCGGATGATGATTGACACGTTTGACAGGTTTAGCCACACCAAAAGCTTTGAGTACCGCGGCCACGACATCACCCTCACATTCACAACGACTGATTTCACAAGGGTTTTTGGTATCCCGGGCAGGCACAGAAAGAAGATTGCAACCAAGCTGAAGAAAATGTCGAGGGAAGAGAAGTGGATAAAATTAGTATCGAGGAATTTGACACCAGCAAAGATGGACTTTGTAGCCAGTACTGCTTCCAAGAGCTGAGGCATAAATAAGTCATTTGTTGCACGGGTGAGTGGTGTTGTATCATGAATGTGGTTAAGAGTAGGTTGACAGGATCTAGCAGGGCCTCGGATATTGCCCTTCCACAGATTTTACTTATGAATGGTCTCAAAAATGACATTGTATATGATTCGGCTACACTCCTCGTAGAGCGGATGTATGAGTTTATGACCCCACGACATAAAATGTTCTATATGCTACACTATGCAGTTAGATTCTTTCTGGATGCCACTCGTGCGCACATACTGCTTAATATGTTGGAGGTAACGCCATAGGGCAGCCTTGCACCTAGGGAGCCCCCTATTTTCTAAAGCCTCTTAGGTGTGTCCGTACGCCATATGGGTACCACACTAACCTGCTTCGAACAATGGGATTCTATGTTCGTACGTCGTACGATGTCAACTGCTACCGTACGGTGTATTGGTTTGTTGTCGTGTTTTCCTTGGCCCCTGCAAGAAAATTCTCTTTCCAAGCTTCCCTTCCTTTCTCTTGTTTCCCACTCTTGCTCGTGCAAAATGATTTGGTCCTCAGACCATTTATGGATTCTCTTTAGGTTTTTAATAAAACACCTTTTCTTTATAAGAAAGATTAATTCTTTTATTTTTTTATAGCATTTTTTATTTATGCTTTCTTCCTTTAATTTTATTTCCCTTTCTTTTATATTTTTTCCAACATTAGCTTTTTGACTGTTATTTTCTCTTTTTGTTTTTCCGTTTCTTTTTTTCTTTGACTCTCAGACCATGGACCACATTTTGATTCTCAAGGCTATTATTGAGGAGGCCTGACATGGCTCCTCGAAGGTCTACTGTTGCTTTGTGGATTTCCGCAAAGCTTTTGATTTTGTACCTAGGATGGCTCTTTTCTAGAGGCTCCAAGACATTGGTATTTCTGAGACTCTTGATTTCCATCATGAGACTTTACGAGATGGTTGTTGGTCGCATTAACACCCCTCATGGGTTTTCAAAATTCATTCGGAGCACCATCGGGGTAGAGCAAGGTTGCCCATTGTCCCCTACCTTGTTTGGGCTCTATATCGATGAGCTGGAGGAGTTTCTTCAGGAGCACTTACTTCCAGGGGATGGTTGTTACTTGCACTAGGTTTTGATTTCTATCTTGCTCTTTGCGGATGATGTTGTCCTCCTAGCTTCATCTCCGGAGGGTCTATAGAGACTTCTTTATGGCCTTGCCTCGTTGTGTGACTCAGGACAACTGATAGTTAACCTGGGTAAGACTAAGTTGATGATCTTCAATTGTATCAAGACCTCTCGCCTCCACTTTCTTTTCCAGGGTGGTTAGGTGGAGATCTCCTCTTCGTACACATATCTGGGGGTCAAGTTCTTGAGCCCTCAATTTAGCTTGTGATTGACCCTACAGCCTCGCATCAACAAAGGGTATGGTTCTTTGGCCCTTCTGGAGAGACAGTGTTTTCGGCATCACTTCCGGGACACCACGTCCAACATGACTCTTATGGACACCCTGATTAGACCAATGGTACTCTATGGCTCAGTTGTTTGGAGGCCCTCTTTGCTTGAGTTGGACTGTGCCTCAGTGGATCATCATCAGATGCAAGCAGTTCACCCCTCATAGTATATTCCTTGTTGAGTTCGGTGCCCACCCTTTCAGACTAGGTACCATTTTCGACCTGGTTTGGTTCTTACATCGCTTTGGGTGCTTTGCGGACTCCTCGGAGGAGTGCCACAGGTATTCCTATCTTGCTTACACTTCTCGGAGGTCATTGCGGTTTTAGACACCTCAGTTCGAGCTCGGTGCTAGTTTGCACAGGCCGCCACTCTCCTGGGTTCGATTGGGATCCAGATTAATCGCCTTCCTCCTTTTCAATATTCATTGGATGCCCCCTCCCATCTCCTTCTGTCTCGATAGGAGCTGAATATGCACATCAGAATGGACATTTATAGGCAGTATGTCCACACTACTGATGGAGTCCTATTTTTAACAAAATTTAGGTCCTCCATTTGAGAAATATTAACAGGCATGCACTAAATGCCATAAACATAGCAAGCTTTGAAGTAAGAAAGATATAGTAAATACCAGCAAAGATATTAGAGCTTGTATAGGCAAATAGTAAGATATGGAAGGGTTCAAAGCAACTTTCAATTTTATTGACCTTACAACAGTCCAATCAAGACCAAATAGGAATGATATGTAGATTCATCAAAACCACCAAAACCACTTGAACAAGTTTGAGTCTTCATATTACACAAAGAATATGGGAAAGACCCATTAGTTTATCTATATGTGCTATTTTCAACTACAATTGGCAGTTGAATATCCCACAAATGAAGCTGGTTCATATATCCGTGCATTCCAGTGAGGATCTTAGTTTCTATATGTACTCTTGTTTGGACTAAGTTTCAAGATCATATATTGGAAATTCTGGAATAAGAAACAATATGCATTAGACTAAACAAGACATAGAAAAGAATAAATATTTTGGAAATACGAATGCAATGAAGAATGCTAGATTCCAGTTTTGTTGACCATTCATCTCTACAGATCTCCTTTCCAGCGTATTATCACCGTGATGGAGGCATCRTTAATTTTATTCATCATTACTATGTTTCAGTCATGAAGCTCTATAGCAGAGATTTCAAGACAACTATACAAGTACTATCAGACTGAAGTTCCTAATCACCATTGGCACACATCAATTAGACTTCCCAGAACCGAACAGTCTCCACCAAGGAACATAAGGAGTCTACCATAGCAGTGAGCATTGTCAAAACAATAACTAGGCTCCATGAACTGAAATTCATTTCTCACACAGATTTGGCACTATTGAAGATCTTGTACGCAAAAGTTTGGAAATATGAAGTTTGTTTAAAGTTCCATTTCGTACAAACATGTGGTTCTATTCATACAAGTTATTGGTATCAAAGCATCAGTATCATTGATCTGGGTTGTAATGATAATCGCATAAGGGCAATATTGTCAAGTATTTAATGTGTATGCATGATATAGAAATATTGACTTTTTAGACGATCAGGAGCCAAGCGAATAGACAAAGCAGAATCAATTACAATATGATCATCCTCAGGAAACGATATGATATAGATATACACGGGCAAATTGGACCGCTGGAAATATATGGGTGTTGAGAATCTTCAAATACAATCCAGAATGATGAAATTAAGTAGCGTACGGTTGTACATCAACAGTAGTGAAGACTAGGCGCAACAGCCAGACATGATGCCCAGAGAGCTCCAAGCGAGGAGAGAAAGTCGAACTCCAAAATGAAGCTGCACACATCCAAAGCCGGGTAATACATAGGCAATGATATTTATCGCATATACAGAGTAATGAAAATATGTTGCACTTGACCATCAAGAGATTTTATGCGGTGAAAGAGAAATTATAATAGAAGCCATCCGTATCAAGGCTATGCGACTAAATTCACGGGATTATTTTTGGGGAAAAGGATTAAGACAATTGAAATCATTCAAATTATGAAAGGTACCAAAAGTTTCTCTTCAAAAGGTGCGATTTTAATAAAAAACTGTTATTTTTTAATTTAAATATATATGACTTTTGATTTGAAAAGTCATATCTTTCGGATAAAGAATGATATATAAGGTGAAAAGAATAGTCTTATAAAGGGGAAAAAAAAAGGGGGAAAGATGTAAGAGATGTATTAGGAGGAATAAGGAGTTTTAATATGATTTTGTAATATAAATCTATTTATTATTTTAATGATAAATAAAAAGCATTTTTGATTATTTAAATGGTGTGGAGAATTAAACTGGAGATGAACTGTCCTTTATAATTATTATTTTTGAATATTGTATACAATTTAAATATCAGATAAGTGGACACGGTCAAATAGCATCTTAAAATCGATCATCACAGATGTCGTGAAATATTTAATTGTTTCTGAATTTGTGTCCAGTTTGTCTCTGAGGAGTTAAAGTTCAATCTGGACTAATTTAAGATTGCATAAATATTTGATCTGTCTTATTTTGATTATTTAATTGATTGGTAGTATAAGTGCGTAGAACATTATAAAGTTGTATGTAACCTTCATCGAAGTTGACTCTATTGCCCAAATGAGCAGAGGCACTGGTCTTTTATTTTGAATTATTGGGTTTATATGTGAAGTCAGAAAATCTATCAATTCCTTCCTACAAACCTCAAATCCATTATTTAGAATCATTACAATCATTACACAAAAACATTTAATTCAAACATTCAGCATTCAATTTCATATTGATCGAGTTTGAGGAATTTGCCAACTGGAAAACTCACAAGCTTAAATTCGCTATAGAAAAACCTTGAAGAAAGCGACCAAGTTCGAGGTGAAGGTTTACCTGCCTAGGTGTAGCGAAGCCTAAAGTGCAGGGGAATTTGAATTATTCCCGTTTGTTGGCCATAACTGATTTGGAATCCTATTGGAGAATTGGCAGGCTCTTGGATTTCCAATCTATGGTTTTGGGAACCAACAACTACTTGGGTTGACCACCGCGGGGGGCTTCGCCCAAAGATGATTTTTTACGTTGAGCATTTTCTTGAGATTTGGGACGGGATCATTGTCCGCTCTTCTTACCTTTCCCACCGCTGGTCACATGCACTCCGCATCTCTCTTGACTCCTTCAGAGTGAGATCTCTTCAGCTCCGCATTGAGACTGACCATCATATAGTTAGGGAGGCCATAATTTTCTAGCTTTGTAGCATGGGCAAGGCTAAGACTGATACTCATTTCATCTTTCGCTGCCCTATCTACTACGAGATCAGAGGGAGATTCTACTGCTTGTTCAAGGAGATTCAGTCTCTCTCCTCCTTCACGTACATTGACCAGAGGTGTCTTGCGCTTTATCTCCAGAAGGCCGTGAGACTTCAGGACCACTCTCTATAGCATTAGCTCTGTCCGAGACCGTACCTCAGCCAGCTCATTACCTCTTTCTTCTCAACGGTATCCCCCGCGCATGGTACCAAACGACAGCTCGGTCCCCCCTCTTTGCCATACCAGATCCGTGAGGTCGCGCGGGAATTCCAGTCAACATCAGTCTTCTTCTTCTTCCAAAGGTCCTTAGAGACGGCGTGGGGTCCCTTCTCGCCCTACTTTCTATCCTTTGGTTCTGGCTTTTTTCTCGGCTGCCCAAGGTAGCTAGTGGATTTTTGGTTGCTAGTTGTTGGTTATTGTTTCTTACTTTTGTCGAACACCGTTTGGTTTTCCTGCTGTGAGTTGGCCTTCTACTTTGTTTCGGTAGTCCTTTAGACCCTCTTTGTGGTCTTTAGGTGGACATTAATAAATTTATCTTATCTTATCATCATTTCCATCTTTTTGACATTTAATTTTATAAATTTCTTGATTTTTAATTTTTCACACAATGGCTTGATTTTCTTCTTTTTGTAGTCCTCTGCATCCTTGTTCTGCCTTTGTACACTTCCCTTTGAATTTTTTATTTTGTTGTGGATGCTTTTTCTCTATTTTTATAGCCTTTTTGCATCTTCCCTCCTTTGCTCCAACTTTTTGTTTCTTCCACAGTTCTTTGTTCTGTTCGCTTAGTCTCCATTTTGTCCCTTTTTCTTCACCACTACGAACCTCGACCTCAAATGCGTACTGCCACATGCAGGTCCCTGGAGGCGTCTTGTAATATTCGTTTTCACAACAAGTTCCCACATATTTAAGGTTATAATATTTTATCAACTAAAGGTGTCGGTCCCTCACCCTTATAACTCCCATCCACATATCGGCCAACATATTTTTGGTACCATAGCACTTCTTCCCCATTCACCATCTAGACTTCGGCTGGATTTGGTATTACTTTCCACAGTGCATTGGAGGTAGGCCGGTACGGGGTTTCTCTTCTTTCGGCGACACTTTTGTATGATATGGTCCATGTATACATCCCCTTCCACGATGAATAAATCATCTGTTTTCACGACCATCTTTAAACATGGTCCAAGGGTGGCACCATACTCTTCAAGGTCAATTTCCTCCTCTAGGTCCTCTTGAACATCTCCCTTGGCTGCTTGTTCCATTTTGCGTTTTGCTTCGGCCTCCTCATCAATGTCATAGACTTCATCATATTTCCTCTCTAACCACTCCTCTGATGCTATCATGAGAATGGCCCAATCCAGGTCTGGCCTGTATGGCTCCTCTGTGATAACTGGATCCTCTTCAATCTCTTTAATGCGTCCAATTATCCAATCGATGGTTGCGTGCCCCAGGATATTGATTGCTAATTTTGACCTTTCTCTCTCTTTATAAATTTTGAGTTTTGAGCCGTTTACTGGATCTTCGGTAGGATTATCATCCAATGTTGATAGTTTAATTGTACCACTCACTCCACTTCCTTGATTTTATACGGTCCCAGCCAACAAACTCGAAACTTCCCCAGTCAAAGTTCGTTATGGAAGTTGTACTTGAGTACTAGTTGTCTCGACCAGAATTTTATCCGCTGAAGATGCTTGTCGTGCCAAAACTTCCATCTCTGTTTGGCCACCTCCATCACCCACTGTGCGGTCATATGTCGTTCGTCCAACTTCATGAGAGTAAACAAGCATTCCTTCAAGCTCTCTCCATCCCCAAGCCGGTTCTCTACTGCAATTCTTAGACTTGGTATAGTGTGCTCTGTTGGTACCACAACCTCTGGCCCATACATTAGCTGGAAGGGTGTGTGCCCTGTTGTCGCCTTGTACGTGGTACGAAAAGCCCACAGTACGACAGGGAACCTCTCTTCCCAATCTTCTTGTTCCACTTCACTTGTCTTATACAAAATTGACACAAACAATTTGTTGACTCAACTTGCCCATTTGCTCTAGGGTAGTATGGACTTGATAGGTAGTGCAATATTCTGAACTTCATTGTTTTTGTCCGGATCACTTGGTTCACAAAATGTACCCGTCGGTTGCTTGTGGTTTGAATTGGTATGCCAAATCGGGTCATAATTTGTTTGTACAGGATCCTTGTCGTACTGAGTGTGGTGTTGTCTGGGAGTGCCCTTGCCTCTGCCCATTTTGTGAGGTATTTCGTGGCCATGACTATGTACTGGCACCAGTGCATTTTGCTCACCTTCAGTGGTCCCACAAAATCAAGGCCCCATCTATCAAACTATTTTGTGGCTGCAAAGGGAAAAAGGGCATGAAATCTCATTTCAATGGTTTGCCTGTCCTCAGGTAGGTATCGCAACCTCGTACCCACTCTCGGGCATCCGTGTGCAAGGCCGGCCACCGCAACCCTGCCACTTGTACGTTTTTTGCAGTGGCATCTGACCCCATGTGGCCTCTTGCCAATCCTTCGTGCAACTCCTTTAGCACCCGAAATATCTCCTACACTGCACATATTCGGAGGACTTGGTCTGACCCCAGCTCTTCGGAGGACTTCGTCTGATCCCATCTTTTATAACAACCCGTTGATGAGTTGGAAGGTCTTGCATTTTAGGGCCAGTTTCCTCCTTCACTTGGTGGCATGTCCTGAGGGAATGTGGAAGTGGATAGGTATTGGCCAATTTTTTCGTACTAGGGAGGTAGGGTTACAATCTGGAATAGGTTGACATCTAGAGAGTCCTCGTTTACTCCTCTGGTGGCTCCCCTGATTTGATACTCGAGAGTTGGTCTGCGACGACATGGCTCCTCTTGGGCCGTACCGCAATATTGAAGGTGAACTCTTGGAGGAGTAACCACCTACTCACCGATGTATGATTGGTTTGTTTACCAGGTACATTGACGCCTGATGATCCACATAAAATGTGAAGGGAGTGGCGAGTAGATAGTGCCTGATTTTTGTACAGAGTATACCATACCGAGTGCTTCCCTCTCTATTGTACTCTAATTTCTCTCGGCCACGAAATCAACCAACTGGCAAAAAATATAAGATGGTCCAACCCCCTTGCATCGGCTTGTGCTAGTGTGGTGCCGATGGCATAGTTTGAAGCATCCACGTGCACATGGAATTCTTGTCCCAATTCTAGTATTTTAAGATGGGTGCACTTACCAATCTAGACTTCAGTTCCTTGAATGCCTCCTCCCGTTTTGCTCCCCATACGAATGGTTCACCCTTCCTCATCATCTTGTCTAATGGAAATGATATTTGGGAAAACCCTTTGATGAACTATATGTAGTAGCTGAGGTGTCCCAGGAAGGATTTTACCCGTCACATCGTTTGGGCTTTCCGTTTGGATGATGAGCCCTATCTTGTCAGGGTTGGTCTTCAATCCGTCCTTGCATACTATGTGACTCAACAACTTACTTTGTGGTACCATAAATTGACCCTTCTTTGGGTTGAGCGCCAGCCGTGCCCTCTAACATCTTTCCATGCACTCCTTTAGTGTCGTGAGATGAGTCTCTTGACCACTATATATGGACTAATCGTCGAGGAAGGCTTTGAAGTTGCCAACCGACATTTTGTCAAACATATGCAGTATTATTCTCTGAAATGTGGTGGGGGCATTGTATAGCTCGAAGGGCACCTTGTTGTACACGTACACCCCATCTTCAACCACAAACGTGGTTTTTAATTTGGCTTCCTCCACAATGTTGATTTGATTGTAGCCTGAGAACCCGTCCATGAACAAGTACATCTCATGCCCCACCACCTCCTCCAATATGCTATCAGTGAAGAGGATGGGAAAGGGGTCCTTGATGGTAATTGCGTTGAGACATCTAAAATCCACGCAGATCCGGATTCGATTTGCTTCTTTCTTCAGGGAGATGACGATGGGCGACACCCACTCTCTTTTCTGCACCTTGAAAATGATGCCTGCCTCCAACATCTTTTCTATTTCTTCTTGTACCTTGGTGGCATAGTTCTTGTGTATATGGTATGGCCTCTTCTGTACGGGTCGTGCACCTGGTATGAGAGGAATCCGGTGGACACACAACTCTAGTGGTATGCCTTTCAAATCCTTGTACATCCAGGAAAACACATTTTTATATTCCAAGAATATTTTGAAGGCCTCTTTATGTCTTGAGTAAGGGGTCCCAGTCATCCTTGATCAAGATGACCTTCAGATCTTCTTCCTTTCCGAGGTTTACCTTTTGTATGTTTGGTTCCTCGTACTTAACTACCTTGTCCCTCACAAATTGATGGGTCGGTGTGTCATCCACCCTTGCAAAGCCCTTCCTTGTATTTGCCATACTTGGGAGGGAAAATGTCACTCTTCTGCCCTACTTCAATTCCCAACATATATCAGTCCGGGTGGAAGACTTCATAGTCTTCCATTTTCCAATGAAATAGCCCGTTGAGGGAACTGGTCTCGTCTTTTGAAAAATTTCCCAGTTCCAGTATTCCCTCAATGTTGAGTTCCATCCCTCCTTCCATGTCAAATTCCTCTCCTTCGGACTCTGTGTCCGATGCCAATTCCTGGCTGATTGCCTGGTTTCCCCTCCTTTGGACAAGAGTGCAGAGTTGGCAGCCAGCACTGCCATCCAAGCTTGATGTCCCCATTTCATGCGTCCATCGCAACATATGAAAGAGAAGTTTGGAAATCTTATGCTTGAACTAGTGACAAAATATGAGGACAACAAAATAAGATGAAAAAGGATATAAATTCTTTTTTTTGAAAAGAACATTGCAATTAGGGCCTTAAACGTGTGTCATGCTTCTAATCCTCATCTTAATATATGAGATATCCATGATATTGTGCAAACGTTGGGTAAATCCAAATCAGTCCTCTACATTTACAAGTGATGAGAAAAGAAAGATGAGAGAAAACTTGTCTTAAAATTACAAACCTTGCAAAATTTCAATACCTTGGTTAAGCTGTTCAAATGAACGACTTTTGATAATATCGGAGTAGGGCAACAAAAGTGAATCGTGGTATATATTTTCATAAAAAGAAAGATTAGAAGTTGCCAAGGTCAAGCCATCTTCCTATTACGAAATCAAGTTAATAATCCCAGTTTAAAATTTGCTTGAGGACAAGTAATCTTGGGAAGGGTGGATTGTCATGTTCCCGCCATGCTAGAAGAATAGCAGCATTATTAAACTTCAGATCACTGCCGTTATACCGGACAAAGAGATATTAAGAGTACTGATCATTAATTTATAGGCTACGTTGGATGTCAAAGTGTCATGCCTTCACTAAAGAGACTACCAAGATCGTAGCCTTGATCGAATTTATATCATAGAAATCAGGAGAAATCGCTTTCTATATTAACTCATGGTTGCAGCCCTTGAAAATATAACTTAGGCTAATCCCAGTTTAAAATTTGCTTGAGGACAAGCAATCTTGGGAAGGGCGGATTGTCATGTTCCCGCCATGCTAGAAGAATAGCAGCATTATTAAACTTCAGATCACTGCCGTTATACCGGACAAAGAGATATTAAGAGTACTGATCATTAATTTATAGGTTACGTTGGATGTCAAAGTGTCATGCCTTCACTAAAGAGACTACCAAGATCATAGCCTTGATCGAATTTATATCATAGAAATCAGGAGAAATCGCTGTCTATATTAACTCATGGTTGCAGCCCTTGAAAATATAACTTAGGCTAAAAGGCTATAGTGATCCATAGCAAGGGAGAGTTATAAATTAAAGAAATTATTAGAGGCAGCCATCTCCTATAATTAAAGAGATTTAATTAAAGTTAAATTATTATTCTCCAAGTGTAGCGATGAGGGCTGTAACTTTTGCAAGGCAATAGTGTGATGAAAAGATGCATTCCTTCTCATTAGAAGATATAAGAGGGAGAACAAATGCATTGGGAGGAGGGAATAAGGAAATCTGATTCTGAGTATAACGCAAGAAATAGAGATCTGATCTGAATAATAAGACAGTAAGAAATTGGAATTATGAAGCAATAATGTAATCTCCCCATTTTTGCGAGCATTAGAGTTTGTTTGGATTAGCCTATCATTGGCTCTCGTAGGCTAAGTCAGATAGTTAGAGGGTTCCTAGTTGGCTGAACAGGAGTCTCTTTCCCTTCTGGAGTACAAAAGCGTTTAGGATTTGCTCTTCGTTGGCAGGGCACTTGGACCGGCCTTAGTTGCAGTGACGACCTTTGGCATTTTTCTTAATCAGTTATTCAGGGATTTACAAGTTATAGTAAATCAAAGGTTGATAGAGATGGACCCTTACTACTTTTAGTAAGGCACCCTGGTTAGTAGTGAATGCAGTGGGCTACCTCCTGTTTCTGACAGAATCGAGAAATAATGAGTATCTTTGGAGTAATGACGTTTTAATTATTAATAAAGTAATACTTTATTTTTATTTTTATTTATTTTTTATCGGTAAATGGCCGTAGCCAGAAAATTTTATTAATAAATAGTTTACGATACAATTTACCCCATTCAGTGCAGGCTCTGGTAGGAAAGAACGGGGTCAAGAAAACCTCCAGCCTTGCCCGAGACCGTAGTCCTAAAAAGTACAGATTCGAGAGGGCATACCCCCACTTTTACAAACAAATAGAGCATGCACCCTTTTACTGTATGCAAATTACAATTTTTCAAATCAGATTACAAAACGTAGACCCATTAATGGGGTATACATAAACAGTCTTGTTGTGAGAAGAGGTTCCATCCGATTACATGTAGCTGAGTAAATGGTTGTGGTAATGAGGTTGTGCCTTGCTTATCTGGTGCCAGTTTCCTAATCACCTCTTGAAACATCTCAAATCTTGACTAAGAAAATTATTAGTAATGCTAAGCCCTAAGAGTATGTGTTAAATAGCAAAAGGAAGAGTAGGCTTCTTACCATTGTTCCATAATCTGAGATTCTACAAAAACTGTTAAAACCAGATATTACCATATTAACAGAGTCTGAGATAAGGTACAGGGGTCCGAACCTTAGGACCTGTCAGGTTAGCGTAACCAAATCATATGGAGTAATTATAGGAAAGTAGATTAGGCCCCGCACCCTCAGATTTCTAAGTATTTAGTACTAATACTAGCTGTTTAAGCCCTGTGAAACAAATCTCAGAACAAGCACACCAATGTTAGTACGTTGTAAAAGTTACATCTAGACAAACTTTATTTTTATTATTATTTCTGAGATGTAAAGACATATCTGAAGTAAATAGGATTAATGATTGCAGACATAAACCTGGAAGGAGTAAAGGCAGGATATAAGTGTATCCATAGAGGTATTTCTAAATTACTGTGAATGTATATATATGCATATGCATACCCAAATATTTATATATGTACATGTCTGTATATATATATATATATATATATATATATATATATAAATATAATGATGTCTGTATATATATATTATATATATATGTGTGTGTGTGTGTGTGTTTATATGTGCATTGAAAGTGTAGAATACAGTGTGTATTGACTGTGACTTCCCAGTCTATTACTATGAAATAAATCTCTAAGCATCCTAGGAGATATTATGCCTACAGATGAATTATACTTAAAAAGGAAATGGAAAGGAAGCTGTAGAAAACATTTGATTACATAACATAGTGTATTTTATAGTTTGCGCCCAAAATTGGGGAGGGCCATATATGGAGAAAGATTAACTTGGGAAATAAGAGAAATCTATTCAGAAGGTCCCAATCTGTGTGCCGACGTAGGATCAATCTCTTATAATTAAGAGAGCCTCAAAATTCCCTGATTTTTACCTTAGAGAAGGAGTTGGGCTATTAGAAAAAATACTAGTAGCTAATCTGCAATCCTTTCATATGCACATTAGATTTTGTGTTGAGCATCTGAGACAATTTTAATTGAGCATCTAAATGTATATATATATATATATATATATATAAGACAAACGAGAAAAACGAAATAAAAAAGGGAATTACACCACCAGACTACAAAGAAGGTAGGTGATACTGTTAAGAATGTAATTTTGTAGATTTATAAAGATGGCGAGGAGCGGGGAGAGGAGAAGGGATTGGAGAGGGGACAGGAGTTTCAATGGCCGTAATACCTATCAGGACCTGCGATAGGCTTACAGCGTCGAGTCAAGGTCTGGTTATGGTGGGCGTGATAGAGGAAAGGGTAAAGAATCTCCTTAGATCGTTAAATATGTTGATGTTGATTTACCGGATGAAGTTGGAGAGGAGGCGGCGTTATGCGATAAGTTGGCTGTTATCGGTCGATTCATTGGCGGTAGGATAACCAAAGTCCAAATTCGGGCTTGGGTTTTCGAAAATTGGCATAAGGACACGGTCCTGAAATTCATACCTAAAGGATTCTTCATTGTCATATTCAAAGAGGAAGTTGACATAATTAAAATTTTACATCAACAAAATTGGTTTTACGAATCTTTTCCTCTTTATTTACAGCCGTGGCAGGCAAGTTTTGATCTGGTGCCCTTAGGAGTATATAAAGAACCGATCTGGATTCGGTTATATAATCTTCCACTAGAATATTGGGGGGCCGCTAGTCTCGAGTGCATAGGCAGATCACTGGGCACATTGCTGGAAGTGGATGCAACTATTACAGAGCAAGACTCTTATTTATTTGCTAGGATCAAACTTGCTGCGGTGCAAACTATTCCGCCCTTCATCAACTTGAAATTGGGCGGTTATAATTGGCGACAACAGGTTGAAACTGAAATCCAACCTTCTGGGAGCATGAGACGTGGTTTCAAAGATCATGGCACTGTGGAGAGAAAGGGTATCGTCAAGCCAGCCAAGGTCTGGGTACAGAAGACCAGGGAGCAAAAAACGGTTATTTCAACCGTTGCACATAAGGAGGGAAATACTGTACAACCTTCTCAGTCTCAAAGTCCGATCATCTTCAAGGATCAAGGAGAATGTTCGGGATCTCCTCATAGTAAGGGAACTGGGGTGCATCGATCAAAGGAGATTATTACCTTTAATAATCAAGTACGGTTGGACCCTGAGATTGAATATGATAGATTCTCTCAGGAGGATTTTCTTTTGGCAGATGCATTGGACAATATTGAGCCTAGGTGTGTTAGTCAATCGGCTAATATTCTTTTAGGCAAAGCTAAAGGCACCAGGGGCAGGAGATCCAACAAACAACCTAGGGAAGAACGGGCGAAGGAGAAAGGTATTATAAATGTCTTTGATTTCATGAAGAATTCCAAGGGAACAGGGGCCTCCCTTGGAGGGCTATGAAGATTCTCACGTGGAATGTCAGGGGCTTATCAGCCCCTGACAAACAACGCTTGGTTAGACGAGCGTTGGCTAGAATCAAGAGCGACATTGTACTCATTCAAGAGATCAAACTCTGTTTGGATAAAGCTCTCAGCTTCCTCTTTACATGTAGTAAATGGGAAGGTTTTTTTCAAGCAGCCAGAGGTGCGGTAGGGAGCTTGGCTTCCTATGGAATCCCGTCAATGTGCAGATATCAGAATTGGAGAGATCGAATCATTGGTTGTTTGGTATGGCTAAATGTGTCAAAGAAAAGGTTTCATTTCCTATCATTAATGTATATGGCCCGATCAAAACAGAGGACAAACTTCAGCTGTGGACAGAGATCTCTACTAAAATTGCCTCGCTTGATTGTGACAATATCATTGTAGCAGGAGATTTTAATGTGCTTTTGGATTTAGATGATAAATCTGGGGGCTTGAGGATGTCGAATCAAGCTATGGATGATTTTAGGGACTTTGTGTCAGTTAATCATCTGATTGATGTGATTCCTAAAAATGGCAAATTTACTTGGACTAATAGGAGAGCAAACTTTGCCAGAATCTCTGAGAGATTGGATAGATTTTTGGTGGGGTCATATTGGGTGGATACCTTTAACAATTTGGAGGCGAGCATTCTTCCTTTGTCACTCCCTAATCACTTTCCTGTTCAGTTAAGTTTCCAGGTGATGCATTAACAGTTTCGAGGGAGCTTCAGATTTCAAAATATGTGGAGAGATAAGGACTTCCTTCCCAAATTGGAGAGTTGGTGGTTAGGAAGCAATATCTGTAAAGGCACTCTGAGTTTCGTCTTTGTCAAAAGACTTAAGCTGATCAAAAACAAAATTAAAGAATGGAATAAGGTGTCTTCCAAGAACATCTTTTCTGAGAAGATCAGAGTGGAAACAGAACTGGAAGATCTGAATAAGTCAGTTATTTCAGCAGGGATGTCTAATGCTGATTTTGCCAGAGAAAAATCTCTAAAGAGTGAATTGTCGGAGCTCTTGCTAGACAGGAGGTGTATTGGAGGGATAAATCCAGAGAAAACTGGATCAATGAAGGGGATCAGAACACCAATTTTTTTCATGCGTCGGTCAAATCCAAAAGAGCTCACAATAGGATCCACAGGATTCGAGACGCGCAAGGTAGATGGCAGGAAGAGGCAGAAGTGATAGAAGATGTAGCTGTCTCTCATTTCAAGGCTCTACTTGGGGCCGCTCCTGATTTTTCGATGACAAGTTCCGCCACCATATTGGAGGTTATCAATTGTGAAGTGTTAGACGAAGACATCATGATGTTAATGCGGCCTTTTACCAAACTGGAAATTGAAATAGCCACTTTTACCAATCCACCATTCAAAGCTCCCGACCCCGATGGTTTCTCCTCGAAATTCTTTCAGCTGTGCTGGAAATTTATGGGAGACGACATCTTAAAGGTGGTGGAAGATTTTAGGAGGAAGGGACAATTTGTCAAAGAGATTAATAATACAGTCATTGCTTTGATTCCTAAAAGGCAAGATTGTACGACTATGGATGAATTCCACCCTATTTCGTTGTGTAATGCCCTTTATAAGATCGTGGCCAAGGCTATGGTCAACAGATTGAAGTCGTTACTTGGCAGGATCATTACGGGAGAGCAACATATCTTTGTCCCTGGGCGTGAACTCGTGGACAACATCATCATGGCTGGTGAGACTATCCATAGTATTCATGCAAGTAAGCAGGCAGGTATGATTGTCAAGCTTGATGTTAGTAAGGCGTATGCAAGAGTACGTTGGCCCTTTCTCATTACTGTTTTGGATCGGTTTGGTTTTGGCAAAGAGTGGGTCAAATGTATTCTTCATTGTATTTTTTCTGTACACTTCTCTATTTATATTAATAGCTCTGTATGTGGCTTTTTCCAAGCTACTAATGGCATTAGACAAGGTGATCCCCTGCCTCCCTTCTTAATTGTTTTAATGGCAGAAGTCTTGGGAAGATGCATTAAGCAGCAGTCCAGAATGGGTAGATGGCGAGGGATCTCTATTCATGATTCTTTGGAGGCCATTTCACATTCTCAGTTCGCAGATGATACTATCCTGTTTGGTGAAGCTTCAGTAAGGGAGGCGAGGGTTATTAAGAAGATTCTAACAGTATACAAAGAAGAATCTGGACAAAGCATGAATAAGGCCAAATCAAGGGTGTATTTCATTAATACCAATAAGAGATTGCGCTCTTCCATTTCCAATACTTTGGAGTTTGAACAAGGAGCATTCCCGATCATCTACCTGGGGGTTCCTTTATTTGCGGGCAAGGTAGATTGTAAGCTGTGGGAGGAAGTCCTGAATAAATGTCAGAAAAAGCCTCCTCTTGGAAGAACAGATGGTTATCTCAGGCGGGCAGGATCCTCATGATCAAATCAGTTTTATCGGCCATCCCCATTTACTACTTCTCTGTTTACCAAATTCCTAACAAAGCATCTTCTGCAATTGATGGATTGTTGAAAAAATTTCTTTAGGAGGGCTCGAAAGAAATTAGAAAAGTCCCCCTCAGTAATTTGGATTTGGCTTGCATGCGTAAAGAAGAGGGCGGCGCTAGGTTACGGAAAACGAGTCTTCAGAACTGAGCTTTGGGTGCTAAACTGGCATGCCATATGTATTCATATCTGAACAAACCATGGTGTAGAGCAATGACAGCTAAATACTTAGACGCCAGGACTCCAGATAGAATTTTGACGTTGGCAAACTCTCCCACAGGTTCACCCATATGGAGATTTATATGGGACAGCCGCAAATTGCTTACAGAGCATCTTACGTGGAAAATTGGAAATGGTCGGAAAGCCATGTTATGGCAGGACTCTTGGAATGGAGATTTGCCTCGAGCAGAGGCATTTGCGGATAAAGAGTTGGTCAATCAAATGGAAGCCATGGAGGGCTATTACATGGCAGATTACATGCTTGTCTCGTCCTCCTCGTCCTTCAGGGTGAGGTGGAGAAACATAGGAGACGGATAATCAATCAACATTGGCATCCTTAAAGAACTGTTATCGCACAAAATTGTGATTAGCTCGGTAGCAGAAGATAGCTTGATATGGAGTGCTTTTAAATCAGGGAATTATAATGTGCATCTTGGATATGAATTACAAAGGAAAAGAGCGAACAATGATCTCTGGCCGTACACTCTATGCTGGGGTAAATGGCCCTTACCTAAGGCGGGTGCATTCCTCTGGATTGCCCTCCATGGTCGGATACTAACAGGTAGCAGACTTAGGTCGATTGGGATATCAGGACCAAATTGGTGTGTTTTGTGCAGATAGGACGAGGAGACGGTTGACCACCTATTATTTTGGTGCCCATATGCTAGAGGCTGTTGGGAGTGGCTATTAGATCGATTGCTGTGGCTTGCGGTTAGAAATGCAACATTTAAGGAGTTCGTTTTCTCATGGCCCACTGATAGAAGACATTCCAAATGGGGTCTATTATGGATTCTTTAGGGAGATTACCGACCTTAAGGTTAAGATCCAATTGGCTATAGAGGAAGTTGTTAGCAACAGGATCCAGGGGATCAATTATAACTTCCAATCCCAATGGGATTTGGTTATGGAATCGAGGTGGTCATTTAAACAATGTGGAGATCATAAGCTAAATGACAAAAAGGCGAAGAGGCAAGATGTGAAATGGCAAAATCCTCCGGCAGGGTGGCATAAGTTAAACTTTGATGGAGCTAGCAGAGGCAATCCGGGAAGAAGCGGATTAGGAGCAGTTATCATAAACGAGCAAGGTACAGTGATTCGGGCCATAGCTAAATATATAGGGGTCACTACGAATAACGTGGCCGAGATTGCCGTATTGGAGGTCGGGCTTAGTTGGTATGTTAATAATGGTATAAACCACCTTATTATTGAAGGGGATTCCCAAGTAGTGCTAAACGGTATCACAAAATCAAATTTCCACAATTGGAGATTAGCTAGCTGGCTCCCCAGAATAAAGGAGCTCCTCAATAGATTGGGGGACTTTCGCGTGCAGCATGCATATCGGGAAGGCAACAAAGTGGCAGACTTCCTGGCGAATAAGGGTGTTGATGAGGAGTCAGATCTAGAGATAGGACATGACGATCTGATGCAGCGAGATTTTCAGGAGATCATTGCAGCAGATCTTTTCTCCATCCCGAGGGACGACATTGGATAGCGTAATCGACAGTGGTCAGCGTGGACAGTGAGGAGAGGACCGGTAGCAGGAGTACGGGTCGATCCATGGCGCGACACCAAGTCTTTCTCGGATATAGTAATTTTCATTCTTCTCCGATTATGTCTCACTGTTCAGATCTCCAAGATTTCAATGTAGAGATGCGGCAGTTTCAAGACAATCCCATTTCTTTATATGGGCCATGTGGCTCTCTCCACTAGCAGAGTTAAGATGGCTAACCATTTAGGGATTAAATGCCAATGCAGCAAAGTGGAGTCTTTGGAGGAGAGACGCCAGAAGAACAGATCAGGAGAATCTTCGGCAAGGCAAATGATCAGGAAGGCGAAACCATTGCAGTCATACTGGGTTTCGATTATTGGGAGGGAGGGCATCTCCACGACGGCAGGCTCATAGAGGATTTGTTTCAACCGATCATCCAGATCTGCGGACAATCGCTACTGGCCATAGGCATGGTGACGGTAGAGATTTACTTGGAGGTAGTGGTGGCGGTGGGAGGTTTACAGCCTTCGGCCGGATACTTGATGGATTACTTCTGTCTACAGGCGGGGGGGAGAAGAAATTAATGAAAAAAGCCTGGTTTGTATACAAGGCAGGCATTGTCAAAGATTATAGTTTGGCAAAATTCGAGACTCATGCAGGAAAACGAGAAACTTTTCTCAGAAGAAATAGGGGCTAGGCTATTGTCAATTGGCAGTGGTATTATGTATTTGTACCACTGAGTTGTGGCTAATTTCTTGAAAGGAGAGGCGTTGAGACCACCTTATGTAATTTTCTTTTATGCAATACAATGGGTACTGCCCCCTAGGCAGAGCTTACCTTAAAAAATATATATTTATATATGTTTATATATATATATACATATATTATATATATATATATATACATAAGTATGTATATAAAGATATATATATCTGCAATAGTATCTGAAACAGTATGCCTATGAACATGGGTATTTACTTGATCATCTAATAATTACTAACCTGAAAGATTGGATAGGAGGTATGTAGAAAAAGACCAAGCTACCACTCCATTTTGCAAAACCACCTTCAACTAACCAACAGTTTCTATCTTTAGTCCATATATTATATAAGCTTGTTTTAATTATATTGAGAGTTTATGCTGATAATAACCAAAAGAGCATCCAAAGTTTAGCGAAAATGGAAAATATATCAGTTTAAACTTCAAGTAGGGTAGTATCCTAAACTTCAGATCTAAAAACTATAATTTCCTTTTCAATGGTGTGTGAAAAACCAGTTCTTCTTCGTCCTCATCAGATTCTTCAAGGTCAAAGTCGAATCTTCTTTTGCCTTTTACTGCTTTGAATCCTTTTGTCGTTTTCCTAAGAATAGTTGGCGGGAACATTTGAATGTCATCAAGTGTCATAGAGCCAAAATCGGTTTCAACCTTAAATACTTCAGCTTCTAGATACTCTTTAACCCACTTAATATCATCACATGGCTTGATCCGAAGCCATTTCAGGAGGAAATCAACATTCCTTCTGATGATACCCAATCTGTCATAAAAAACCTTCTTATCTTTAAAGACCAGAATCGGCCTTCTAACGCAATGGGCTCTGATAGCCACAGAGCCCATAAGGCTTTCCATGTAATCTTCCGGAAAGGGAATCATTAAATCATTGTTGACATTATTAATAGCAAGAAAAATACCATTACAGTATTTATCATTGAAGAGTTGTATGCATGCGGAGATAACTTCACCTTTAGGGATCTTCAGAGTGAGAAGGATAGTTGCAAAGGTGCCAACAATGTCGCAATTTACTCTGTACACATAGTCGTAGTTGAAGGCCTTCTCCCCCATGATTTGCTCCATTGCCCTTTTGCCCAGATCATCTGTTTCGAGCAGTTTGTCCCACCTTTCCGGTTTGATAGGACCTCTAAAGGCTCGAAGGTACTTTTCATCAAGGCTAATGAGTTTGATATTGGTCTCCATACCTCTACTGATCAGAAGATGTTCTGAGAGTAATGAGTGCTACAGCCTTTCCGAGTTAAAATGAGCTTATGAATTTGATTTAAGTCGGTAAAACCCTATATTAAACTTTCATTAGTGGATGATACGGCGAAATAAATGATGTTAACTTATTTAATTTATTAACTCATCTAATTTTGTCAGAAGAGACTAAGTCATGTTATGCAAGGCTGCTGATGGAAATCAATACATCAAAAGCAGGCACTTTGATGTGAAATATTGCAATCGACTCTAAAAAGTTGATGATTAGGATACGCTATCGCTTTGTTATTAATAGTAGTTAGATGGTTTCCAGTTTAGCTTTATTGAGGGCTGGCCGTTTTCGTACCTCTTAATGGTGTGAGAATAAATGTGGCACACTTTGGTATTAAGTGTGAATCTTTTAAGATCAATTTGTCCTTATATTCTATTATCTGCCTATAGAGTAGGCATATCTTATTGGAGGAAGATGTTGCTCCTAAAAACAGCCAGGAAATCAGGATTAAGGCAGAGGAGAGGAGATGAACGGCAGGATTGTTACTTAGAATAACATTAAATATAATTGTTATTATTATGTATAGACATATGTGTAAGTGGGTATGAATGTTTAAATATATATAAGTATATGTTTATGAGTATATAGGTACTACTGAAGAATATATATGAATAGATGTGAATGTCTTAATAAATATATATAAAAGTGTATATATATATATATATATATAAAAGTGTATGTTTTTATATTGTATATATATGTATATGAAAGTGTATATATATATATATATATATATATAAGTGTGTGTGTATGTAGGTATATAGAGTACCTATAAAATTAAATTTGAGCTAGTAAGTTTGAGCTTGCACATGTCGTAGAGAATATATCTCTTTGTATACAATATCTCTATAAATGTTTCGTGTGGATTCTGCCAAACAAGCTTACTTAAATGCAGAAACGAGATATATATATATATATATATGTTTATATAAATATATAAATATATAAATATATGTATATATATATGTGTATATATGTATATATGTATATATATATAAATACCTATATCTGAATATATGAGAGTATATATATAAGGTGTATATATATATATCTATGTGTATATATATGGATATGAATATATGTATAAGGATATGAAATTGTGTGTGTGAGCATTATGTGTTTGTATGGGTATGAATTTATGTAAATGATAGTACCAGTGTATGCGAGAGGGGAAAGTAGGTTATCTGCATATGTATAAAAATATGTACATGCATACGTACCTATAAACATACATACTTACATACATATATACATACACATGTACATACTTTCATATGTACATACCTGCATACATACATACATACATATGTACATACGTACATACATACCTGTATATCTATATACTTATATGAATGCATTTTATGTTTCCATATCTATAAGATCGAAAGCGTTATTATGTTAGAGGGATGGTCTAATTGCACTTGGGCTACTCACGAGGGTATGGTTTAAGATAAGGTGGTGCCATCTACTCCTAAGTTGGCCAATTGATCTGTTCTTACATTTCCTTCTCAATAGATGTGGTTCATGGTTATCTTCTTGAATGATTGGCATAAGGTTTGCGCTTCTGAGAGGAGGGAATTTAGTTTCCAGTTCGGTGTATTTCCTTTCCTTAAATCGTTGATAATAATTGCAGAGTCCCCCTCAATTTTCAAATTTTCAATCCTTAAGTTTTTGCATAATTGGAGACCTCTAACTAGAGCCATCATTTCAGCCCAATTGTTAGTCTCAAATCCAATGTGGGCGGCCAAAGTTGCAATTTCTGAGCCCTTGCTGTCATGAATACTGCATCCAATTCCTGCCTCTCCAGGGTTACCCCGGGATGCTCCATCAAAGTTAAGTTTAAACCATCCTTCTGATGGTAAAGACCATTTACATTCTTTGCGTTTTAGTTCCTTCTCGGGATTGCCTACACCAATAAAGGGTGGTAGAGCAAGACCAATCCAATTTCCGCGCATCTTTTCATCCCAATGACTCATGAAGAGATTTGCCTTCTGTAATTTGGCTATTTTGGAGTTGATAGTTTCTATGATGGCAGCTTCAATTTTGTTAATAATTTGTTTATGATCCAATTTCTCTTCCTTAAAGATTCTCCTGTTTCTCTCATTCCAGATTTACCAAATGAGAATTGAGGGGCTCACAATCCATAAATTTGCATAAATACTTCCTTTTTTAATGGCAGGCCATCCTTGAAGCATAGCCAAGAGGGAATTATGGAAGGCAAAAAGCTATCCTAATTTTTTTGAGAGTCATTTCCAGCACTGGTTAGTAAAGGGGTAGTTAAGGAATAAGTGGTCTATATCTTCTTACTGTTTTTCACAAAGATAGCATCTACTAGGTCCTAAGAACCCCATTTTTTTGAATCTATCTGCTGTGAGGAGTCTATAGCTGAGGGCGAGCCAAGAGCAAAAGCTAGCTTTAGGGAGACAGTTTTCGTTCTAGTAGAGGTTTATAGGAATGTCAGTTTTAGGTCTTTTGTATTGTTTGTTGATGAGGTTTTATCCCTCTCTTGTGTTGTATTCTTCATTTTTCGAACCATCGCAAAACAACCTGTCCTTGTCATTATTGAGAATAAATTTCCTCTTTTTCAGAATATCTGTAAGTGACTTGTCCTCTTCAGGTGAAATACCTATCTCCTTAAATGATTTCCATGTCCATTCTTCCCCATTGAAGGAGATGTAGTTTCTGAAGTGGGTACCAATCCTTGCCTCTTAAGCGTTTTTTAAGATCTGGATTGTTTAATTCTTTTTCTAGAATGTCATATCCTCCCCAGGAGTCTGACCAAAAAAGGGCTTCATCGCCAGTACCAAGGTTCCAAGTTAGCTTATTGATAATGATGTGTCCGCATTCCAGCATAAAGTTCTAGATCCTAGATCCCTTAGGTGGGTTACTTTCTCTAAAAATATTAATGGGGGAGTTATCAGATAAATATTTTGAGGTCAAAATCTTAGCCCATTTAGAATCTGAGTTCCTATACATTCTCCAAATAAGCTTGGCACCCAAGGCTTTCCCTTGGTCAACAATGTTTTTTAAGCCAGCACCACCCTCATCCTTAGGGCAGCATACTTTGTCCCAAGAGATCAAGGGGATTTTGTTCTTCTCCCCGCTACCTTGCCAGAAAAAAGTCCTTAAATGCTTGTTCAATTCATTTTGTTTGTTAACGGGGAGATGAATGTAGGAAAGTTGGTAAGTTGGCATAGCTGCCAGCACAGATCGGACCATGGTGGCTCTCCCAGCAGAGGAGAGCCATCTGCCTTTCCATGTAAGCATTTTGTTCTTTATTTTGTCTATTGTGGGGTTCCATAATGTTGTGGATCTGCTGCCTTTCTCTAAGGGAAGGCCCAAGTATTTATAGGGGAGCACACCTTTTTTAAAATTTAGTATACGACATATGTTAGCTTCCATTGAGATGTCTATGTTAAAGAAAAAAACTTCTGATTTATTCTAGTTGATTTCTTGACCAGAGGCCAAGGAGTAAGTCTCTAGGATTCTTGCAAAGGATCTCGCTTCAGTTCTACTGCTTTCACCATACAACATCGTATCATCTATAAATTGTTGGTGGGTAGTAGGTTCTAGGTCCTTTGTTATAGCTATACCCTTTAGAGAACCCGACTCTCTGTTCTTAGACATAGTGCGCCCTAAGGCTTCAGCCATGATAATAAATAAAAAAGGGGATATTGGGTCACCCTGCCTCAAACCTCTGGAGATGCTAAAAAAGCCTTCTAGAGTCCCATTTATTAGGATCGAGATCATTGGTGTGGAGATGCATTCGAAAATTAAGTTGATCCAACTCTTAGCAAACCCAAAAGCCTGTAGGCATTTAGAGAGAGATATCCAATCTACCTTATCATAAGCCTTTTGAATATCTAGC
This sequence comes from Thuja plicata, assembly GCA_018584345.1. Classification (NCBI taxonomy): domain Eukaryota; kingdom Viridiplantae; phylum Streptophyta; class Pinopsida; order Cupressales; family Cupressaceae; genus Thuja; species Thuja plicata. The sequence continues at coordinate 2,827,519 of MU226673.1, forward strand.
TTGATAAGCATACTAGGATTTTTTCTCTTTTGAACAGAACATATGGCTTCATTGGCATTGATTACTCCATCGAAGATGTTTCTACTCGAGACAAAGCCAGTCTGTTCCTCACAGATGATCAGAGGAAGGAGTTTTAGGAGTCTTAGGGTAAGAGTCTTAGTTAGTAATTTGTATAATGTATTGCAAAGAGCAATCGGTCTAAAGTTGCTTGGGCTCTCAGGTTTTTCTTTTTTGGGGACGAGAGCTATGAAGGTGTTATTGACTTCTCTAAGTATTTGGCCCGAGTTTCTACCCTTCCAGAGCCTCCGTGATCTCTTTCCCTATGAAGTTCGAGCATTTCTGAAAGAAAATGATTGAGAATCCATCAGGGCCAGGGGATTTATCCGGATTCATTTGCAAAAGTGCTGCTTTGACCTCTTCTATCGTGAATTTTTTAGTCAGCATTTTGTTATGTTGTTTAGTTATGACTCTAGGGAAATTCTTCAGTAATTCTGTTTGATTATTCAGATTTGAGCTCTCAAAATTATTGAGGATATTGTTAAAGTATTGGACTGTTTCACATGCAGTCTTTTTGGGATCATCGATCTTCTGTCCCAATGCATCATTAATACTTGAGATTCTGTTAATGCATCTTCTTTATTTGGTGTTGTTGTGAAAAAATTGTGTTTCTATCACCGGCAGCTAGCCAAGATTTCCGTGATTTCTGTCTCCAGAAAATTTCTTCTTTGGCTAGTATATCCTCATAACAAAAAAGGAGTGCTTTTTCTTTTAGGTAGAGCTCCTCATCCATACCTGACTGAATAACCTGAGAGTTTATTTTTTTTAGTTCTTCTTCAAGATGTAGTTTTGATTCAAAGATGTTTCCAAATTTTTCAGAGTTCCATTCAAGCAGTTTGCGTTTAATGATTTTTCAATTTGTTTACTACAATGTATAGCTTCAAGCCTTTCAGATTAGGTTCAATCCACCATTGTTCTATCAGATTAAAGATGTTAGGATCACGAAGCCATGCTTGTTCAAATTAAAAGGGACATTTCTTTGGTTTTGATTCCATGAGGCTACTATGCTGTACCGGGAAGTGATCAGAGCCAGATATAAGAAGAATTTTAGCTGAAAAGGTTTGATTGGAGTTAGATAGGCTACCTTTAAGAAAAAATATGTCTAGTTTTTCTGCAATATTGCAGAAACCTTGCCTCCTATTGTTCCTGGTAAAGGAATTCTCCTCGGTGGGAATTTCAAGGAGAGACAACCTTTCTTTCTAGCTAATAAAGTCATAGGCTGCCCTCAGTAGTATGCTATTGCTACCTATCTTATCAGTGGTTTTGGTGATTACATTGAAGTCTCCTCCAATGAAACATAGTTCATTCGGAAGAAGATTAAGGAAAGCCTCAATTTCATTCCATACTGTTATTTTATCTCTATTTTGGGTAGGACCATATACATTTATAATTTTAAATGTTAGATTATTTCTAAAACTCTTAACTTTTGCGCACATCCAAGAATTTTTTCTCTCTAAAATGTTAATTGAGAGGCCACAAGGATCCCAAATAATTGCTGATCCACCTGAGGCCCCAATTGCAGGGGAATCCTCCAGATCTCTAAATCCTAACCTTTTTTTAAATTTCGTCATATCTGTCTTAACCATTTTTGTTTCCTGAATTAAAATTATATTGGATTGAGAATTTTTAATGCAGCGAAGAATAAGTCGTTGCTTGTTAGGGGCATTCATGCCTCTAACATTCCAGGTAAGGATATTCATGGCTGCTTGGGAAGGCACATCCCCTTCCCTACATTCAGAAGTGAGGTAATTTTAGTTTGTCCTGTTGCTTCTCCCGCGAGAGTTCTAAGCTCTGAGTTTGGTTTTCTACCCCTCTTCTTAGAAATTTTTGCACAATCAGGGGAACAACGACTATCTTTGTTAACAACAATGCCAAGAGATTCCAGATCAGCAATTTCCCGATTTTCTAGATTAACTAACCATTCTTCCAATGCATCTTCCTTAGGTTCTGCAGATATTATCCCTTCAATGAGGAGCCTTCTCTGAAGATCCAGTTCCTCTTTGTCACAGATCTCATCCAAAAACCGATCCATAAGTTCATCAGTTAAGGATTCCCCCATGTAATTAGCTATGGTTTCAACATCTTCATGAATTTTGTCCTTATCGATGGTGTCATTACCTTGGAATACATTGTCAGAGATTTGGTCCTTCGAGATCAGATTTGATTGGTTTTCCAAAACCTTAGTTTCTGTAAAGATAGAACAGTTCGGTTGAGAGATCAACTTAGAGTCAGAGGGGTCTATGTTAACAGGAATTATTGTAATATGGGCCTGGATTGTTGTTTCTGGATGAGAAGAACTCTTTAACATGGTAGGGGGAATAAGAGGGCAAGCAGAGAGAGAGAGTTCTAGAGCCTCAGGTGATGCAACACAAGGAGGAGTAAGCACATTTGGTGAAGATGGTTGATCATCAAGATCTAGAGGGGTTTTGCATATTTTGGGAGCTGGAAGGTTGGTGGCAGGGGTCATATTGAGGGAGGAATCATGCTGGTATGAATAAGTTTTCTTTGGTGATATGGATGGGGAAACCAGGAAACCTCCTTTGTCCTTAGCGAAAGTGATATTAAGCTTGTGGGGTTTGATAGGGTTCGATATACACACATTTTTAGGCAAAGTAGCTGCATCACCGATCGACACATCTGGTTCATCTATGTCTAGGTTTGCATGAGAAATAATTGGATTGATTCTGTGAGTGGAGGTCTTGCCTTTAATGATTACAGGTTTAAGAGTTTTCGTATTCAAATTCATTCTAACAATAATTGCCTTTTCAGAATACAAAGATTTCGTATCAACAAACCCTATGAATTTACCATATAGATTCCCAATTTTCCTAAGAAGTTCATCGTTTAGGAATTCAACTAGCATGTTTTTAAGCAGAATGATTCTTTCGACTAAAAAATCTTTTAAATTAAGAGGATTAAAAAAGGAACCCAATCTAGCACTATGAAATTGATATTTTTGTAACTAGGGCAACCTTCCCGAAGCAGTTTTGCTTTAAATTCTTTATTGTTGCATATCAAGCAAATGAAATTCTCAAGAAGGATAACAATACTTACCTTATTTTTCATCTTTTGTTCAAGCCAGAACACAATATTTTCGGGGGAAGAACCGACTCCATTCCATCTACAGATCACACCATAAGATGCGCAAATCTCTTGCGTTTTTTCCATTAAGCCATCGAAGATCTCCAAGGGAACCACATCCTCAGCAGGGCGTCTGTTGATGTATGACACACTTCTTCGGTGAGGGGGAGTGTAGGTTGCATTGGTGGGCAACGTCGTGGGTGGAGAGCTGTGAGAGAGATGAATGGGCTTATTTGTCTGCGATGGGGTTTTAAAAAGATTTCTTCGATGCGGTGGGGAATAAGGCGTTTGAGGAGGGGAAACAATTTTTGAGAGTTTAGAAGATTGTCTTGGTTGAATGGAGGGACCAGGATGCCAGACCCCAGAGGGTTTCTGCAATTCTGCATTAGCACGCTTATGGGGAGGGGAATATTTTAGATTATTTAGATTTCTCTCTAAATCCAGAGGGCGAAGGCATGACAAGTTGTTATTAATGGGTAATGAGAAGGCCAGATTCCGAAGGCGAGGGTTTGAAGCCGATTTTTTATGCTGACGGGCCTGTTTGGCATTTTGAAATTGAGCAGGAATCCATGGATCTGCCAAAACTGGAATGCGTCTTTCCCGTGGGAAAACCCTAGGAGGAGCCCTAGGGGAAAAGAACGCAGAGTCTTCCTTGATCTTGCATGAGTGAGGCAGAAGGTCATTATGACCTGAAGAAATCAAGGCCGAAGAGGAGCGAGAGCCTTTCTGAGCATATTTTGTCTTTGAGAAGAATCTAATTTGTGAGTCCAGCCAATCAATTAAGCAGAAGCGAAAGTTCAAGCGCGAGAGCAGAGCCATTTTTTTTTTCCAATAAAGTAATACTTTATTAATAATTAATTAAAAGGGGTTATTTAATGATAATAAAGTCAAATTATAAGTGTATATGTGGAATAATGTAAAGTGCCAAGTCGAAGGAGGATTTAAGTGATTATTAAAATATACTTTATATTATTTCTTTGAGCACCAAATAGGTCCCTTAGACTGTTGGTCTCGTGGACGTCATTAAAATTCCTTCATTCATTCAATGGAGGGAAATAATGAAGTATTAAATTTCAAATATACCTAAAAAGCAAATATAAAATGGAAATCATGTGCGGTGTGAAGGAGAAGCTCCTCGAATTGTAACGAGGATTTATAAATACCTTCAAATGCTAAAATGGAAATCATTCTAGTGAGTATTTGATAATTGTGAATTTGTGTTGTTGAGAGCCAAGGGTTTTCAACTTTTTTGATCTGATGGAATTGTGAATTCTATCTAGATGATGCACTTTGAATTGGTGAAAGACCCAGTAAATTGTGCATTGAAGAACGACTTCATTCAGAAGTCGTCATTGAGCTTCAATTGGTTGAATTTGGTGTAGGTTTGCATCAGAAATTGTGAAGTATATCAGCAGATATTAATAATTGGTGCCTAGCAATAGAAGCCGTGGTTTAGAGCTGTTTTGTGCTTCATTTATAACAGCCGAACCCTAATCTTGCCAGCTGTGTGAAATTGGAGTGGATTGTGTTTGAAAATTCAGTGAAATTGTGGGGAATAACTTGGTATGTGTGTTGTTGGTAATAGCCATTGATTTTTAGCAAGAAAGCATTAAATCTGAATCTGGATGTACCATATACAGCCACACGTGTGTTCGTCAGGGCTTGGCGTGAGTTTCTAGCAAACATCAATTGGGGTTTCTTAATGGCATTTGCATTTAGAATTGTTCGTATTCAGCGTTCCAGGGATTTGCAGTGTGTTTAAGAGGGATTTATCAGTTTACAGGTCTCATGTGTGGAGCCAGGTTTTTACCAGTTGCATTTATATATACATATTTCAGAATTTTTAATAAGGCATTTCCTATGCATTGTAATAGCTTACATGCCAAGTGTTTGTCAATATGTTCTGTGTGATACCTTGAATATCATTATGTAATGAATGCCAACTGTTTGGTTTAATGCTAAGTTGCCGATTCAGGTTCGGGGACGGATTTGGGCTCGTGAATCCGGTTCGTGGATTCGTGAAAAAAAAAATTTGCCGTTTGTGTTCGTAGGGATTTGTGAGTGTATATATATATATATATATGCATTATATATAAAAATAATAAGAGAAATATACATAATTCTAAAACAGTATACATTCTAAAACATATATATCATTTCATAGTATGAATTTGTATACAGTATACTTGATCATTGATCTATGTTCACAATTCTAAAGAAAATCAGCACATTGAAATACTGAATTACAAAATGCAAATTCAAAATATAGTTCATAACTTCATTAAAATTTGAAACATGATTCAATGTTCATCAATCATGAAAGTGTTCATCAATCATCAAATGGATTATCAAAAAAATCCGTATCAATGGGGTCTCCAACAGCTACAAGTGGCTGATCAATATCATCACTAGAACCAAAAACGGTTCCACTAGCACTA
>MU226673.1:2882492-2908551 GCA_018584345.1 Thuja plicata
ATATTATATTTTGTTTGTTTTCTCTGAGGAGAAGTTCTGAATTGTAAATCAAATCCCTTGCTGAGGTATAAGGGTTTGATCCTGAATTGGTTTAGCATCTGGAAGACTGATTCTCCTGGAGCTATTCTGCTTATTGGTTGCTGAAGTATAACCAATCTCTTTCTTCTTTCCTAGTGTCTGCCTGTTGCTGGAAGAAGAAGAAATTCTGAATTGAACTGTGACCTGCTGAAGAGGTCGATTCATATTCTGGAAGGGTGGATTTAGTCTGGAGACTCGATTGAAGAGTTTATTGTCTTCAGAAATTGTTTGGGTTTGCTTGTGAGTGAACTCCATGAATGTTATGGCAAGGTGGCACCCTTAATGCTGAACATATGCAAGCTAGGCTGCCATACTTTCAGCCGTAGGCATTCAGAATACAGTGAACAGCAAACGTGGGGTTTTTGAATCTATTTGAGGTTACAGTGTGGTGTCTTCCTGTTGGCTGCCGCTTCTTACTAGCAACGTCTTCAACACTAGAAGGAAATCGTAGTAATGGGTTGGTGCTTGAACTCTCACGTTTTCATTATGCTCATGACATTTTACTAATTTCTATCTGCTGCTTCTTCATTAAAATGTGGTGTAATACTTTTGCATGTTATGTTTTACTCTCATATGTTGAAAATCATGAAAACCAAATATTGAGAAATAATAAATAAAAGTCAAGTTGTTAGTGGTTCTACATTGGCAATTTATGATTGGCACAATTTCATATGATTTGTTTGAAAGAATTCTACATTAAAGTGTTGTTGCAATTCAGATAATTACAAATTTACTATCAAATATTTGAATGTTGCAAAGAAAGATCTTTGTGAGTTTAGACAAGGTCATCACAGTGGTATAAATGTTTGCCTGCCAATTGTTTGTTAAAATGCCAAATTTCTGAATTTGATGAGATTAGAGTGGTTTAAAGTTGAGGCCAAATCAGGTTCATTACAGTGCTTTACAATAGAGCTCAGTCCTTTGTGGGTTCAAGGTTGGAATTCAACCTTTCATAAGGTTAGCATTTTATATTAAATAAGCTTCACACAACCAAATTAATCTGTGTATATCTATCTTGATCATTGTATTTAATTTACCTAGCCGAAATAGACTGGGTGGGACTTAAATTTGTGATGTTCCAAATACTTATCTTGGTGCTCTAGCAACTGAGTCATCAGTCCTTCATGAGTTCAAAGTTTAGAGTTTTTCCTTCCCTAAGGTTAGCATTTTAAATTCATAATCCTTAGACAACCAAATTAATTTATATATAATGTATCTGGATTATGATTTTTAATTTATATCAATACCTTATTGGCTTAGGGGTCTTGCTTCTCATAAATTAAAAGTTTGGTCATTTATGATAACATTTGTTCCATTAAAACAAATTTGAAATAATTAGCTGGGTACAATATGGTACTATATTATAGAAAAGTTCTACTTTTTTCTTGTTGAGATTCCATCCTTGCCTGGACATCCTTAAGGGTAAATGATTCTCTTTTGAAAAAAATTTATAGCCTTGATACAATATGAATTTATATAGATGTTTTATAACTTAAATGATTGAAAATGCAAATAATGTAAATTATGTTGATTTGCAAGCATCAGGAACTGTTGTACAGACAGCAATGTTCTATTAAAATATGTTTTAAAGTTTCGATTAGTAAGACAACGGTTTGAATCTTGTACCATTCATGTAGGATAGGCCCCATATTCCCAAAACAGGATTTTGTATGAAGTTGTTTACAACAAAAACATCATGAAAAACAAATGATTCTGATTATAAAGCCTCATTCATTTTTTCAAAGTTGATAAGATTTAATTCAAGGAAAATCATGAAGGGTTTGGGTCTTGAACATTTAAAAAATTGAATCTGGAAATGGATTCTAAAATGTTGTACACTTTATAGAAACATATAATTTGGCTTGGTTTATAACATTGAACATAAAATGTTTTTATGGTTAAAGTTAGGAATGCATGCTTTTTATTTTTAAGTTTACATTTTGATGGAGTAGTTCTCTAAATGGATTTCCCTACTATTTTTGTTCACTTATCTCAATATGTCATCTCAAGTTACCACATATTTTCAGTGTATTTATTCATCAAAATTTGTTTACAGGTTAATGAAGCTATTGTGAATGGTTGGCTTTTCTTCCGTTATTTAGTAATAGGGGGTAAGTTTACTTTGAGAACAATGTAAAATCTCAAATTTTCTCAGTCTTAAAGTGAGCACAAAAATATATTAAATTCAACTGGTGCATTCATTTTAGTTGAAGTTTCTTTTCTATAAACTGTCTAATCAGTTAATCCTGATGGTTTTACAGCCTATGTTGGTCTTGCTACAATTGCCGGATTTGCATGGTGGTTTCTATACTATGAAGGTGGCCCAAAATTACCCTACAAAGAACTGGTTAGAGCCTAATATTGACTTTGTGATTATTCATACATGTTGTCACATGGTTGTAAAAATATATATAATTACATTATGTATCCATTGCAGTCAAAACACCATATTTCCAGATGAAGCCATCATGGACAAATTTATTTCTATCATTTATGCACTTTGTTTTGACCTCTATGTGAACTGGAACCTTTTACTGCAGTATACTGAAATTCTGGCTATATATACATATAAACTCTAAAATCTATGGATTAAGACTAAGAGGTATTGCATCACTAGAAAATTCTTATTAATAAATTGATCAGATTTAAAAGGTGATTTATGCCATCAATTGTAAGTTGGTGAAGCTGACACATTCTTCAGAAGCATGGTCTGTATTTCTGGAAATATTGATATCTATCTCAATGGTTTCAGGTGAACTTTGACACATGTTCAGAGAGAGAAACAACCTACTCTTGCAATATATTTGAAGACCGTCATCCATCAACAGTTTCAATGAGTGTTCTGGTGGTAGTTGAAATGTTCAATGCCCTGAATAACCTCAGTGAAAACCAGAGTCTAATGTAAGTAATTTAGAGGATCCAGATTTCTTTTTGCTTTGAGGTGTTAATATAAATTCTGATCAGCTGCACTCTTCTAAGATGTATTCTACATATATACTGCCACTCATTGTAGATATTTGGAATAGCTTCAGACCTCACCTTCTTTTGCATGCATTTGTTTTATACAAATTCATCATTCTTTTGCCAGTGTTTATACATATGCATTTATAATGGCAATTACATTATCAATATTCATGGCTGCCTTATCAACCACTATAGCTGGGGCTATGCCACATCAACAAAAGTTTCTGCAACAGCTCCCTACGAAAGTTCTGTTTGCACAGCCTTTCATAAATCTATATAAACATCAAAACACTTATCTTGTTGTATATCTAGTCATGTATGGCTCTTTTTTATTTTCTTTTCCTGGCCTTTTTTAAATGTAGGAGTATTCTCATTATACGTTTTTTTTCAAAGGAAACATGGGGATGCATCCCCGGCCCCCAAACCCCCCGTCCCCTAGGCATTTCCAAGATGGCGGGACACCAAGGGGACGTCCCCCTCCCATCCCCGATTCTTGCAGAGTTGCCCGAAACTGCAGGAAATGTCCCCTGCCATTTGGGGACAGCTGGGAGTCCAAGTATTAAAAAAAATGTTTGCTTCTATACCTCCATAAGAAAATTAATACAATATATTCAAATTCCAAATGTACGAGAATCAAATATATGGGAATCAAAACAGCTATCTAATTTCAAACGTATGAGAATCAAATATATTCAACGAAATCCACATTAAAAGTTACAGTTGTTTAATTTTCTAAGGCATGCCAAGTCCGAGTCTCAATACTATGCTTGAAAAGTTTCATTCTTGAGTTTAGAAATTATAAAAATGCACTATTTTATTTCTCTGTATGATTGTACTTTATTTGCTCTGAAAATGTTTACCATTTGGCACTAACCATAGTGGCTACCATTGGATGATCCACTTCTGCCAGAGGGTGATAATGACTCAGATGGTACTGAGTCTTTGCATATTGATAGCCCAAATGAGGCTTAGTTTCAGAGACTATTGTATTTTGATGTTTGAGACTTTTGAATACATGTTTGAGACTTTTTGGATATTGATAGATAATGTTTTTTTGATGTTTGAGACTGTTGTTATAATACTTTATTGAAATTTATTATGCTGTTGTACTACTATTCTCATGATTTAGCTACATATTGATATTGTTGTGATCAATTATTGACATATTTCTCACTCTTTATATATATACTACCGTCCCCTGCTGTCCCCTAAAAATGACCCTCTAGGAAATGTCCCCGAAACGCCATGGAACATACCTTTATTCCTTAACATGTTCCCAACCACCTGTCTATTACTCGAAAATTTATGTATCTTGTCTGGCAACAAAAACAAATGTACTTATATTTTGGATTATTATTTCAAACAAGTAAATATTTCTATTTTCAATAGATAAGATGCAATGATCAGCACCACCAGTAACTAAATATATCACATCAAGCCTAGGATTGTGACATTGCACTCATGACATACTGTACAAGGTGTTTCATCAATGCTATAATCAATGACTTATGGTAGGATCTATCTTCTGTATTCACCAAGTTTTTGGAATTTTGCTAACTTGCTGGGAAATACTTTTGATTCATGTGATTTTTGTTCAATGCAAATGATTAAATGAAACTGTTTCTTGAATCTGTTATGGATCTCCCATTGGCATCGTAGAAGTGTCAGAACACGGGCAGCGTTCCCATTTTTTAAAATTTAAAACCCTTATGAAATATATCCAAGTTAGAATCTAAGTAATTCATAAATTATTGTCCAAATTGTAAGTTAAAATGCAAGAGATCCCATATGCAAATGTTGTCCATCTTCTGCACAAATTCTCAGAGAAAAGTAAATTAGAATGCTTGTATTAGCTGAAACATTATTAGTGAACAGATTAGTGTATAAACATGTATTGTCCCCTTCTCTTCAGTGATCACACGAGAGTTGATTAGCCTATTTTCCTACATCCCGATAGGCTAATTAGAATACATAATGGATTGTATGCTCGTCACATCATTTATATTGGTGGAGAAATAAAGAAAATGGGATATTAATTTATGGGGTTTTATATTATTAAAGTTGCTTAATGTTATAAAATAACATTATTAAAGTAAAGTGACTTTAGAAGGAGGAAATAAAGTTAAGTGAGTTTAATCCCACTTAAAGGAGCCTTGACCTTCTCCAATGTTATGTGATTATTTGTCTTTGGATATTTCTCCATAGTTTCTGGTGACAGTTGCAGCCATTTCCGAGGACGAAAACCCTTGGGAATTGGTAGGTTGGATGGAAATCCAACTCTACTCAAAGAGTGGATTCATTCAAGGTTCACCATCAAGCTTGTAGAAGTTTTGGATTCAAAATGAAATTATAATGCAGATTGAAGGCCACACATAATCCCTGAATTGAGGCGCTATCTTCAGAATATACAAGGAGGTGTTCGTAGACCATACCAAGCTTATCTCAGATCTTAGACACAAGAGTTAGCAGAACTTGTGTTTGCGAAGGACAGCCGATGAAGAATTAGCAGTAGCGAAGGCCCGTGAAGAGAGAAGACATATTCGCAGGTCATTAAGGAGTTCACAAACCCTTTGCATTTGTTTATATTGTATTTGTTCTTGCATATATTGTATTGTGGAGCCATTTGGGAAATCCAAGGAAGAAACCATGGCTTTAGCTGAAGAGAGTTCACACCCAGCAATGGACAGAGTTTCTTGAATTATACATGATCGTAACCCAGCATACATGGACAGCAGACTTACAGAAAAGGCAGCATTTTTATTAGGCTCTCAGAGCATGGTAATGAATTCAAAGCATCATCTGGGCTCGCTGTAAATCTCCGATTAAGAGTTCCCTTCTGAGAAATAGATTTGGTTCCATATTACTACTAGTGTCGATTGTAATAAAAGGATAGTAATAGCTGTGTTATTTACCATATCATGTGTTTAAGTGTGCTATCATAAAAGTTGTTGATATATGAGCAAATCTGAAACAAACTTAGTTAGGAATTTTCTGAGTGCATTCATTTGTGAAATTGACATAGAACATCTATTGTTATCTTCTTTCCTTCAATCCAATAAACAGCAACGTATAAGATTCAGAATAAGAGCAAAGATTTACTTATAAACAGAGGGAGCTTGCAACGTGCTTGACAGACTTTATCCAATGGATAAATGTTATTTTTTTGATACAAGCGTTTGTCCAAATGCCTATTCAATGTACCTATGATTTGTGGTGAAATTTGAGCTCAGTATTGTTAATGTTTTGGCCTTTACGTCAAAGATCAACGCATTGGACAAAGTGGCAATAATAATAATTAATATATTGGATATAATATTGATATATTTAATTATGACAAAATCAGTTGGATAATAATAATAAATATAAAAGGTTATCTTTATTATTAAGGATTGATTTTAATAATTAAATATGGAGCAAATAATATAAAAGAATATATTATTATTATGGACCCAAGTCGGCCAATTTGGGAGGTCAAGAGTTTATCTTAATAAGCTCATATATTAGAGCGACTTGGAGAAGGTAAGAAGCAATCAAAAACATAACGTTGTCTTCTTCCTTCAGCAAGATCTTTGGATGAGCAAATTTACGGAGCAGATTCAAACATTGCTTTCTACTTGGCATTGATTCTTGAGGCAGCGAATTTGACCTTGGATGGATGAGCGATTTGGTCAAGCAACTAGCAGCCAATTTGTGGTCTTGCATTATGGAATTAGGCCAACATTGGAAGCCTCAGCAAATTCATTGAAGGAGCGAATTGCAGATCAGCGAATTATATTTAGGATAATTCACACCTTGCATAAGCGAATATTGGGAGCGAATTCAAGGGTTCGATCCAGCATTCGGATGAGCATCATCATACTTGCAACAGCGAACTTAAGGCATCAAGATCAAACCAATTTGTGATCAGCTAGACTTAGCAAAGTTGATCAGCATCATAGGTACATAATAGGGATCAATAGTATACATATCAAAGCTACAAGGGCAGATTTAGTAGAAGGCCAATTCAAGGCAGATTAGCGACATATTGTGAGAAGACCTTGATAGCATATATGCTGATCGGAAAATCTAAGCATTGGTTATATTCAGATCTGAGCGCTAGTTATTTACAATATTGGATCAGAATTGGATAAGCCCTAGGTGGGCTATATCAACATTGAAAGAAGACACATTGTGGAGCTTGAAGACATTACCTTAGTCTGATTTCTGGGTATTATCTATCCTTCTTTGTGTTTATTTATTCATACCTTGTGCTTAGCTCTTGGAAGACCTCTATAGATTGTATATTCCTTGTTAGAATCTGAAAACATTAACATGGTATCAAAGCCTAGGTAGAGTAAAAGATCCATTTTTCAAATTTAGGAATTCAGTCTAACTCTTTCAAAACTAAGAAATACTATGGCAACCGGGGTTTGGCTCAAATAGTAATTTGACTGTACATCTTATTACATTTTATGAGGGTTTTGGTTTGCATCAAGATCTACGATTCTACGACTAATATTGATTGGCTCCTATGTTGTGAAAACATCTCATAATTGGCTGGAAAGATATGGGTAAAGTTGTGTCAATAGTTTCTTGCATGTTTTGAAACTATATGATTGACCTTCTTAGGGTAAATTACAAAATATCTGGAAACAAACATTGAGAAGGAGTCTAACCTTGTGGACATTATAAGGTAAACCTAAGCTTCAGAGGGAGAAGATAGGATCTGTATAAACCTCTCACCATATTGTTCCAGAGGGAGTAGATCATCATGAGTGGCACAGGCCCCAGAGATCATGGGCATACTAAACATTCATGAATAATATGAATCATGGGCATACTAACAATTTTTTCTTGTGTGGTTCTGTAGAAGGAAACCCACCTTAGTGCTAGACTTAAGAGGGAGTTTAATCATGGGCTCACTTAAACCTGGTTTTGCAGTATAAACTCCTTTCTTTTCTTTTTGCATTCTAATTGTATGAATGTGCAGGATCATTCCTATTGACATGGTTGTTTGACATAGCTAGTTAATTGTTATTAGCTGATTATGAATGTGTAGGACTACATACGTCACTTTGGTATATATGTATGGGAACATTAACTGTCTTATTGGATACATACATTATGATACCTTGACATGCATATATGAGGAGCATACATTATGCATGGATGCATACTTTGCTTGGACATATGTATGGGAACATTCACAGCTGATTAGCATAGCTGTTTCTTTGCATATCAAACTGATTATTTGTTATGGGCATAACTGATTGACATAGCTGATTATTTGTTTTTGGCATAGCTGATTATTTATTGGCTGATTACTTGCTATTAGCATAACTGGTTAAAATGTCATTAATATGCTATTGGCATACTTTAGATATGTGGTAACATAAATATGTTGGCATTGGCATATGGGAATTTATATATGTTGGCATATGATTACATTGACATATTTTATAGCTGAACACATTTAGTTTGCACTTGGTTATATATAGCAAACTGGTAATATGGTTTCATAAGATAAGATTTATGTGGTTATTCTTATGTTTATATGGCTAACATCCATGTTATGGATCAGGTCTTGATATCATGGGTTTGATATCGGTTGAGTCCTTGTGACTCGTGGATCTTGGATCCACAGATTGAGTACATGGAAACATCATGGACTTTCGGGAAGCCATTACTCGGAGCATTTAGTGAATATCATGGACTTGATATTTGGCCAATGTTGTTGATATCATGAGTTTGATATCGGTTGAGTCCTTGTTACTCGTGGATCTTGGATCCACAGGTTGAGTACATGGAGACATCATGGACTTGATGTCGGGAAGCCATTACTTGGAACATTTAGTGAATATCATGGACTTGATATTCGGCCAATGCTGTTGATATCATGGTTTTGATATCAGTTGAGTCCTTGTGACTCGTGGATCTTGGAACCACAAGTTGAGTACATGGTGACATCATGGACTTGATGTCGGGAAGCCATTACTCGGAGCATTTAGTGAATATCATGGACTTGATATTCGGACAATGCTATTGATATCATGGATTTGATATCAGTTCAGTCCTTGAGGCTCGGGGATCTTCGATCCATAGGAGAGTATATGGTGACATCATGGATTTGATGGACTTGGTATTTGGTAAGCCAATGTTCTTGATATCATGGATATGCTATGATGACATCATGGACTTGATGTCGGTAAGTTATTGATGAATATCATGATTGAGTCTGTTAGACTCAAGGTTGAGTATGTGGTAGACATCATTGTTGTAATGACTATAGGCTAATACTCGGAGCACTTGATGAATATCATTGGTACTTGATATTCGGAATATTATCATGGATTGATGGAATACATGTGTGACTTATGTTTTCATCATGTTTGATAAGATGATAGATGTGATATCTATGACACTATTGGATAAGGAATCCATTGTGGTTATGTTTTTGAGTCCTACTATAGATGGGGATCTGTAGGTTGATCTTTTCCTCAAGTCCAAGAGCGAGTGTTAATGTTTTGGCCTTTGCGGCAAAGATCAACGCATTGGACAAAGTGGTAATAATAATAATTAATATATTGGATATATTATTGATATGTTTAATTATGACAAAACCAGTTGGATAATAATAATAAATATAAAAGGTTATATTTTTTTATTAAGGATTGATTTTAATAATTAAATGTGGAGCAAATAATATAAAAGAATAAATTATTATTATGGACCTAAGTCGGCCAACTTGG
This sequence comes from Thuja plicata, assembly GCA_018584345.1. Lineage (NCBI taxonomy): Eukaryota > Viridiplantae > Streptophyta > Pinopsida > Cupressales > Cupressaceae > Thuja > Thuja plicata. The sequence continues at coordinate 2,892,263 of MU226673.1, forward strand.
GAGGCCAAGAGTTTATCTTAATAAGCTCATATATTTGAGCGACTTGGAGAAGGTAAGAAGCAACCAAAAACATAACGTTGTCTTCTTCCTTCAGCAAGATCTTTGGATGAGCAAATTTACAGAGCAGATTCAAACATTGCTTTCTACTTGGCATTGATTCTTGAGGCAGCGAATTTGACCTTGGATGGATGAGCGATTTGGTCAAGCAACTAGCAACGAATTTGCGGTCTTGCATTATGGAATTAGGCCAACATTGGAAGCCTCAGCGAATTCATTAAAGTAGCGAATTGTAGATTAGCGAACTATATTTAGGATAATTCGCACCTTGCATAAGCAAATATTGTGAGCGAACTCAAGGGTTCGATCAAGCATTCAGATGAGCATCATCATGCTTGCAACAGCGAACTTAAGGCATCAAGATCAGACCAATTTGTGATCAGCTAGACTTAGCAAAGTTGATCAGGATCATAGGTACATAACAGGGATCAATACTATACATATCAAAGCTACAAGGGCAGATTTAGTAGAAGGCCAAATCAGGGAAGATTGGCAACATATTGTGAGTAGACCTTGATAGCATATATGCTGATCGGAATCAATCTAAGCATTGGTTATATTCAGATCTGAGCACTAGTTATTTACAATAGTGGATCAGAATTGGATAAGCCCTAGGTGGGCTATATCAACATTGAAAGAAGACACATTGTGGAGCTTGAAGACATTACCTTAGTCTGACTTCCGAGTATTATCTATTTTTCTTTGTGTTTATTTATTCATACATTGTGCTTAGCTCTTGGAAGACCTCTATAGATTGTATATTCCTTGTTAGAATCTGAAAACATTAACAAGTATTAGTAAGGGTTCTTATAGTGGTATCAGAGCTTGAATCTTGCCATCCTTTGGGTTTATTTCAGTTTGTTCATACAAGCAAGTTGCAGAGAAAGGATGTATTATCAAAGGGAATTAAAGAAGGTTTGGCAACACCCTCTAGTACCTGAAGGGAAAATTGTGTCCAGATAGTTGGGTATTCATCAAAGATTCATCTTCTAACAGTGCAGGGAAGGCTAAAGATATGGGTGATAGGACAGACAATGGTCCACCACGTGATGTTGCCAAGGAAGCAAGCGACATTATGAGAGGTATTCAAGCAGGGATAAAGGTGATAGCCAATGTTTTACAACAGCTCATAGTTACCATTCAGCAGTTGGGCACGGGACCTAGGAGACAGCAACATAGTCAAGCTGTGATGACCCCCTTTTGAGCAGCTATTGGCAGTGGCTTGATCAGCTCATCATCCTGACCCTCGTGAGCTGATACCTGGTTTTGAGGGTCCCAGTTGGCAGACTTGCTATTTTCAGTAAGTCTAGACTTAATATTTTTAGTAAGTCAGTTTGGTCGGTTTCCATTTCTGGCAGGGCAATATCGGCAGTGGTTAGTACTCCAGGCGATATTCAGTTTGCGTAGTGCTTTGGCTGGGGACTTACTATTTATAGTAAGTCTATTTTTGGCAGTTGTTATTTTTGGCAGTGCAGTGGGTGGCTATGTCAGTTTGGCCTGATCAGCAGTGGATGCGGGAGTTATCACAAAATTCATATTTATTGATTAATAGTTATTAATTAATATTTATAAAGTATTAATTAATAATAAAGCCACATTATTGTAATAATACTTTATTATTATAATAAGTTAGAAGTTGTTATTTTAAAGAGTTGTGAACTAAAACTCTTTTTGGGAAACTGTGGCCAAGAATGGATTATAAATATGAGCTCATTTCATTGGGACTAACATCGAATATATTTTTATAAAATTGGTCTTGGGAATTGTTCCTGGATATTTTCAAATCTGTGCCCTAGCTGAAGTAAAAGGGTCAAATTAGTTTTCTCGAAGACTGATTCTTCTTGAACTAATCATCAATCGATTGTTGTTGTATAATCGATTGTTTCTTCTTCGTGCTAATGTATAAGGGAAGCTCTAAATTTTGAAGTTGTTTAGTTTTGAACTAAGATCTGCATAAGAGATCTTTCATTTCGCAGCCAAGGTTGTATTTACTAGAAGATTTACCAATGCTGCGAAGAAGTTTGGCTTTCATTCTCACGGGAGATTGTTAGGTGGTAGGAGACAGCTTGGTGGCATTCAACCCCAGGCTGCACTTCCTATACCGCAAGCCGCGTCATCCTGTGGAGCTGTGCATAATAGGTGGGGGCTGCGTTTGAAACCAAAGCTCGACACACGGGTTGGGAGCCTTGCTCACGCAAGGAAGGTAACATTGGCGGTAACCAATACTGGCTGCCGCGTGGAGATTAAACAAAGCGTGGACCAGTACTCTAAGAGTATAGTGGCGTTATAACTGTATGCTGTTGCCGCGTGGAGAGAGAGTAGGAATACAATCCAGCTACACGTCAATAAGGTGCCAATCAAATTTCATTATTATTTTCAGCGGCACATTAGTGTTGAGTTTGCTTGCATAAGTTTGATAGTTGGTTTCAGCAATTAAATAAAGCATTTCCAGAATTCTGAGAATAACTTAAAATTGCTATTAAATGTAACTCTCTTGCTAGAGAAGTGTTTGCTTATAATAAATGAAAGCAATTTCATACTGCTAGTTAATTTCTCCCTCACAATTTAGCTGGAAAGATTTTATAAATTAAAACAAATTGGCAAAATTGATTAAAGAGCCAGTCGGGCTCATTACACAAGCAGATGGTGACAGTATGGTTAGTTCCCTGCATGGAAGGAGAGATACACGCACTACAAATAGACCTTTGATGCCAACTTTCCTCGCTGGAAATGAAGAGGATGAGGTAGACAATGTTGATGGAAACATAGCATTCCCGAATAATATGATGTCCATGCATGATAAGTGGAGTATTCTTCCACAACATGTTTGGGCAGACTTGACCTTCACTCAATATATGGGACAACGAAGAGAAAGTATGAAAGCAAGGCAAGATAAAAGGCCAAGACATCAAAACAAAGACCTCAAGCAAACTAACAACAAATTGACTCTTCTCACATTTGATGGAAGTGGAAAAACAAGGGCAAGAGCATGGATTCATAAGTTAGACACCTTAACTCTCAAACCAATGAAGGACGTTGAGTCAATTAAATTTGCGACCATGCATTTAGAGGGTGTAGCCTATGATTGATGGCACCATGGTTTAGTGACTCAAGACCATGGGTTAATACATTCTTATGAGTTTAACACCAAATTGATTGCACATTTTGACCGTTAGGATGTGCAAGTGTACTACAGAGAATTGGCTCAATTGAGGCTAGGTGGGTCCTTGGATTCTTACATTAATGAGTTTCAAAGGATTGTTGTTATGGTTCTAGACTAGGAAGTCGAGCTCGGCTAGAAGGGCCCCCGAACCAGGCCAAGTTCGAACTGGTCCGTGGTCCGGTACGCCTGTGGGTTCGGGCAGGGTCCGGTCCATAGGATCAAGTTCGAACCAACCTATGCACAGTGCGAATCCGAGCAAATTTCGTGCAAAATGGGAAACTTGGAGCGAACTTCGACGAATTTTCGCCCACGGACGGACTTTAAGTCTTTTTTTTGGCAAATTTTATAAATGTTTGACATCCACAACCCAAATTTTTGACCCCAACCCCCACCCCCCACATTTAATAATTTGGGGTGGAAACTGTGCCGATAAAAGTGGGGAAAAATTAACCTTCGAGTCTTATTAGGCTCCATATAGAAGATGATGATGATGAAGAAGAAGAATATCAATAAATTATTAATCCATTAGTTGAACTTCAAACAATGATACTTGAACTAATGTTATTGTTTAATTTTAATGTTTTGAATCTTTGATGGTGAACTTGAACTTGAAGTATATGACGATATGATCATGATTCATGATGGTATGATTACAAGTATTTTTGTTGTTCAAATGTTTTTATATACTTTGTGACATTCTAATCTTAACTCATGCTTCTAGGTTGCATAAATATATATATATATATATATATATTAAAAAAAATTACATATTTTTGTACTAACGAACCCGAACCCGAATCGGCATCCTAGGTTCCAGATATGACTGAAAAAAGAAAGATCATGCTATTTACTGAAGTGTTGAATAATAAGATTAAGGGACTTGTGAAAGCATTCACTTCAAGATGCAATTAAAATGGCATTGGACCTTGATACCTCATCCACTTCCCATCAGCCACCTAATTGGAGTTTCAAAAGTTCAAAACCAAATCTGAAGTCTTACAATCAGACCAAGAACATCCTACCCAAGATGGTCTTTGAGACAAAGAATGAGTTGAGAAGGAAAAAACTATGTTTCACATGTAAAGAGCCTTGGATTCCCAAACATAAGAGCCTTGGAAAGGGGAAAATACATTACATAGAGGTCACTTTCGATGTTGAGGAGGAACAGGTTGATGACAGAAAATTAGAGGACAGCAACAATGATGAACGTCATGAGCAGGCCCTAGTGGAAAAGAACAAGGATGTGGCAGTTGACCAGCTTAATGTTTCTATTGGTACACTCTCTGAAGTACCTAGGTGTCACCCATTCCGATTCAAAGGAGTACTTAAGGGGCAGCAAGTGATTTGTTTGCTGGATATTGGTGCCACACATAACTTTATTGATGAGTGATCAGTCGTGAAGCATGGATTGCAGGTAGAGTTCTCAAGTTTTGGTGTGAGAGTTGTAGGTGGGGATACTTTGAGTTGCATTGGGAGAATTCCTCAGCTTAGCATTCAGATGGGTGATTATGCTTTGACCGATGATTTCTATGTGATCAAGCTAGGAGGGCTTGATGTGATCCTAGGCATGCAGTGGTTACAGTCGATTGGCAGGTACATACAAGACCACCGCAAGATGCAATCAGAGTTAAGAGATGATGGGCAGAAGATAGAGTTGAAGGTATTATCAGATGGTGGGCCTAGAATAGTATCAACACACAGGATAGAGGTCATTCTTAGACATGATGATATAACATGGGCAGCCCAGTATTTTGTGTCTTCCAGAACGGCATTAGGAGGAGGTTAGCAGCATTATGTAGACATTCCGCCAATGCTTGATAAGCACAGTGGAGTTTTTGGAGACATTCCTCAAGGTAGACCACCCAACTGTGGATTTGAGTATGTTATAGAGTTGGAAGAGGGCACCAAGCCCATCATTAGTACACCATACCGTCATCCAAGGCACTTCAAGGAAGAGATTGATAAAACAATTAAGGAGTTACTTGCCATGAGACATATTAGTTCAATCTCTAGTCTGTTTGCTTCTTCAATGGTCTTGGTGGAGAAGAAGGATGGTACATTTCGAATGTGTATTGATTATCATGTCTTGAACAAAAGGACCATCAAAAATAGGTATCGTATTCCCTGCATTAATGAGTTACTTGGGGCAGTTTACTTCTCGAAGATTGATCTTCAGTTAGGATACCATCATATCCGTGTCTGGGAGGAAGACATACACAAGATTGCATTCAGATTCCACTACAAATACTATATGTTCTCAGTGATGCCTTTTGGTCTCACCAACGTGCCTGCTACATTTCAGTCATGTATGAATCATATTTTCAATAGGCAGTTGCAGAAATTTGTATTAGTGTTCTTCAATGATATTTTGATGTACAACAAATCAGGGGAGGAGTGCCTTTAGCATCTTGGTGAGGTTTTGAGCATAATGGAGGCACAGTCGTTGTTCGCTAAGGCGTCCAAATGTGAGTTTGGATTGACAAAGATCTTAAATTCGGGGCATATGATAGGGGGTAATGGTTTTCAAGTACATCAGGAAAAGATACAGGCAATTATTGTTTGGCCGTCACCTAGGAATGTTTTAGACTTGGGGGGATTCCTTTGACTTTGTTCCTATTAGAGGAGATTTGTCAAGGGATTCTCACAGCTTATAGCTCCACTTACAGACCTTACACAAAAGGGTGATTTCAGATTGTCAGATGATGCACAAGGCACATTTGATAGGCTTAAGGAGGTTATGAGCACTTGTCTTGTACTGGCTCTTCTTGATTTCTCTCAGTTGTTTGTACTGGAGTGTGATGCATTAGGTGAGGGGATTGGTGTGGTGCTCATGTAGTACAAACATCTCATTGCCTATGAGAGCAGGAAATTGATAGATAATGAGCGTTATACTCCACCTATGATAAGGAGATGCTTGTCATCATGCATGCGTTGGCAAAGTTTAAATAGTATTTGGTGGGTGAAAAATTCGTGGTGAGAACGGACCAGAACGGTTTGAAGTATTTCTTAGAGCAGAAAGAGTTGAATGAATGACAACAAAAGTGGGTCAGCAGAATTTAGGCATATGACTTTGACATTGAATATGTCATCGAGGAGACCTATTTCTACACTTTGCTCTATGTCTGATATTTCAGCTGATTGGAAGTCTCAATTTTTAGTTGAGTATTCCAAGAATCTCTTTGCATGCGAGCTCATGGATGGCAAGATTTAAGATGATAGATACAAGGTGATTGATGATGTTACTTACTATAAGAACATGGTATATTTGGTGCCTGAGTCGAAGCTTAAAGATAAGATTATGATGGTCGTTCATGACATACCACTAGTAGGACATCTGAGGTGCTTTAAGACCTACCGACAGATTAGAGGGATTCTCATGGAAGGGTCTCAAGGATGATGTCCTTCAACATGTGTGAGTTTTTGGCTTGTTAGCAAAATAAGTCTGAGCACATTTTCCTGGTAGGTTTATTCTAGCCTTTACCGATTCCAGAGCAAAATTGGGAGAGTGTTTCTATGGTTTTTATTACAGGCTTCCCAGAGTCCTGGGTAAGGATTGAATATTCATAGTGGTTGATCGATTGACAAAATTTGCACACCTCTTTGCCATTGCAATTGATTATACAACATCTCAAGAGACAGAATTATTTTTCAAGAGGTGTTTAGATTACATAGACTTGCAAAGACCATTGTTAGCGATAGTGACACTAAGTTTCTCAGCATATTTTGGTAGGAGCTATGTAGATTGGCTGGTACGGAGTTAACCCTAAGCACTAGTTACTACCCTTGGATGGACAGACGGAGATCGTGAATAAGTGGGTGAAGTGCAATCTTCATAATTATCTTGCAGGGCAGCAGAAGGCCTGGATCAAGTGGTTTTATTTAGGAAAGCATTGCTATAATACCACCTATAATATGTCCATTGGTATGTGACCATTTTGGGCCCTGTATGGTTATGATTCTTTGTCTTTTGTAAACTTAGCCTTGGAGGATAGAAAAGCACCTCAAGCTAGAGATTGGTTGCAAGATAATTAGGATACCCTCTGAGCCCTCAGGGATAATATTCATCGGGCTCAGAATCAGCAGAAGTTATATGCAGACCGACACAAGGTAGAGAGATCTTTTGAGGCTGGTGATATGGTTTTCTTGTGTCTTCATCCATATAGACAAAGCCCATTGAAGAGGAGTGGCGCTGAAAAGTTTAAGCCAAGGTTCTACGGGGTCCATACAGGATTTTGAGGAGGGTTGGAGGGGTTGCATATGAGCTTGAGTTGCCACTGGATAGCAGGATTCACAATGTTTTTCATGTCTTGTGCCTCAAGAAGGCTATTAGGTAGCATGTTGTACCTACTCCTAGTTTACCACCCTTGGATGAGGAAGGGAAATTGGTATTGGTTCTTGTAGAGATTTTGGAAGTGAGGGAAAGGAAGCTGAGAAGTTGTGTGATCAAAGAGTACTTGGTGCATTGGAGAGATTTTCCATTAGAGGATGCCACTTGGGAAGGTGCAGACATTTTGTAGCATCCAGCATTGCAATTGCTTGAGGGCAAGCAATCTCGGGAGGGGAGGAACGTAATGTCCCATTCTCTTCAGTGATCACAGGAGAGTTGACTAGCCTATTTTCCGACATCCCAATAGGCTAGTTAGAAGATATAAGGGATGATATGTTGGTCACGTCATTTATATTGGTGGAGAAATAAAGAAAATGGGATATTAATTTATGGGGTTTTATATTATTAAAGTTACTTTATTTTATAAATAACATTATTAACATAAAGTGACTTTATAAGGAGGAAATAAAGTTAAGTGAGTTTAATCCCACATTGCGTGTGGAGGTTCACCTTCAGTTTGAGAGTCTTTATAAAGGAGCCTTGACCTTCTCCAATGTTATGTGATTATTTGTCTTTGGATATTTCTCCGTAGTTGCCGGTGACAGTTGCAGCCATTTCCGAGGACGAAAACACTTGGGAATTTGTAGGTTGGACAGAAACCCAACTCTACTCAAAGAGTGATGCATTCAAGGCTCACCATCGAGCTTACTTGCAGAAGTTTTGGATTCAAATGGAATTATAATGCAGATTGAAGGTCGCATATAATCCCCAAATCAAGGTGCTCTCTTCAGAATATACAAGGAGGTACTTGTAGACCATACCAAGCTTATCTCAGATCTTAGCGACACAAGAGTTACCAGAACTTGGGTTTGCAAAGGACATAGGCAATGAAGAATTGGCAGTAGTGAAGACCCGTGGAGAGAGAAGATATATTCGCAGGTCATTAACGAGTTCACAAACCCTTTGCATTTGTTTATATTGTATTCGCTGCTGCATATGTTGTATTGTGGAGCCGTTTGTGAAATCCAAGGAAGAAGCCGCGGTATTAGCTGAAGAGAGATCACACCCAGCCATGGATGGAGTTTCTTGAATTATACATCATCGTAGCCTAGCATACATGGACGGAAGACTTACAGCAAGGGCAGCATTGTTATTAGGCTCTCACAGCAAGGCAATGAATTCATAGCATCATCTGGGCCTCACAGTAAATATCTGATTAAGAGTTGCCTTCTGAGAAATAGATTTGGTTCCATATTTCTGCTAGTATCGATTGTAGTAAAAGGATAGTAATAGCTGTGTTATTTACCATATCATTTGTTTAAGTGTGCTGTCATAAAAGCTGTTGATATATGAGCAAATCCGAAACAAACTCAGTTAGGAACTTTCTGAGTGCATCCATTTGTGAAATTCGCATAGTACATGTATTGTTATCTCTTTCCTTCAATCCAGTAAACAGCAACCTATAAGATTCAGAACAAGAGCAAAGATTTACTTATAAACAAAGGGAGCTTGCAAAGTGTTTGACAGAATTACTCCAATGGATAAATGTTAATTTCTGAATACAAGTGTTTGACCAAATGCCTATTCAATGTACCTATGATTTGTGGTGAAATTTAGGTTCAGTATTAGTAAGGGTTCTTACAAAATAATGGACAAACTATCCACCAAACTGTACTAGATTTATTTTCATTACTATCTACCATATGGACAAGGTTCAAATACATATTTTTGTTTCTTGACTACAAAAGCTTGTAGTCTAAAAACCAGCACTTTTAAAGGTTGAACGATATCCTATATTCACAGTCTGTATCAGTAGTTATATTGAAATGATTAGATAAATTATGCTAAGCATCGGTCTTTTTGTTGTTTTTTCCAGTGTTCTTCCTCCATGGAGTAATCTTTGGCTGGTCTCATCAATTATTTTGACTATGATTCTCCATGTGCTTATACTTTATGTACAACCACTGGCTGTGCTTTTTTCAGTAAGTGTAATTTTATCTTTCATGGAATTTCCAGTTCTATATTTATATGGACTTCAAGATATTAAATTGTTTTATTTAAACGTTAAAAATATGTCTATTTTCACAGGTAACTCCATTGTCCTTGACAGAATGGAAAATGGTTCTCTGGCTTTCTTTTCCTGTAAGTTAAAACGTAATCCATATATCTCTCTTTTATGACTTTCACATGACTGATTTTCCATTGGACTAACATCCGCAAAACAATATAGATTACAGTAATGATATAGACTTCATATGTAAATAGTTTTTGCTTTTGTCCAATGCAACTTCACATTCCGCCATCCATAAATAGTTACCATCTCTATGTGATCTTTCTGCAGCTATGCTCCAGTAAGGATCATTAAGTTGAATGAAATTCTATACAAATGCCTGTTCTGCCATTCATGCTATGTTGCTGGAATTTAGCAAATAATTTCTGTGATTTTTCAGTGACTTTTTGTTCTAATTATTGTGTCCAGAATTCTCTTATACTGTGTCCTTGTGTGTTTGACACAATGCTGTTGAATATATTTCATAAATTTGAACATTTGCATACCATTTTCTAATTTTTGGTTTGACTACAAATCCAATAGCAGGTGTTACTTTCTTGAACATTTCTTGCTGAAGGTTTTGAATATATAGACTCTGTTTAATGTTAATTTTTAACTGTGTTTTCCTTGTATTGTTTTGGCAGGTAATTTTAGTAGATGAGATCTTAAAATACTTCTCTAGAAATCTAAAAGGTAATAATGATTTGCTTATCTGGTAAACAGTTCCTGCATGCCACTACCTATAAACAGTGGTACTCTATTATTTTACTAGGCTTGACAAATTGTGGGCATAAAAATTTACGAGGTACCAAATAACAGTAGGTCTCTTAAAAAGGTTTATCTCAATAGCATTTTTCTCTCTCTTTTGAAATGAGTTTATTGATGTTGGAATGGAAAATAACCTTTGTAATTCATATTAGAAACTGGATTTGTTTCTTTTGTATTTTTTTCTTTTTCATTACAGATCTCCTCTTCCTATTAATAAGTCTGAGAAATTCTTAAATCATGTTTGAAGTGGGACAACATACTTAGCTGTTTTGATGTTGGGATGCGAAATAACTTTTTCTAATTCATATTTGGATACTGGGTTTGTTTCTTTCTTCTTTTTTGTTTCAGCTCCTATTCCAATTAAGAAGTAAGAAATTCTTAAATCATGTTAAAGATAGATAACACGCTTGGCTGTTTTGATACTTGTCATTACTTTAAATCCCGGGTTCATCCATATAAAACCTTTACACAACCTATGCAAAATAGGCAAGTCAATATGAGTGATATGTATCAGAATTCACTGGAACTACTTTTGTGTGCTGCATGGCAGAGAATACCAATGGTTTCAGACACGTTGAACCGTCGACCCTTAGCTAAGTGACTCATCTCTCAGCACTAATATAGCTTAGAACTACATTACAATGGAACTTAGATCAACTTTTTCTGACCCTATCTCAACTATGCAATGACAAATCGAATAAAATATGCATATTTGATATGAACTTACCGGTGTTTGTAGCACATCTAGCTCCAGGAAGTCACCTAGATCTGTAGGTTAGAGTAATAAATAAATTAATCAAATAGAAGTAAACATTGTTTAGCATGTAAAATGTATAATAAGTTTGTTTGGTTAGTCTGTTATCACATGCATCCAATGAGTTCTTATGGCAAGTGTTATGTAAGTAGAAACTTAGGATAGTAAGATTTGCTGCAAAGTTATATAATGGTGTAAGCTTTGTCTACCAGCAAGGCTGATATCTTAAGCAATGAATATGCCCACTTCAAAAATTGTTTTCTTTATGACTGGGGAAAGTATGCACAGAACAAGCTTAGGATAGTAGGGTTTTGTGCAGAATTTTGTGTGGTGTAAGTGTTGTCCGCATGCAAGAACTGGTGCCTAAGCAATAAAAAGGCCCACTTCTGATATTGCAATCTTCATGACTGGTGAAAGCACATTTGATTGGAAATCACTTTTTAAATGTTATATATTCTTATTGTGATATCATTTCGACTAAGATATAAAGATAGTGTCATGTGTCTGCCAAACTTCAACACCTAAGTAAGAATGCAAAAGCCCTAAATCTGTCATGTCAAATGATTGGCAGAAAATCTGTTTGATTTACTCAATCAAAAGTGTCGAACTACCAATAATAATCAAGGTTACCCCAAGTTTCCAAGACAAGTAGGCCAAGGGACAGAGGAACAAGTTTCCGGGACGACAATTTTTTTTGCCAATTTTGGGGACGGCAAAGGGGACAACTATATAACAATAGGGAAAATTAAAATATGTAGAGATTTAAAATATTCATATGAAAACATGGATAAAGCATGCACTTATACATAATAGAACCTTAAAATATAAGAATTACCAGAATTCATATACCAAATTTGTGTTAGTTTGAGAGTCAAAGTCAAATTTCCTCTCCAAGTCAAAGTCAAGGTCCCCTAGGCATTCCCTGTCCCCGGGACGTTTTCGGGACAAGGACGGCTGAAAAAAATATTGGGGAACAGAAGTAATAATAAAATCAACATAGATGACAAGTAGAAGAATGTCACCACAAGTAGTTTTGACATACAGATTGGAATTGGTACTCCTTTGAAAGCCTTGATCACTGTGGTACCTTATCAATCTTTATGTACCAAGCCTAAGGATCCTGTTTCAAGCCATAGATTGCTTTCTCCAATCTACATACTTAGTGTTCCTTACCAGCAACCTTGAAACTAGGAGGCTATGTCATAAAGACTTCTTCTTGCAACTCACCATTTAGAAATGCACTCTTGACATCCATTTGATGAGCTTTCCATACAAACTAGGCTGAAATGGCAAGGACAAGCCGAATGGTACTCATTTTGGCTATGAGAGCAAAAGTCTCCTCATAATCAATGCCCTCTTTCTATGAGAATCTCTAGTAACTAGTTGAGCCTTATACTTATCAAGGGTTCCATCAGCCTTGTACTTAACTTTATACACCCATTTGTAGCCAATGGGCTTCTTTCCAAGTGGAAGATCAAAAAGGGCCCAAGTGTTCTTTGTGATACTATGGTGTTCAACTTCCATAGCCTATTCCCACTCAGGTATGCCTTTAGCCTCTAAATAAGATTGAGGCTCATAAACACTGTGAATGTTGGCCATAAGAGAAAAATAAATTGTATTATGTTGCTTGCTCGTGTTTCTAGATTCCCTCAATGAGCTCATCATCATGGAGGTCACCCATGGTCTTGGCCCACCATTTAGGCCGATGAGTAGAAGTACCAACATCTAATTCAAGAATGGTTCGAATAGGTTCGACAGGATGTATATCAACATATTCCCGAGGAAAGTTGTATCAACATATTCCATTAGGTTCAATATCATTCATAGGAAACTCCACAACTTCAGAGTCAGAGTCATTTGAATCCCTCCCATCAGGTGGACCTGATGGAAGATTAACACCCAAATCTTGAGCCTACAGAGGCGGATCCTTAGGACTCAAAATAGGAGAAGAGAGTTGAAAAGGCCCCCGTTCTTCATCAAAGACAACATCCTGACTAAATATGAGATGATTAGTGTCTACATCAATTAGACGATGTGCTTTGTTGTTTTCACCGTATCCTGTGAACATAAGCTTTTGGCTCTTGGAATCCAGTTTTGAGCGGTTGGCATCTGGAAACAAACATAAGTTGAAGAGTCAAAGACTTTTAGGTGAGTGATTTTAGGCTTCTTGCCAGACCAGGATTCCTTTGGAGTCTTCTTCTTAACAGCCTATGTGGGAGACCTGTTTAGAAGATAGGCAGCAGTGTAGATTGCTTCTGCCCAAAATTTCTTTGGAACACTTATATGTTCCAACATAGAATAGGCAATCTCAGTGATTATGTAGTTTCGCCACTCAACCACATCGTTTTGCTAAGGGGTGTAAGGGGTTGTAAGATAATGCTTGATACCATGGTGTGTACAGAGTTTGAGAAATCAAAAGAACTAAATCTTCCCCCATTATCTGACCTAAGAATTATTACTTGATGACAGGACTCTTTTTCTAACAAGGCCTTAAACTTCTAAAACATGCTAAACACCTCTGATTTTTGTTTAAGAAAATACACCCACATTTTTCTACTAAAATCATCAACAAATAGCAGAAAATATCTAGACCTAATAACTAAAGGAGTGTTCATTGGTCCACATACATTAGCATGAACCACTTGTAATACTTTGGAAGCTCACCAAGTATCGCCACCCGAAAATGGAGTCTGATGCTACTTTCCATCCTGACAAGCTTTGCAAACTTCGTGATTCTGAGTTTGAATCTTAGGTAAGCCAACAACTAGATCCTCCCGAACTAGCTGAGAGAGATAGTTTATGTTCAAATGCACATACCTTTGATGCCAGAGATTGTTGATGGAAGAATTTTTGGTTGCCATGGCATGCTCCTAAGAATCACCAGTGTCAACAAGTCTATAAAGGCCATGATCCTAAATACCCACAACAACTATAGTGTGCATCTCCCGATCAACAATACTGCATTTGTTCAAACTGAATATCACATCTAGCTGAGGAGAGTGTCTCATAATCTTACTGACAGATAGAAGGTTGAGTTTCGTGCTTGGAACGTAGTATACATTGAGGAAAATTATATTCTTCCCTCCGGATTGAATCTGCATGTTGCCCTTTCCGACAACAGTATGTTGTTCTCCAAACATAACTGAATTGGTGAAAGGTGTGTAATCAGTGAACCAATCTCGACGATGAGTAAAGTGTTGAGAAGCACCTGAGTCGATGAACCAAGCAAACAATTTGATTGATTTGTTGGGCATTTGGCCATAAAGGCATAAAACAAACTCCTGCTCAATGTCCTCAGTGTGCTCTACTACATTGGCCTTCTACTGAGACCCACCTTGCTTCTTTTGTTCAAAAGCCAAATAGTGCCAACAATCTTTCTTCATGTGACCATACTTGTGGCAATAATTACATTGAATGTTCTTTTTGGAGCAAAGATCTACCGAACTACTGTCTCCATCAATCCTGCTGCAGATGTTTGGTGCAAAGATCTGGAAACGTCAAGTCAACATTAGTTGAGGTAATGTTAAGTGTCTCAATAAAGTGCTCATAAGACTTTGGTAGACTTTTCAGAGTGATTACTACCATGTCTTCTTCCTCCATTGTATGACCAATCGCCTCCAACTAATCATGGATGTCCTTGATTTTTGTTTGATGTTCCTGCAGGGACATCCTCTCATCCATCATGATTGAGAAAAGCATGTCCTTCAGAAAGAACGCACAACTCTTATTAGATGTTTCATGTTGTCCCTTCAAATAATCTCATATTTCAGCAGTTGTCTTGCCTGAGGGAACCTGAGGCAGCTGATCGTCAGTGACCAACAATTTGTGATGACCCTATTTTTAGCAGGTTGTGGCAGGGACTTGGTCAGCTCATCATCACGACCCTCGTGAGCTGATGCAGGGTTTTGAGGGTCCCAATTGGCAGACTTGCTATTTTTAGTATGTCTGGACTTACTATTTTTAGTAAATCAGTTGGTCAGTTTCCACTTCCGACAGGGCAGTATCGGCAGTGGTCAATTCTCCAGACGATATTCAGTTATGCAGTTTCTTGGACTGGGTACTTACTATTTATAGTAAGTCTATTTTTGGCAAGGCAGTGATGAGCATGTTGGTCAGTCAGTATGGTAGGTGTTGCAGGAATTATCATCATAATTATATTTGATAATTGCTTGTGTTAATTAATAACAATATGTTATTAATTAATATTAAGGCGATGTTATAATAATAATAATACTCTATTATTATTATAATGTTTTGGAAGTTTATATTATAAAGAGCAACTAACTGATGATGGTTTTTGGAAACTATGGAGACCAAGGAGTTATAAATACAGGCTCATTTGTGAAATCATCTATCGAATATTGATTATTGAATTTCTTCTTGGGAATTGTTCCTACTTTCTGTGCCCTAGCTAAAGGGTCAAATTAGTTGATTGAAGACCGATTCTTCTTCATCTAATCCACAATTGAGTGCTGTTGTATAATCAATTGCCTGTAATCGATTGCTGTTGTATAATCGATTGTTTCATTCTTCTTTCCTACTGTCTGCCTGTGACTGGAAAGAATTACTTCTGAATTTGTTTATGCAAACTGTGGATGCGAGTTCATTCTGGAAATCTGCAGAGTTGTCTTCTACAAATCATTAATGCGATCTCATAAGATGCATAAGAGACCGAGCTCATTGTTGTTGTGCTAGAAGTGCTAAATGGCAGGTTGTTTCAGTACAGCTGGAAGGTTACATCCATATCACTGTTGAAAACGCTGTTTACAGAATAGCTGCACTTCATACATGCAGGCCGCGTCAATCTGTGGAGTTGTGCGTGGCAAATGGGGGCCAGCATGCTAAGAGAATAGTGGCGTTGCCACTGCATACTGCAGGCCGTGTGAGGGAGAGAGGCAGCCGCAGGTAGGAAACGGCATCCCTGTGTGGACAGCAAGGAGAGCATAGCCGCCACTCCAGACTTGGGCGCAGCAATACCAGCGCATATAGACTGGGCCAGACGCACTTGTGTGGGGACGTGGCTGTCTGAGAGCTGTCTGCCATTGCTGTAGGGCCTCATTTTCAGTTGTGGAGGCCATTACCATGACGCCTTCTCCAAGCACCAGCCACTACCGTCTATCACAGGTTCCATCTATGTTTTTATTTCAGTCAATAAGTAGTAATTGCAAAA
>MU226673.1:2908601-2946080 GCA_018584345.1 Thuja plicata
ATCACGAGTGTGAAATTGAGATAGTCGGCATTGTAACTGAATTAGTTTATTTGATATATGAGGGTGACTATTTTGAATAGATCCATGTGTCTAGTATTTGAATATTTCTTTAAGTAAACCAAGAAAAAGGAACTATATATTCTATATGCGATCCAAATTCATCTGCAATTCAGTGAAGGAATGTCTTAATAGCAAACAAACTAGTTGAAATTATCTACCAGTCAGATTAAGCTCTGTGCTAGATTGTCTGCCAACTGTTTGATTAAATGCCATGTGTATGATTCGGATGGAAATTGATAGAAATTTGATGGTTTACTGATGAGGCCAAGTTAGGCTCATCACACAATTTAATGAGCATCACGGCCTTCTGAGGCAGCTGATCGTCAGTTAATGAGCATCATGGCCTTCTGATTCTTTTCATTAAATTTATCGTGATCTTGACCCGCCGTTGTAGGACGAGGAGACTTGCCCAGAACAATCTCATCAAGACACTGATATTCAAAAATAGTCATCATTTGTTGCTTCCAGGTGTTGTAGTTGTGGCCATTGAACTTCTAACTGCCTTCCAAGATTATGTTGGTCAAAGAAGCCATCTTTTACGCTTTTCAAGGCACGAAAAAAGAGATAAAACAGAAGAGGCTTAACTCTGATTTCTTGAAACCCAAGGCATGGATCCCAATGCACAGAAAATACAGGCAGATTCGGAAGCTCAAATTCCAAGGCAGAAACTGAACACACTGAAAACTCAGAAATATTTCTGCAGACCCTAGAAAAATTAGCGGCAAAATAAAGTGGGTTGAAATTGCAGATAACTGTAGGTTTTGAAAACCGTAGGCCATCTGAAAAGTGTCAAAAAATGGTGATTTGCAAAATTGCATCTATACAAAACACATCTGCATCCTTAGTCGTGCCTCTGAAAGCCAGATTCAGGGGCATAGCTGCAGATGAAAACTGCAAAAACGGCGCATCAAACATAGAGGAAACACAGGCTGGAAATCTGCAAAAAAAAGAACCCCGTCGCTGTCTCTGTGGACGGAAAACAGAGAGAACAACACATGCACAGAAAAGAAAACAGGAAGATTGCAGAAAAATGCGGTCGTTTCAAACACAAAAATCAAACTCGATGTCTTCAGACCTCCTCGCACTAACAAATCCATGAAAGATCAATGAAAACCGGCTCACGAAAACCCTCAAATATATGCAGAAGATTTCTGGTAGAAAACAGCTCCTTCAACTTTATCACGGGCTTGCAACCAGATATCAGGCCAAGACAAAACCTTCAAAGAAAGGTTCAAAAAAATTTGAACAGTTTTACTGTAAAAAATTTCTAAAAGGAAATTTTAGAATTATAAAAATTTTCAAAAGAAATTATCCTCAACCTGCTTTGATACCATGTTACACAATGGTAATTGCTTGATATTATTCAAAGAATGAAATGTACGTATATAGGCAATTACAATGACGATGACGATGTTCCTAAAGAAACAATCGATAACTGAAGAGTGAAGAGTAAATTAAAAACTATCTAACTAAACTAATATTACGTTATTGACCATTAACTAACTAAAATGCAAATATTATTCTAATATTATAAGCCAAAAGACTGCCTATGGATTGGCAGATTTGTATGTTTTCATCACGACAACCATTCTTATCAATAACATATTTACGTTCTTCCAGAAATCATTAACTGGACACAGCCAAACTGGCTCAAGTATGAGCAATTTATTTGATACATGTATCCAGATTTGTTTGAGTTAATGTTTTTAAGTGGAATGAAGTAGACTAGAAGCCCTAGGAGGATAGGAACAGGTTTCCAATTGTCAATTAATGTTTGTTGATTCCTATTGACTAACTTTGGTCAATAGTGGAAAGAAATAGAATGTAAAGGTTTTCATATAATTTTGATCACCCGCTTTGCAATATGCAAATTTGAAATTGAAATACTCCTGCTATTTTTATTATTATTTGCATACGCTACATAAGATTCAAATAGACTGAAACACTCGTCACAAATTCTTCTGATGACATTTGAAAGCACATGTTGCTGACAGTAATGAGTTCTATTTCAAGATGTGAATCTTCATCCAGAATGTTACCAACCTGACTATATTTTTCTTTTGCATGAATTGAGGCCTAGATATGCATCCTTGATTTCTGGTACATTTTCCATTTTTTAAACAAAACTTGGATGTACCCTTATTTTTTTCTGACATCAGGGCATCACCATGCTTACACCTTATAAAAGCTTAAAAAACAAAGAGACATGGAAGGCTCTTGGGAGCTTCTTGTTACTGAGATCAAACCTTTTTAGGCAGGGTAGAGAGGAAAGTGAGGGAACTAGGTAGCCTTTCAAATTTAGCAAAGATAAATTGATAGTCTTCGGCTGCCTCATTCCATTAACTTCGGAATTTGGAAGAGTTTTTCTCAAACAAAATACTGTTGAGCCAAAAATGCATTCACAAACAGAATAATAAACATTAACTCCTTGGCACCCATTTTTGAATTTTTCTCTAAAAAAGCAAGAATGAAGAGGCAAAGAATAAAACAGTTGGTAATGAAAGTTGGGGGGCCTTTCAAAGGAAAGTAAATTCATTATCTCATCTTATTGGTGGTGGTCAAGATTTTATTTGGATGTCACCTAAGAGCTTTCTTCTATACGGAATTTAAGTCGAAGCACTGAAGTATGGTTGGTTGCTCATAAGAAGAGATCCTTATACCATGCTTTTTAGAGGAAATGCATTAACCATTTAAACTAATTTTTTTTTTGGTTAAACTTACATCATAATTGAATCAATTTGATTGACATTACCTCTGGCATCTAGAATGCAAGTTTTCGAGAGTTATATACTTTGTATGTGCTCATGTTTATAGCTATAGTATATATATTTAAATGTTCATGTTTTACTTCATTTAGTTTGTATAAGTCTTTTTCAGGTGTTTTTAATTCAACTTCATTTGTATTTGAAAGGGTAGGGTATTAATTTTTATATATTATTATAATTTATAATAGTCATCATCCCACCATTACACGAAACCAGAAAATCTTTGCCATCCTCAATACCCATCCCCAGAACTTGGAGAAACACTGCTAATTTTCATAGGTAACCTTATATTAATTAGAAATAAATTATTTTTGAAACTTACTCTTAATATTTTATCAGGCTGAATATGTGGAATTTTCTTAGATGCAAGTGTGTGTTTTAAACTCACTGCTACCTCTTAATGAGCGCAATGTTTGTGCAGGGAAAAGGTTCAGTTTCAGATTCCGTAAACATGATTTATTACCTAGAAAGGAAATTCATGAGAGATAATTTATTCTTCGCAATCAAATTATTCAGTTTTGGATTTCAATAAAATTTGCAAGGTTATCAGCAAAATCTGTACCCAGAACATGTATTTAAGTGATTTTTGTAGTTTATTTATTGTATTTACATTGTTTTCTTCTAAGTAAACTAGTTGCTTTACGTGTTTTCCATAAACTTGCGATACTGTTAGGTTCTGATAGTGTGAATGGAAGATATTTTGCAAACAGGAATAATAGTAACATTGAGGAAACCAATCTTGGAAGGGAATCACTTAGATCTTTGAGGTGGGATTGAGAGATCGTTCTGCTTACAAAGGCTGGAGAGACTATGCTAAAGCAGTGGAATATCTTTCGGTCTGAAAGGACATAACAATAGTTGGAACATTCCTTTATAATTTATTTCATATGCTGCCATGCCGTATTCTCATTTACCAAGGAGATCCTGTTCTTCTGGCGTAAATTGAAACATTTTTGACTTCCAATGTTAATTTAAGCTTTTGATTGCTTTAGTAATAAGATCCATTTGTGTACATGTGGGTTTCCTTTTTCTAAATGAATTCTTAAGTTGAATTACCACTGCCCTGTTTTGGGCGTTGGTATATATTGTCATAATTCCTTTCTCTTAAAAAAGTCATACATATTTAAGCAAAATTCAGAAATAGAATGGATGAATGATAGGTTTTATTGACGTTCACAAGACAATAAACATTTTATGGGATCAAGGAAAATATCCTTAATTTATCTTCACGCTTTTTCTCAAACCTCCAAGTAGAAAAGCTAAGAGTTGTGTTTGTTAATGTTCTTAATGTTCTACCTTATGTCTCCAATCTTCTCATATATTGAAGTTTACCCAATGTTATCATAACCCTTTTGACACTTCTAAGAACACCCTAGAGATGCAACCCATGCATTCTTAGACCCATCACCAACATAATATTTTGAGGACATGAGGACACAAGAATGGGTTGGAAATATCTCCTAGTTATACTTACCCAAAAAAAAAAAATCTCCTTGGTACATCAATCTTCTTTTTTATGGGAATGGCCGGAAATTGTTAGGAATGGTAAGCCATTTCTTGTTAAGGCATAAAAATATAAATTAAAAAAAAAAAAAACAGAGTTAAGAAAAGGGGGAGCATAAGGAGCCCTCAAAGACCTTCACACCACTTTATACCAAACGTTTGCTCAAAAAAATCATACCTAGAAATTAAAAACAATCTCGTTTGGTCATTTCACATTTTGTGATAGAACAAAGACCAAGACCAATTATGACGAGAAGAGTAATTTTTTTTTTTTTTTGGGATGCAAAAGAATATTTAAGTTATATCATTCAAGAGAAGTTTAGTATCCATTATTCATTTGTACACGTTCTTTTGTATTCTTTTTGAGTTGTTTTTTAAAAAAGAGAAAGAACAAAAACAAGGATGAAGAAATTGAGGTGCTATTAGGGTTCTCTCAAATTGGGGTATTAAAGGATTCTTGATCAATTTGAATACTCTTCTAAAATTCCTAAAAATTATTCAATTGATCCATTCAAACCTAAAAACTATTTTTACAATTTGTAATTGTTGTAGATGAAGAGGAGAAAAGGCCATGAAGGGGAAGAATGTGGTTGTCATTTGTGCAACAAGGATTAGAGGTAGTTATACAAGTGTTTAATTTTTATGCACATGTGAACAAAAATTAATCGGTTCTGAAAAGAATCTTAATTGAGAAGGCCAAGGTGACTCGGAGGGATTTGAACCTACGAACTGGTGTTGATACCAATTGTTGGAACTTGTTTATCATTGCACCAAAAGATTGGCCTATTAATGCTTAATACAAACACCAAAGATAAACAAAATTGCGGGAGGCGGTTAGTCCATGTCTTGAATACAAAGGGAGACTCTGGTGATTAGTCCAATAGATTTTACATGAAGGTGAGGTAAGAAATAAATGATTGGTAGTGAAAACTATTCCACGTGCGAAATAAATGAATGGTAATGAAAATTATTTCACCTAATATGTTATTTCTACCTAAACAATGGATGTTGAGTAGGAGTGCAAAGGGTTCTAGAGAGGGGGACTACTAGTGTTGAAGAGGTGTTCAATATGAAATCGTCAATTTTTTATTTGTTCTTAACCATTGCCATACTATTTTATGGGACAAGGTCTTATTTCAAACAAATTTTCAAAGATACAATTATTGTTGGTTCTTCATTTGCACCCTTGGAGAGCATAGACCATGCACTATACCCCATATTAGAAAGTATTTTAAGGTCAGCGTGATGATAAAGGACATGAGGCAAACTTGGATGAAGATATGCACTATTATCAAGGATAGGTAAACTAATATTGAACATTAAATATTTTCCTTGCAAAGATAAAAAGTTACATGTAGAAAGCTATCGCCAACTTAATCTACTAAGGAGATGCAAAGGATAAAAATGTGAATCATGTCAAATAGGAATAATCCAATGCAAGTCCCGAATTCACATTCACTAATTAGAGCTTAAGATATAGGCATAAAACTAAACAATAATGAACAATTACACCAAATCAAAGATTTTAAATTGGTCTATTGTGCTCTAATATTTGCTCAACAAATTAGAACGATCAATGGATGAGAAATTTCAGATAGGGTGGGAAATAAAATTAGTAAATGAATTGGATTGATGTAAGAGGATTAGTTGAAAGAATTAAATAAGTAGAATATATATTTAATCAACAAGCATAGTTGAAGAAATAAATAAATATATGAATTTTTATTTTTTAAAGGATAAGTAAATTATTTGAATTTTATTTAATTGATTAAATAATTTTTAAATAATTAATTATAGTGAATCATAAGACGAAATAGTTAAATTTAATTAATATAGATATAAAAAAAAATGAAATAATCATATAACCAAAAATTATTTAATTACTATAGATGCAAAGGGAAAATATTAACTTAGTTAAATAACTTAATATAGATAAAAGAATTAATGAGAAGAAAATAATGGAATGACAAGATGAAAATGCATTAGTCATTGTTAGATGTTTACATTTTGTCTTTTTTAAGACAAGTGCTCAAGCATACCAAGCAATGGAGATAGCATATTGCTTGAGAGGTTGACCAAAAATATCTTTTTGATGAGCTCTTTGAGAAGAGGATAAGCTAAGATTGAGAAAACAAATTGAACAAAGGAAAATAATAATAATAATAATAATTTGACAAAGAAACAAATCACAGAGGTGACAAATAGTTTAAATGGTAGAGAGCAAGGTAAAGTTTAGGGCTTGGGAAAGCTATAAATAGGGCCAAGTAGGGTTATTTAACCTTACTCTCTTCCAAGTTAAAAGCTCGAACCCATTGGTAGAAATTTTGAGGGTAGCACTTTAGGTACATTGCATGTAGATCTATAGGTGGCCAATCAGGTTAGGTCAAATTATAAGTGCTTAACCTTTGTATCTCCTAGGGTAGATTTATGTGCATTTATTAGATGTGGAACTAGATTTAGGCCAAAAGTGCAACCTTAGATTTTAAAAAAAAATACAAATGTCAGTAACACTACCCATATGGTGTGTGATTATGCAAATGGGGCACAAAACAACGTAATTAATGTGCAGTTGCACAAATGGCACAAGAAACTGCACAATTGGCAAAATTGCACAAATGATGAAAAAGGGTAATGCGTATGGTAGATAGACCTACACAATTGCAAAAATTGTGTAAATGGGAAGAACGTTATGCAAACTACATTATCATTGCACAAATGGTAAAAGAGTAGCACAATTGGCTAAATTGTTTGATTGGAAAAATTGCACAAACAACAGGAACAATTGCCCAATTAATAGTATTGCACAAGTGGTTGGGGTTCTTGTGCATTTGATTTAGAGTAACGTTTAAATAATTTTTGTAAGGTTGACATTGTGTATAATGGTTGCAAGAGGATCTAGATTGGCTTATGTCATACAGTTACATCCTCCAACCATTCCTTGGAGCAGTTGGCCTATGGTATATAACGTACATGCTTGAGATTAGGGATAATCTCACAACAATGACAACATCAGTGGAGTGGTAGCATAATGAGCACAATGTCTTCATCTTGTTGATCAAAGAGGCCACAATCACTCTAGAAGATATATGGAGGATTCAATGAATACATATCCATGAAGAGTGTGATCTAGAACTCAAGAGAGTGCATTGAGCAGAATCTTTATGATGAAGGATCTAGGAATAAAGAATGCAAAGATTTTTCTCTAGCATGTTATGACAAGTTTTGAGGCTCTTCCAATACCATTGTCAAGTGTGATCAACAGAGTACTAGTCCCAAACCAAAGGTCGAGAGGGTTCTCCATCGGCCAGGGTAGGGTTTTGGAGAAGATGCTAGAGAAGGGAGTCACTAATACATGGGGCCTACACATACTAGCCTATCTATATCATAATATGCATCAAGTAGTATATAGATATAGAGCCAACTTATCATGCAGGGTGATTACTACACATATGTGCTTGGGAGCACATGGTGATTATGCAGCAAGTTGTTGACTTGGCTCACTTGGCAAGATTTTCCTACATCTTCCTCTATGCAAGTGTGCCTACATAGAGACAACTATGAGATCTAGCATGCTAGAATCGAGAATTAAACAACCTATACATTATAATATGGAGACCATTGAGAGTGTGAGAGATGGGGTGATGAATATTAACATCTACCCTATTGTAGATATCTTAGATATTTGGGGTGAACATTGCACATAATAGAGAGGTATATCCTAGAGCATTTACTCAACAATTCTGGTAGACATGGATAGCTTATAGGAGAAGTAGTATATGCTTGGACTTAAAGAGTAATAACAAACTGGGAACCCGTGATATCCCCAAACACAACATGAAGAGCTTGAGGAGTTATCACGGGTGTTATGGGATCTTCAATTGAGCAAAGTGGATTAAGGGACCATTGACAACTATGAAAGTTGGTGGGCTAGGCGTAGACTAGTTAGGTTGACATGTCAAAGTGATATAAGTGTCAAATAGAAATAGAGGAGCAGTAGAGAAAGGACAAAGAGAGTGGTGGAGGTCCAAGGAGGTTGTTGTTGAGGGTGGTGGAGGAGGAGATGGTGAGGGGAGGGAGAGAGCTAGCAAGTGAGGATGGCAGGTGGTAGATAAAGGCTAGAGGAGAGAAGGATGTAACGATGAATATTATTGGTGCATATGTAGGTGGAAATGGAGGCCAAAGAGATGGAAAGGATCTACAAATTTAGTTGGCTACTACCCTATCTAAGTGTGATGAGGCTTGTCGATAGAGGGATAAGGTCATGGAAGATAGGGACCAAGTTCGAGATGATCCCAACAACCTAGAGGTACAATTAAGTCTATTGATTGTATAGAGGGATGGGCTAGAAGTAGAGAGAGTCGGACTATAGGCTAAACTAATCTAGAGGATAGTTTAGAGAGATGTTCTACAAATAAAAAGAGACGTCAAGATGATAATACAACAAAGGATATAACAAGCTATGTAGAGGCTTGGAGATACCACACAAGAACCTATTTGACCAGGGCCATGGAAAAGATTACTAGGTCAGCTCAAGAGGCTCTATATTACAAAGTATTGTAAGAGAAAGAGATTCTTGCATTTTGTTTCTAGGAGTCAGGCAGGAGGGTCTAAGTCATAGAGTTCAGATGAGTCAAGGGACTATGAGGCCACCACAAGGATCGCAACCAACAAAATTAGAATAGGCATAGGCATGAGCATCCTAGACATTTACAAGTCTAGATTAATTATCACCTTCTCATTTAGAGATAGGGAGTTCATCCTAGAGGAGTGAACACTCTATACTAGATTTTGTGTAAACTATGTATCATTTTGTGCCTATAAGCTAACATATATGCATATTTATGGCTCATGTAGCCTTGTGCAAATTATGATGACATACAATGATTACTTTTGATCTATATATGAGAGAACACATGGTTTTATAGATGTATATGCATATTTTGATGCTCTATGATGTGATGCATTGTTTTCTGATATGAAATATGATGGATGTATTCACATGTTATATCTTATATCTAATGGTGGTGGTGGTGTTGATGTTGATGTTGATGTTGATGTATATACATATTTTGATGCTCTATGATGTGATGCATTGTTTTCTGATATGAAATATGATGGATGTATTCACATGTTATATCTTATATCTAATGGTGGTGGTGGTGGTGGTGGTGGTGTTGATGTTGATGTTGATGTTGATGTTGATGTTGATGTTGATGTTGATGATGATGCCAATGTTGATGTTGATGCTGATGTTGATGCTGATGCTAATGTTGATGCTGATGTTGATGCTAATGTTGATGTTGATGCTGATGCTGATGCGGATGCGGATGTGGATGTGGATGTGGATGTGGATGTGGATGTTGATGTTGATGTTGATGTTGATGTTGATGTTGATGTTGATGTTGATGTTGATGATATGGATTGTGTTATTATGTTATGGATGAGTTCATGCACTTGATGAGTTTATGGTTTATGATTAATGTACGGTATTAAGTGATTACATGTGATATTGATGTTGATGATATGGATTGTGTTATTATGTTATGGATGAGTTCATGCACTTGATGAGTTTATGGTTTATGATTAATGTACGGTATTAAGTGATTACATGTGATAGTGAGACCTATCTGTCTATGTAGACACCCTAAATTTGACCTCCTAAATTTATTAATTATTGTCAACTAATTGTTCTCCTAAACCTTATAATTAAATAAATATAAATTATTTAATCATTATTGTCCCTTAATATAATTAATTTAAATAATTAATTATATTTCCCCTTTCTTCTAATGTTTAATTGATTTAAATTCATTGAACATATTATAGCGATCCTTCCTTAGGTTTAATTAATTAAATCTAACCTTTTGACTTAATATCTTATTTCTTCTAAAATCCCATTAACTAATTAATTCTTGATTCATTAGTTAATCGTCTCAATTCCTAACCTCATTCACATTTCTTCTAATTGTAAATTACTCTCCTCACATGTGAACAATTTCTTCCAATTAAAAATTAACCTTCTCTAAAAGTGATATGCATATGTCACTTTCCTATCCCCCTCTCTTCTTCCAACTCACATGTGATCAAATATTTTATTTGGTTCTCACATGGGGGATTCGACACCTCATCCCTACAAGCTACCCTACCACTTCATGTTACCTCCATTTGTCACCTCTTCCATTTTTTCATTTGTCAATATCTTCTCCTCGCAAGGTTTTTCACACGTGTGAGCACACCTTGCCCTCTTCTCCAGCCAAGGAAACTTCCCAAGACCTTGCCACAAGGCGAGGGCCTTAATCCCACTCATCTCCTCTCCTTCAATTTCATCCCTTCATCCACTTTCAATATCAACCATCCATTTCCATGCTTCAAACTCTATAAATTCACCCACTTTTATCATAAACTTATCATGCCAAAATCATTCCATGCTTATTGCCATAAATACCACATTATGCCAAAATCATTTTAGAGCCTTTAATCCATTGTTGTGTTGAACTTCAGATAACTTCACATAGCATCCAATCAAAGAGCAAATCAAGTGAAGTTTGGGTGCACTCACTTTAGCTCGTCAATGGAGGTTTGAAGGTATAACACTTAGTGTTTTACATTTTTTTTGTTGTATACATTATTTGCTAACTCGCTTTCAATCCCTCATAGTAAGTTGGGAAGACAATATTGTGTCTTGTACACGTGACCCATTGAAAGTAGGGGGCTCTCCCATTTTTCTTGATTCTTTTGGTTATTGATCTTGGCTCTTGAGAGAATGTGTGTCATAGGGACATTTGTAAGATTTAGTAAGGATTTAATGTGGTTAGAGAATTAATTGGTATCATTTAAAAGCTAAGGTGGGAATATCTTTGAGCGTCCTTTCATCTTACAAGGTTGTTTTTTGAAGGCTTGTGGAAATTTCCTGTGTTTGCTAGTTGCGAAGATTTATCTTATGCAAGGAGAAGTCCTAATCACCATTTAAGTTTTGCATAACCCAATTTACCATAGCATTTTTCATTGTGGACTTTTACCCCCCCCCCCCATTTTGTATTGCAAAATTTAGGTGTTAATTTTCCCTTTGCAAAGATTCAACATGCACTATGACAACTCAATTTCAGACTTCAATTATCATAGGGGATTATTAAATTTCAGATCTTATTTATTTATGTCTTGTTTATAATGATTAGTATCCTAAGATCCTAAATTCTAACATGGGGTTTCATGCCCATTTCCTAAATGTGAAGTTTTGAGTACCTTTTTCTAAATAAAGTTTGTTTCCCATCGCAAATATACACTAGCATTTCATTTTTATATTCTCGTGACTTCAAACATTTGACCTCTTTTTTCTAACTGTGAGGATTTAAGCATTTTTCCTAACTGCAGAATTTCCTCTCTTTTATCCATTGTTTGAGCTTACTTCAAGAACCCACAATCCAAATTGCCTTATAAATTATACAACTCGCATATTTTGAAAATATAAATTATAATTGTGGAACCCCTAAGACAAATTTTCCACAATAGAATTCCAATACCCATTTTTCAAAGTGTGAATGACTATTGAAATCTCGCAATTAGTGAATTCACTTTAAAAC
This sequence comes from Thuja plicata, assembly GCA_018584345.1. Taxonomy (NCBI): domain Eukaryota; kingdom Viridiplantae; phylum Streptophyta; class Pinopsida; order Cupressales; family Cupressaceae; genus Thuja; species Thuja plicata. Next base: position 2,920,510 of record MU226673.1, read on the forward strand.
CGTGCAATTGTGTGAAAGAGTATTTTTTAAGACAAATATAGGTTTATATAATATGATTTTTGACAATAAAAATTGGATAATCCTAGGAATAGAATGATTTTTATTAATTTCCTCCAATGGTTATTTCTAAAATGTAAATAATTTATTTTAGGATTGTTAAAAGTTTAAACTTTGATATCATGAGTTCCTTGCATAAATGGTTGTATGAAATGTTCATTTGGGATTTGTTCATTTTACCTAATCAAATTACTAAGGAGTAAAAAACTCCTAAGAAATCAATGACTCAAAGATTCAAAAGCTCCAAAAGACTCAAAAGATTCCAAAGTTTCAAGAACTAAATGAAGTACAAGTTCCAAGGACTTACCCTCCATCAAAACCTACTTTAAACTAGAGATCGATGGGAATATCAATCTAGGCCACATTGACATGGATGCCTTCAAAAAGATATTTTATGGAAAGAACCCCTTTGGAAAGGTAAAACAATTACTTGAAAATTGGATAGCCCAATATGTAGGCTTCTCATAGTCTAGTGTCTTGAATTGGTCATGGAATGTGCAAAACACCACTTGACCTCCTCTATGAAATTAGCATCTCTTGATGGTAGGATCCTAGTAGGATTCTCTATAGAATCAATTATAGAAGCTTTTAGAATTCCTCTCATCCTGCGATGGTGTATATTACGAAATATTAAGCAAAGTAGATATATGAGCAAGGACCTGACAACTGCTTGGATGCTATCAATGACCACTAGATGATTAAACCTAAAATCATACACAAAATTAATTATATGATTAATTTTCTTAGCGAAAAATGGGGTTGATCTCGACTTGTACTTTGAGGCTTGTATGTTCTATTTTATTGAGGTGATAAAAAATAGTAAGAAATTTCATTGGGCTGAAATCATTAGAGAAAGCCTCCATAACCAATTCATGATGGTTAAAGGTGTTCATACTTCTGACATTATATCATATGTGATCTATAAATTGGCTAGAAATTTTAGATATAGAGGGATAACTTGTATGGAACTGTTAGAAATTAAAAAGGGAAAGTTAAAGTCTATGAATGCTACCCTAAATTACAACTACTGAATTCTCCTAGTAATATGAGGGCTAATGATGCATCCACTATGCACATTGCTAGGATGTTGCAAGGAGATATGAATAAATGGTTAATAGACCTATCTATATACTTAATTGGCCATTTTGGTTATTAGTTCATCCAATTTTCAAAATTTACTTATATAAAGATATAAATTTTCTCTACGAGTCCTTGTGGGGTTCCAAACTATCCTACAACTAAAATAATACTATTAGACCTAACTATACAAAAATTCACTTCACATAAACTTCTCTAAAATATGCATGGGCAAGAATCCCTTATACATTAAGGAATGTATACTTGTACCTGCACCCCAACAACAAAATGTGCTAATGTAGATTTACAATAATTTGATTAAGGTCACATGATTACGAGAATCATTTTGATCCCTGTGGTAACATGACGACAAACAGTGGCAGACAATATAGACATAAGACACATCTATAATATTATTGGGAAAATTTTCTAGATGAATGTAAGTAAGCAAAATACAACACTCTAGGTTGTCATTGGAATATGTTAGAAATTTTAAGATCGTGGTAGTTTGAGACCAACTTATAAATGATGAAGATTTAGTGCAACATGAAGAGCGCTTGGGAGTAACAAAAAAATTAATTCCACCTCCCAGTTGGTCTAAAGATGAGATTACCAACCTTCATGACATCATGAAAGTTGAAGTTGGATATACTATAAGGTGGATAGAAATTAAAATATAAGCTATAAAAAATAGTTATTGAGCCTAGATATTAAACTAATAAAGAAGAATTAGGATCATCTGAAGAAGCGTTTTCTTAGGAATGAGATGAGATCTAGGAACCTACTATGAGTGACACCCCTTCTGAGAAAAAGTACAAAGGTAAAGGTAAAATATTAAATAATTTGAAAAGAAACCTATGTGTTGTGTGTCCACATACAAGAAATTTTTTGAACAATTAAAGGGTGAAAATGGGCAAAGCTCAGAGAAGGCTAGAAAGGATCTAAAGGTATAGGAAACATTGAAGAGTAAAATTCCTCAACAACTCCACCACCTACAACTTCTCTCCCACCTACTCTCCAGTTCAACCTTCCATTTCCATTATATCCATGATAGTTGAGGATGTCTCATCAATTTCAATGACTTTCATCTTCCCATCACTATTGACTCTTCCCCTAGCACTTCACTTTCTCCAATCTCTTTTTCTACCCCCTTCACAACCATTACCCTAAGTCAATATGTTGATGCCTTTTTTATCAAAAATTATGCCCAACGCTCTTAATAATTTACCCTTTTCTACTCGTATCAACTTACCATTTTCCTTTATTCAACAAATATCCCAAGATTTACCTACTACTACAAGTAGTGCACTTCTAAAGTGTAAGAAACCACGTAGAAATTTATTATTAGTTTTGAAACTACTACATAAAATTCCTAGGAAAGTATGGAAGTACCATCACTGGGTGGAATAGAAAGACTATACAGAGGATTGAAAAAACAAGAGGTGAGTAGTGCACACACTTACCCCTAAGATAGAATGGGACTTTTATGGAACAAATTGATAAAGAGGAGGGAGATCTAGACAAACAAAGTGAACATATACATTTGAAAAACAACATCAACAAGTTGTCATGAATCATAAAACACAAGAAGAATCTTTTATTACACTGAAACAAGATAAAGGTGGGAAAAATAAGCAAAGTGATCAATAGGGAATTCAATATTCTTTGTCCCACTGTGGAATTTAGAGAGGAATCAACAACCTTTGATTGTTTAAAGGATCTATTGAAGCAAAAGAAACTCATCATAAAGATTCCTTCCTTACACTTGGATAATTTGTTAAGTAGGATAGAGAGATCGAGAGAGAGGAAAAAGAAGAAATTCACTCTCATATGAAAAAATGCATCTATTTCAGTCTCACATATTGTCAGACCTATAGTGCATAAGGAAAAACAATAGATAACTATTCAATAAATTAATATTTCCACATACAATCTTGATCCTACTTCCATGAGGTATTAAATTAAGGAATTTCAAGAGTCTGTAGATACAATTGTGCAAAGAATGAATCAAGTTGAATCCACTAAATCACAATTGAAAGCACAAATTGAGAAATTGCATCCTTACAATAAGAATTTAATTCATTTAATTCAACAAGTAAAAGCATTTTATCTCCTTTTGTAGTGTTGTCAAAACAAATAGTAAATGAATTAGAGAAGGCGGTATCCCAAGTTGAGGTCACCAAATCTTGGATTGACAACATTTTTTATAGAGGGAATCAAATGATTGATGAAGTGGTGTTAGGACAAAGAAAATTTCTCAATGTAGAATTTAATAAAAAAATGTTAATAACTTGCAATAGGATTGTGCTATTAGTGAGAAATTTCATGTGGTAATGTTCCTTGAATCACAAACTATAATGAACACGTTTTATGGAATGTACAAAAAAAGTGAGAGAATGTTGGGATTAGGTATTGTACACTTTACATAATTTTAATAATGTTAAATTTATTATAAAATATGTGGTGTACCTAGGAGAACATAAAAGCATATGCATCACTAGGAGTTAACATTCTTGGGACCACTCTTGGCATTCTCTTGTCTCAGGTGGCATTGAACTCTACCCTTGTGCCAAGGGGTTTTTTAATGCTTCATTTTCTTCTTCGGAGGATCGGGATGTGATTTTGAACAAGTTGTGGGTTTGGGGAAATCATTCCCTTTCTGCCAAACCTTGGACAGTCTCATTCAACCCTCTCACTGAACCACTCAATGTGCGTTCAGTGTGAGTTTTCCTTCCTAATCTCCCACTCCATTTTTGGGAGATGTCTCTCTTTGAAGCTATTGGTAATTCCCTTGGCCATTTCCTGAAGGTGGATGAAGCTATGACAACTTTGGGCCATTCTACTTTCGCTCGTATTTTGGTTGATTTGGATGTCTCTCTATCGCTTCCAAGGGACGTGGCACTTATGGTTGGGGATAGGCCTTGGAATCAAGCTCTAGATTATGAGGGTCTTCCCTCTGTTGTCGGCGCTTCTTCTTCACTAGTCATATGGCCATTGATTATGCTCTTTTGCACCGCAAAGGTGTTGCTACTTGCTAGAAGGCTACAAGTAATGACCATTTGACTATTTGTGTCACTGACTCTCTCTCTGAGCCCTCCTCTGAGGATTCACAGACTATTGCTGATGGAGTATATTCCCTGGAAAAAAATCTTGACGATGCCCCTGATCGTGGCTAGGCTTATGTGGTTGTTCCAAGTCTTGCTACTGCTGCAACTTATGTTGTTGCCCGGATTTCAGATGGAGCTTTGTCCTCATGCCAGGACATTTCCGTTCCCTCTACTTCTGCCACTGTTATGCTCCATGTTCGTGCTGACGTTGCTCAGCTTCCACAACCCCATTGTTTTTCCCGTTCTATTCGGGCAAAAGCCTTTGTGCTTAGTTTTGTCTGGGTTATGTTTTCTACCAGCACCTCTTGTGTTTCCTTTTTGTTGTTGATGGCTCGTTAATATATTATTGGGCCTTGCTTTTGTAATGGGTAAGCCCCCTTGTTCTTTGGCTAATTTTAATTTAAAAAACATTCTTGGGACCACTACACATGTTGAATGTAATGTGGAAAGTATATAATTTAATATTGGCGAAAGTCACTTAATAAAGTAGCTAATATCAAATGAGGGGTCATTCATTTTGTGAACTCGTGGTTTTGAGACACGTGGTTTTACTTTACCACTTGGTTGTATTTGTGTGCATTTGATTCTATATAAGCAAACACATGTTTAAGGGTTAAGGTTGGTTGGGTGAGTGGTTGTCATAGTATTAATTCTTTCAAAGGATTGCATATGTGAAGCATGCAATGGGATGTGTGGATTCATGCTTGGACACATGAAGGATGAATTGAAGGGTTTAATGTTTCAAAAATATTCATTGTAACTTTTGTAAGTGTTTTCTATTTCTTTATATCTGAATAATAAGATAGAGCGTAGATGTATTTAGATGTTGATTTTTTCCCTCTTGAGGGTTTTCCTAGGGTATATCGTGTGTTATCTTGTGGCTTGCTGATTTGATTTACACATGATGGTTATTTTGTAAGCTTGTATGCATATCTTCTCTAGTCATAGGCTATGTAGGAAATGGATTAAATGAACTAGGTATTGATCCGTTGTTTCCTAACAAGGATGTAATAGGGAAGACCTTGGAGATCAATATATGAATTGGAAAATTCATCACTTTTCTTGTGTACATGTATTAACAATTAATGAGATCTCAAGGATAGTCAAGTTGTGTACTCAAGCCCAAATATGGGAGCAGCTGATTGAATGGGATGATCCTAAATTCTACTATTCGAATCGAAGAAGGAACCATTTTGAGGTTGATTGTCATTGCCTCCTAAAATAGAAGTTGAATAGGAAAGAATGGAGACTAGAAATTTTAGATTCTACAATAGAAGAAATAGAACCCTAGGGGGGAACAAGTAAAGACATGATGGATCTAGAAAAGGACATGCCCTTTCCTATGCATAGAGGACCAGAATAAATCTTCGGAGCCACAATTCAAACTAAAATGGATATGGGAATGGAAACACATAACTTAGAGATGTCACGACCCCCTATTGATGAAGAGCCTAACAAGGATGAGGAATATAAGCTAATTTACACTTAGAATTATAAAACCTAACCAGTCTCTAAACAAAAATATTGTAAAGAAGTTGAATGAGAAGAAAAGAGAGGAGGAAGCCAAGGAACAAGGGCTTTCAAGTATTGAATAATATTTACTACAATCTAAGGGAGGATCTCACTACTTTACAGAGCCATGAAGATCATAGGGAATTAATGCAGAGGGGTGTAATATCCTACTGGCCCATACCCTAGTCAATAAGGAGATCTCTTCAACAACCATGTGAGATGCAACTTCCCACTTCGCAAACTCTCTCAGAAACTCTGTCAAAATATGATCTTCAATAAATCTTGAATAACTGTCACTAACAATTGAATCTCCGTATGAGCTCTAACCACATCATCACAATACTATTTGAAACACATTCTTAATTGTGTATAACCTCGTCTGCAATTCTCTGTATGTGCTAACTCAATCTCCTTGTAGCCCTGTCCAACCACTAATCTGCCCTTAACCCAAAACTTTCCCAAAAAACTAAGGATACTAATGATAGTTTTAGACACCCTTTACAATGCTACAAAACATATCCCAAACCCAAAGTATGTTACTTTGTACCAACATCTAGATCTACTACCTTTGTAGCAACCAAATAGGCCTAAAATGCACCCATTTACAAAGGCAACTCCTAAGATATCTTTCTCCCTTCACTCCCAACCATGAAAAATTCTTGTACAATGGTTAGAAACACCATATTATCAAGTTTTGGGGGCATCAACACTTCCTATACTTGTAGGTATCAAACCCTCACTTCTAGGGTCATTAGGCTAGGACTTTATCAAAAGGACTCTTCCAAAATTCCCCAGATCCTCCTGATGGACCTAACACCTCCATATGGACCCCAATAGCCATGATCCAACATAAAATACCCCCATCCTTTGGATTATTTGATCACACTAATTTCTGGTGTCAATTTGTGCACCCTTAATCAACAACTTGTCACTATGTTGTGGTCTTGCATGCAATATCTTGCACATCCCTGCATCTAAACACAATACAAGGATAATATAAATGTTATTAGACTTCTCCCACCAATTAAATTAACCATAGAGGGTGGCAGAGTCTATCCAACCATGGTGACTTCAAAATTCAAATTGCTGATTGCAAAGACACGGTCTGAGAACAGTCAAGAAATGGATAGATTTATTACTTCAAAACTCAATGAAACATCACTGTAATTGCAGGGAAATGATAACGATTCAAAATAAAAATGTTCTAATCCATTTCCAATGATGAACTACAACTGATTGTATGTTTGAAGTCATTTTTTGATAGTCAGTCGAGTTGCTGATATGATGATAGACATTAATCAGTTAATGTATTGTCATTGATGTCAACTTGTTTGAGTGTCATTATGGTAACAAACATTTGTTATGGATTGAAGATCTAGAACAAACAAAGTTTAAGTGGTTAGTAATTGAAGAGCTATGTATACACCGAGTAACAATGAGCACCGATTAAATACTGTGTATACCGAGCACAGTGATAACCGAGCTAGGGATCACCGACACATCACTGTATTGACCAAGCAATTGAATAAAATCGAGGCCGACTAAAATGATGAGCTAGAAATTGATGATTCTGAGGTAACTAATAAGTTTTTTTATGATGATCAAATGGCTATGAAAGTTCAAGAAAGATTGGACGATGAAGATTGAAACGTGTTTCCGACACAAGTACCGAGGAAGGTTTAAGTAGCACAACCAATGATGGAGATTAAGCGGCAAAATTTGAAGGATGGAAGTTACATGAGTTATGATCTATATATAAGAGACAAGATATTCATACTGAATCAATGATGCTATGATGCAAACACGTGAAAATTTCATGCATGATTGATCAAACTGGTTGAAGCCAGAACCAAGCATTTTCTGCAGACAACACCGAGTGACGAAGGAAAGAGAATTAATCGAGCAGAACAAAGTATGAATAATCAGATGGACTGAAGTGAACAAATTGATCAGGGGTATATGTACTTAGCATAGATCTGAAAATATGCAAACAAAGTTTTATTTGAATAAGATCATTATTGTATCAGTTTAACCATTGTTACAGATAAATCTATTAACCAAGTAGGATGTGAAAGTCTTTATTATGACATTATAATGAATGTCGAGTGTTTTCTTGTTGACCCCATAGTGAATGATTGGTCAAGAGAGAACTATTAGTTTTAAATCCTCTAACCAGGTCACATTTAACAAAGTGCATTGTAACCTTTTACAGGGTTGGCTCTTAACTGAGCTCACTTCAGAAGAGTGAAATATTTTGGGTTACCAGTCCCAGGTGGTTTTTCCCTTAGCAGGGTTTCCACTTTAAAAATTTATGTGTTAATGTGTATGATTGTTGTGGATTTTTATTTTACTTTACACATTACTTTATCTGCAATGATCGGTAATCACAGTATTGATTTACTGCTACTCGGTATAGGACTGAAGTTTGAGATTATAGTATACACTTCACCGAGTTGATTTATATGTTTGAAATTGTTGTAATATACTTCTGGGAGAATTTGGGACTGTAGGATTATTGGGAGCTAACTAATTCACCCCCCCCCCCCCCCCACTTAGATATTCTAACAATTGGTATCAGAGGATACAGTTCTTAAAACAAAATTTTTAAAGGAATTAAGGTAAAAGATCACAAGATGTATAAGAGAGACGCACTGAAGCTGAACAAGGAGAACTTATCAACATGGAAGAGAAGAATGAGAATATACCTATCAGGGATTGGAGATGAAATAACACTATACCTAGATAATGAATTCATCCTACCTACTAGACCTTTGACTGTTAATCAGATGAAAGAAAAAGATGAACACAACACTATGATGGTAGAAATAGCTTCTTCACTAACGGATGTTGAATTTGAGGATATCAAGACATGTACATCAGCCAAGAAGATGTGGGACAATATTACACTAGTTTATGGAGGAGATGCAAATGTATAAAGAGCTAAAGCTGAAAGTCTCTGAGAAAAAATTGATGATATGAGAATGAAAGAAGGAGAGAACATAACACGGTACAGTACTCGACTCAAGGATGTTGTGAATGCTATTCGTGGAGAAGGTGGAACTATTGATGAAGACACTATTGTGAGTAATATTCTTAGAACTTTATTGCCTATTTATTCTATACGAGCCTCTGCAATACATGAAATGAGAGAAGCACCTGGAAAAAATATTACTGTTGATAGTCTTGTTGGTAGACTTATTTCTTTTGAGCTGAACAATTTTGACAACAACGTCGTACCTACTATGGAATCTGCATTTATGTCTTCTTTGAAAATTAGTAAATCTAGTAGCAAACATATGATAAGAAATAACAGTGACAGTGACAGTGATGATAAAGAAATTGATGAACTTGAAGCATTAATGGTTAGAAGATTGCACAAAGGTAAAGGAATATATAAAGGTAAACTACCCTTGATATGCTTTAATTGTAAAGAAATTGGACACTTTGTTTCCCAATGCCCTAACAGAAGAATGATGAAAGAAATGAAAGATCTAATGACAGAAAAGATGATTGAGAATAAAGAAGCAACCAAAAGTATGAAAAAAGGAATAACCAAGATTACAAAGACAAAGGCAAGAAGGCTTGTTACATTGTTGAAGATAAAGATAATGATACTGATTCCAACACTGATGAAGATACTGAGACAGTGTTTGTAGCTTTGAAAGAAGATTCAGAAGAAGATGAAAGGTATGTTGAAACAACACTTATTTCTAAAGTTAGAAAACATGACATTTGAGTTATTGATAGTGGATGCTTACATCACATGACTGAAGATAAAGAAAATTTTGAATTTATTGAGCATTATAATGGTAAATCTGTTAGAATGGAAAATGATACACCTTGTCAAGTGAAAGGAAAAGGTACTATATTGCTGCAAAATCAAATCAAATATGAGAATGCATATTGGGTGAAAGGACTTAATTATAATCAGTTGAGTGTTTCACAGTTGAATAACACAAGTCACCGAGTTGCATTTGAGAACAGAAAATCTAGAATTTATGATGGAACAGGAAAGTTGATTGGTATTGGTGAACAATCAAAAGGTAATCTATTCTATCTCAACACTGCTGAAACTACTTGCTTGATGGATAAGAATGAAGATGTATGGTTGTGTCATAAGAGGATTTGTCATGTAAATTTTGACAACATGGTTAAGATTAGTAAGAAAAGAAAAGTTAGAGGCTTACCAAGCTTATCTAAACCTGACCATGTAATGTGCAAGAATTGTCAAATAGGAAAAATGTCAAAATCTAGTTTTACAAGCAAGAATTTTTCATCTAATGATATTTTGGAGATAGTTCATATAGACCTATGTGGACCAATGAGAGCATAGAGTTATTATGGTGATAGATACTTTATTTTATTTTTTGATGACTACTCTAGAATGATGACTGTCATGTTCTTGAAAGAAAAATCTGAAGCATTTAAGATGTTCAAATGGTACAAAGCTAAAGTGGAAAAAGAAAGTGGTAGAGAACTGAAATGTTTGAGATCTGATAGAAGAGGTGAATTTATTTCTGATGAGTTCACTAACTTTTGTAATGATTATGGAATTAAGAAACAGGTCTCTGCACCAAGGACACCACAATAGAATGGAATTGCTGAAAGAAGAAATAGATCAATTGTGGATTGTGCTAGAACACTGATGATTGAAAAGAATGTTGCACAAACATACTGGAGAGAAGTTGTTAGCACTATTGTATACACACTAAACTGAGTACAACTAAAGAAAGACACAAACAAGACACCTTATGAATTATGGTATGGTTATACACCTAATGTGAGTTATTTTAGAATATTTGGAAGTCATTGTTATATTCTGAAAGATGATAGAAATGGAAAATTTGATTCAAAAAGTGATGAAGGAATATTTCTTGGATATTCTACTAAGAGCAAAGCTTATAAATGTTTGAACAAGACTTCTAACAAGATCATTGAAAGTGCAAATATAAGAGTTGATGAATTTGCTGAGAAGAATGATGAGGGAAGCACAAAAGAACTTGAAGATTATAGTAGATTTTTCTACATTGAAGAAATAGACAATTTTCCTGAGCAGATACCTAATGTTACCAAGCAATAGGGTAATGTTACCGAGCAACAGGAAGCACCAACCGAGAATCAAGAAAATGTTGTAACTGAAGATCATTATCAAGAACACAATGAACATACTGAAGAACATAATGAAGATCAAAGAATTGGACCTGTACTTGCAAAATATGTAAGAATACATCATCCACAGAATCATATTATTGGAGATAAGAGAGTTGGCATGATGACGTGAAGTAGGTTGAAAGACAGCACATGCTTGATTTGTGAATTTGAACCTAAAAATGTTAGAGATGCACTTGAAAATGAAGAATGGATTATTGCAATGAATGAAGAAATTGAGCAGATACAAAAAAAAAACATGGACATTAGTATCGAGATTGAGTGATAAGAATGTCATTGGCACCAAATGGATATTTAGAAAAAAAAATTGGATGAGACTGGAGATGTAACCAGAAACAAAGAAAGACTAGTATGCAAAGGGTATGCACAAGAAGAAGGTATTGACTATGGAGAAACTTTTGCACCCATTGCTAGACTTGAAGGAGTTAGAATATTACTTTCATATGCAGCATATAAAGGATTCAAAGTATATTAGATGGAAGTTAAGTCTGCATTTTTGAATGGAATACTAGAAGAAGAGGTATACATTGAACAACCTGAAGGATTTGTTGATCCTAATCAGACAAACATGGTTTGTAAGTTACACAAAGCATTATATTGTTTGAAACAAGCACCAAGAGCATGGTATGAAAGAATACATTCCTATCTTATTAGTATTGGATTTATTAGAAAAAGTGATAACAGCAATATGTATTTGAAAGGAGGAAATGATGATAAGACTCTTATTGCTGAAATTTTTGTTGATGATATTATATTTGCAGGAAATGATAACTTATGCACATCATTTGCTGATGAAATGAGGAAAGAATTTGAAATGTCAATGTTTGGAGAGATCAAATTTTTTCTTGGCTTGCAAATTTTACAATGGGTTGAAGGTATCTACATTACTCAATCAAAATACATCAAGGAAGTACTGAAGACATTCAGAATGGAAGAATCAAAACCAGTTGGAACACCTATGGTGACAGGATGTAAATTGACAAAAGAAGATAAGACACCTAAGGTAAATCAGACTTTGTACAGATTTATGATTGGAAAGTTGATGTATGTTGTACACACTAGACCAGACATAGCACACGCAGTTGGAATTGTAGCAATATTTTCTGCTAATCCCAGAGAATCACATATGACTGTTGTAAAGAGAATTTTTAAATGTCTGAAGAACACAGAAGACTATGGATTATGGTACAAAAGGGAAGGCAAGTTCAAACTAAAAGTTTACACAGATGTTGATTGGGCTGGGAACATTGATGATAGAAAGAGCACTAATGGTGGAGAATTATTTATAGGAGAAAGATTAGTTACTTGGATAAGTAAAAAGAAAGGATGCATATCTCAGTCAACTACAGAAGCAGAATATGTTGTTGTTGCTGCAAACTGTTTGAACATTGCATGGATAAAACAACTTTTGAAAGGTACAAATGAAGAGATCACTGATCCAGTGGTATTTTTTGTGATAATACTAGTGAAATAAATATTTCAAAGAACCCTGTGATGCATGCAAAGACAAAGCATATATCTATCAAATATCACTACTTGAGGGAACAAGTACAAGAGAAATAAGTGACATTGGAATATGTACAATCAGAAGAATAACTTTCTAACATATTCACTAAACACTTACCAAATGATACATTTGAGTACTTGAGGGGTAGACTAGGGGTTTGTCCCTTGTCTATCGGTCACTAAGATGACTAGGAGGTTGCATCAACTTGCCTGTAATCAAAATATCAATCATGTTGATGCAAAGCTGAACTGGACTAAAACTGGCATATCAGTACACTGCAAGGTACTTATTCTACTACACTGAAAACCAGAGATATTTTTTGGCTATTGAAGAGCTGTATATTTCTTTTTGGCATTGTTGTCAAAGGGAGAGAATGAGCAATGAAATATCTATCCATTTCAAGGCAGAAAAGGAGAAAGGGTAAAGGGAGAGAAATGACATATCTATCTACAGAGAGAGAAGATTCAAGAATAAAAGAGTCAAATACGTAGGGAGAGTCTGTGTGGTGATTTTTTAATGCTAACACATTTTATCTATACTAGTTAGGGAGAGATATAAAATTTTGCAGTTGTAGAACAGAAGTTTGGTATTCTATGGCATTTTCACATTGCATATTTCATATTGTGTTTCCATAAATGCCAAAGGGAGAGATTGATGAAATACAATTGATTGTATGTTTGAATTCATTTTATTTATAGTCAACCGAGTTGCAGATATGATGATAGACATTAATCAGTTAATGTATTTTCATTGATGTCAACTTGTCTGAGTATCATTATGGTAATAAACATCTATTATGGATTGAAGATATGGAACAAACAAAGTTTATGTGGTCAGAAATTGAAGAGTTATGTATACACCGAGTAACAGTGAACACCGAGTAAATATAGTGTATACCCAGCACAGTGATATCCGAGCTAGGGATCACCAATACATCACGGTATTGACCGAGCAATATAATCAAACCGAGGCTGACTAAAATGATGAGTTGGCAATTGATGATTCCGAGGTAAATGATAAGGTTTATTATGATGATCAAACGGTTATGAAAATTCAAGGTAGATTAGACGATGAAGATTGAAACATTTTTTGACACAACTGTCAAGGAAGGTTTAAGCGACACAACCAATGATGGAGATTAAGCGGCAAAATCTGAAGGATGGAAATTAAATGAGTTATGATGTCTATAAAAGAGATAAGAGATTCATAATGATTCAATGATGCTATGATGCATACACATGCAAATTTCATGCATGATTGATCAAACTGGTTGAAGACAGAACCGAGCATTTTCTGCAGACAACACCGAGCGACAGAGGAAAGAGCATTAACTGAGCATAAAAGAGTATTGTAAGATCTAAAATTGGTGTTGAACATGGGGTCTTCTAGATGATAGGAATTGCACATGAAAAGTGACCCTAAGTCCAATTTTAGTCTAATGCACTTAATTATTATGATAAAGAATTGAGAATAGTTGTAAAGAAATAAGGAGTAAAATTCCTACCTCATATCATAGAAGATCTGAAGAATGTTGTTTTCTGGGGTCTGTACTCTAATTCTGGAAAATCTAAAGTATGATCCGAAACCAGAACAAAGAGACAAACAAAACCCAGAAATATTTTTCCATTCTGACTCTGTCTTATAAAAAAGGTCGACCTTGACCCACTAATCTCACCCTTGACCCAATAATCTCAACCCTGACCTGTGCTGCCTCGACATAAAATCTATTTTCAGATCCTGATAGTTCGCTGAAAAGGGTATCCAAATATGGTCTCAGATCCATTGTCCTGTACCTGTAACTCCCAAAAATAGCACCTGCAAATATCTAAAAAGAGGGTTTTCGGGTGGCTATATAGGGTTTTACCTTAGTCAAACCCCCATTTTGGTGATCTCCACCTCCATGAATAGCCGAATATAGAATGTATGTATGTGTGTGTTTTCTCTTTAAGAAGAGACTTTGAACATGTAATATCAAGATCTAATCTTCTAGATTAATAATCCTAACATAACATGGAAATGAGAAAGCAATGCATAGATTTGAATATTATAAAGAAAGTATACCAAGCCCCCAAGGCTAAATTACTCCTAAAAATTCACAATCCATAATTTCTACCCCATGATAATATCCTTTTGAATTCTTGAATGATGAGAGTGGTAGATCTAATGGAAAAGAGCACCTTCTTGCTTCAATGAAGATCTACAATAGCTTGTCCAAAAAAATGCTTGAATGTATCAACATGTCCTCATAGATTTGTCCTTCTATATCATCCTCCTGCTTGCTTGCATCATCATTGCATCATGTCATCTCCCGATTTTGTTTCATGACCAAATGAAGGCAAAAGAGAGTGTTTATATAGAGATCACAATAGAGGCCTCCTAGAGCAATGCGAGGGACTCAAATTCAAATTCTACCTTGAATTATGGTTCAATCACAATCACCAACCAAGGAGGGAATAAATTAAATTAGATGTCAGAGAAAACACTTCTGCATCAGAAACCGGGGACCAAATTTAAGTTTTGAACCCCGATAAGATCCAAAACTGAAAGCGGGGACCAAGACCTATCTGAGGTCTATGTCGACCTCACCCTTGGCCTAGGTCAAGGTTTAACTCACCCCTAACATAGGTCAAGTTCTCCCTTGAGCCTGACCTAGGTGAGGGTTGATTTCAACCCTGACTTGAGGTTCCAGGCAGGTCACCTATTGGTGTCTATGAGATTCCCAGGTCAATCGGGGACCTAGGAAGGTGATGGAACATTCCAAAATGCTGGGAAGAAGGCCTAGAGGCCTAGAGAGAGTATGAAGAGGTATAGGAGGGCCCACATATAGGTCCTTCCTATAAAATAGATTCATGGAGAGGGAAACCAAAGAGAATCCATAAGATCCTAACCCTAGTTTCACCTAATCATGAAGAATCAACGCAAATGCATCCTAAATGCAAATCTAATATGCAAGCGCACTAAATGAAGGTGCTAAACATACCAAAATGGAAGTGCTTCCATTTTGAGATGATACATTTATCCCCCACTTTATCTTAGATATGACACTACGTGAGTATGCAAGCTAAAGTAAGAAAACATCACAAAGTAAAAAGGATATAGCCAAGTCCTCAATGTAAAGATCCTGCAAGAAACCATTAGTAGCTGCAACCTGAAACACAAGGTTAATGAAATATCCATAGATCACCTAATTTTTACTACAATGATTTTGAGAAGTGTATAAAGCCCCTTATTCCCCCCATGTTTCGGCTTACTTCTTCTTGAAAGGTGAAACAGGGTGATAAGGTAAATTCTATACACTGAATATGTAGTTTATTGAAAATTCTTTTCCTAAATCACTTAAAAAGTTCCTAAACCTTCCTAAACTGACTCAAGAGGTTGGTTATCTGAATCATGATTCCAACACTTCTGATGGCACTAAAAATGGAGCTACCAAACTCAAGTTATGATGAAGAGAGTGAATGTCTATCTAAATGTATGTATAAGGAAATCCAAATTTTGACCTAAGTAAATTCAAATGAAAACCCTAATTTGAAGCTATAAATAAGAGAAATAGATACTTACCTTCTCATTCTTACCATTTTCAAAAGTTGGAAAAGGAGACAATATGCCGAAGAGAGGAGAATTTTGAGCGAGTCGTATGGAGGTCTTGAGAGAGCGCCTGGCCAGCGGACAGCCACTACCTGAGGTAAGTTTCCTATTTTGATTTTTGAGATTGAAAAATTCATGCTTTTATAGGAAAGGTCAACCCTGATCCAGAAAGGTTGACCCTGACCCAATTATGTCAACCTTGACCTTTTGAGGTAAACCCTAACTGGGAGGTTCTGTGCTTTTTGGGGTGAATGTCAACCCTGACTCACAAAGGTTGACCTTGACCCAAAAAGGCTGACCTTGACCTAGAAATATCGACCCTAACCCAAAAAGGTCGACCTTGACCAGGTCAAGTGGGTACAGTATTTTCATGATGATAGAGTACTGATATGATACTCTTCTTGTTCTTACAGGACCTTGTCTGTCTTCGAGAGCATCCCTTCGGAGGGTTACTGTTGACTGTCAAAGAGAATATGTCCGAGCTACAGCCAGATGAGATAAAACTTTTGAGAGATGCGAGATTATACTGGGTAGCATTCCTACCATAGATGAGGTTCCATCGGTCCATGATTTCTGTCATGGTAGAGAGGTGGGATGAGGATACTTGTTCCTTCCATCTTCCATTAGGGGAGATCATGATCACGCTGGAGGATGTGTATAGGATTCTATGGCTTCTGGTCCGAGGCAAGCCTATCAGATCGAGAGGACCATGGGGTCCACTGGAGGTATTGGGAGATGGAGAGTATTGTTTGGGATGGGTACCATAGATGAGGATCCGATCAGATCATATCTCCTTATCATCCATACTAGCAGGTCTGACACCCTTGGTACAGAAAGTGATGCTATGTATACTCTCGTTGGTTGTGATACCCAACATGAAGGGTACAATTTTCTTAGCACCATTTACCAACCTCGTGCACAGGATGGAGGGTGATAGAGTTATTTTCTCATGCGAGCGCAGCATGTTAGCCCATCTTTACCATGAGTTGAGTCAGCTAGTGAGATATCAGTGGGAGAGTCTTACAGTATGTACCTTGTTACAGGTTTGGATGTTTGAGCACTACACATGTACATGACCACAGGATGTTCTAGTGATAATAGATGCGAGCACACCAAGCTAGAAGATGTCTGTTAGTATAGGGATATCCTCTTTTGGAGAGTATGCCTTGACCGTGTACCAGGTATAGATGTGATATGGAGACCTTATTATCAGATGATAGAGTGGCCAGAAACCCGACATCAGTTGAGATATTCATAGCGGTGCAAATTGCTAGAGGGTCCCACTAGTCATGTCGTGATGCCATATTACTATGATAGGGTGATGAAATAGTTTGGTCTGATACAGGGAGTCCCCTAGACAATTCCTCGGTACGCATACCTGACGAGGTACTATCAAAGACCCGGCGCCATATGCTGACCTATAGTAGCAGACATTGTAGACAGTAAGACAAATGAGACCGAGGATATAGAATTAGTCACTGAGACCTCCTATGCAGGTGCTAGCAGAGATTATATCATATATTGGAGTTTATAGGGGGAGGAGGATCATGAGGAGGAGCCCATTCCCGAGGGAGATCTCATGGAGAAGAGAGAAGAGGAGAGAGCAGAGGAGAGGGTAGAAGAGAGGGTAGAGGAGATGCCCCTTGGCCACAATATAGGTACCAATGATCATGCAGTCTATATTTCACCCTTGAGATCACGACGACCTCCCCGAGCACACACAGAGACATCACCACCTAGACCCAGACACAATGAGAGAGGAGAGAGTAGCCGCTCCATGCCCCCACCATCTACATCCTTCGGTGATACTTAGGAGGGAGATCCAAGTATGACATATGTAATTTAGTTAGAATGTTTTAAGTAAATATGTTTCTAGAAAAAAGTTTTGAAAGAAAACTCTTGAATTTTTGCAGCGAGCGTAGCAGAGTGGAGGAGTTTTGTATCTAAGGTTCTGAAGGATACATGCATATCCTACCAACTACTAGCTAGTGAGCGAGATTCCCTAATAGGACAAAGGGATCTTGGAAGACACGCAGATATCTTCCTATGTGTACAATGAGAACTGAGGCTATGTAAAAAAATAGAGAAGTTGATGGCCGATCTCCAAAGATCCCAGGAGCATAACCAAGAGATGAGTATATCGAGGAGCCGTACACGGACTACCATTCTGAGATCCTCAGCCTCACACCATAGATCTGAGAGAGTTGGGAGCCACCGACCCTCAAAGCATAGAGACAGAGTTTGATATATATGGCACATGTGCCATATACATAGAGACAGAGTTTGATATATATGGCACATGTGCCATATACATACCAAACTAAGAAGAAGTTTATTTATGAAAAAGACTTTGTTTGAACAATTTGTTTTATGGTTGATTACTTGTACTTTCATCAATGCACAAAAAACCTTAATAGAAAGAAAATGTGTATGAATGCATTCAAATTTATATAACTTATAAAATGTTTATTCTATAAGGAGCACATACATACATGAAGAAAGAAAAATTTAGTTAAGGATAATAATGTTTGAAATGCATAATATTAATAGGTTCCTTAAGAGGGACACCATTCATATCAGCAATTTTATAAGCACCTGAAGTAAAGTCCTCAATAACCACAAAAGTTCCAAGCCAATTTGGGCTAAATTTCCCTTTTTCACCAGGTAGAGCATTCACATTCCTTTGATTCTCATATAAGACTAAATCACCTACCAAGAATAAACGTTCAATCACCTTGTGATTATACTGTTTCTGGAGTGATTTATGATAGGCCTTAATATGTTCCAAAGTGTTTATCCATTGTTCATCTAACATTTCTAATTCTTGTAATCGTTGTTCCCGGAAAGTATCTTTGTCAATAATCCCATGAAATGAAACATGCAAAGATGGTATTTCTGATTCCAAAGGCATAGTAGCATCAGTGCCATAAACAAGATTATAAGGATAAGTACCAGTGGCCGTAAGAATGCTAGTCCTATAGGCCCACAAAGCATAGGTAAGCTGGGTATTCCAATCTTTCGCAAGCTTGGTAACCGTTTTCTTTAATATTTGTTCAATAACCTTATTCGATCCTTCAGCTTGACCATTAGATTGAGGGTAATAGGGAGTAGAAAATATGTGTTGAATGTGATATTTCTCCATGAATTTCGTGACTTATTTATTTTTGAAAGAAGTACCATTATCCGAAACTATCGTTGAAGGAATACCAAATCGTGCTATAATATGATTAAGGATAAAATCACAAATAACATCCACAGTAGTAGAACATAAGGGAATGGCCTCTACCCACTTCGAAAAGTAGTCTATAGCTGTGAGGATGTACGTATGTCCTTGAGAAGAAGCTGGTGAGATTTTTCCAATAAGGTCAAAACCCCAAACGCTAAAAGGCCACGGAGCGACTTGATTACGAAGCTCGCGAGCAGGAGCGTGGATTAAATTACCATGTTGTTGACATTGAGGACACTTTTTAACAAACATAAAGGAGTCTTGATCCATTTTTTTCCAATAGTATCCCATTCTAAGAAGTTTATTAACTAAATATTTTCCACAAAAGTGCCCCCCACAAGAACCAGAGTGAGCTTCTGCTAAAGCTACAAGCACTTCGGTTTTGTTAAGACATCTTAATAACAAACCATTGTAGGATCATTTGTAAAGTGTATCTCCTAAAATGATATAACGGACTGCAAGCTTTCTAATACGATTACGTGTGTTCCTTGTTGTTGATTCTGGAAAAGTATTATCTTTCAAAAAATGAAAGACATGTGAATACCATTCATCAAGATGCAAGTTAAAACAATCAGCAGTAACCTTCTCAAAAATTGTAGGATTTTTAAGAGTATGTATAGTGAATTGAAAGTTTTCGTCATTATTCTCAAGATAAACCAAAGAACCTGCGCTTGCCATGGCGTCTGCATGTTGATTATCTTTCCTTAAAGTCTGAATCGCATAAGAAGAGAATTGTGAAAGAATATCTAGAGCCAAATCTTGATATTGCATCATTTTATCATTCTTAGTCTGATAACCTCCTTTGATTTGTTCAACAATTAATTGTGAATCACAATAAATTTCCAAATTTTTAATATGAAGGGATGAAGCTGCTCGTAAGCCAGCTATAAGAGCTTCATACTCCGTGATGTTGTTAGTACAAGGAAAAGTTAGTTTATATGACATAGGGATTGGTTTCTTCGTAGGAGGGATCAAGAAAATGCCCACCCCAGAACCTGTCTTACATCTAGAACCATCAAAATATAATTCCCAAACATCTTCCTGTTTAATTTCCAATATATTCTCATCTGGGAATTCTATTGTGGTAACACTGGTATTAGAATGAGGACAAGGAGCTTCAGCTAAGTAATCAATTAAAGCTTGTCCTTTTATTGACTTTTGAAGGATAAAATTGAGATCAAATTCTGTAAGTAACATCACCCACTTTGCCAGACGGCCAGAGAGATCAGTTTTTGAAAAAAGATGTTTTAGAGGATCAAACTTAACAATCACATTGACCTCAACATTCAACAAGTAATGTCAGAGTTTTTGACAAGCATAAACTAAAGCCAGGCATTGTCTTTCTAATTGAGTATATCATGTTTCGCAATCCAATAAGGTCTGACTAATATAATATACCGGTCTTTCCTTTCCCTCATTGTCATGTTGAGCCAACAATGCACTTACAATATTGGAAGTAGTAGAAGTATATAGATAAAAGGGTTTATTGAATTGAGCAGGTTGTAAGATAGGAGGATTAACAAGATATTCTTTAAATTGCTCAAAGGATTGCTTGCATTCCTGGTTCAAAGAAAAAATGGTATCTTTTCTTAGTAAAGAAGTAAAAGGAACAGTCATATTGGCTAGGTTAGAGACAAAGCGACGAATAGATTGTATTTTACCTTGTAAACTGTGTAACTAAGAAATGTTCTTAGGAGGAGGCATGTTAACAATAGCATCAATATTTTCAGTATCGACCTCTATGCCTCGCTTAGAGATTATAAACCCTAGTAAGTTTCCAAAATCTACTCCAAAAGCACATTTTTTAGGATTCAATCTCATATTATAGCTCCTAATTCTTTCAAATATTTGTCTTAAAATGAACACATGATCCTCTCTTTGTATAGATTTTTCCAAGATATCATCCACATAATCTTCCAAAAATTTATGAATGTAATCATGAAAAATCAAAGTCATGGCACGTTGATAAGTTGCTCCCGCATTTCTTAATCCAAAAGGCATCATGACCCAACAGAATGTCCCCCAAGGTGTTATAAATGCAGTTTTAAGTTGATCCTCAATAGGAATAAATATTTGATTATAACCTGAAAAACCATCCATAAAAGATAATAAAGCATGACCTATTATTGAATCCACAATCATGTCAATATTAGGTAGTGGGAAGTCATCTTTTAAGGATGCTTTATTTAAAACTTAAAAATTGGTGCACAGGCTGATCTTATTTTCCCCCTTAGAAACAGCCACACTATTAGAAATCTATTCAGAATAATCAATAGAAGGGATGAACCCAATACCTAATAGTTTTTTGATTTATGCTTTTACTAGTAAGGCAATACCTAGATTCATCTTGTGAATCTTTTGTTTTATAGGTTTAGCATTAGGTTTAAGAACAATATTGTGAGTAACAATCTTAGGATCTATACCCGGCATATCCAAATATGTCCAAGCAAAGATATTTTTATATTCAAGAAAGAGGGAAACCAATTGATCATGTTCATCTTGACTCAAACATTTTCCAATTTTGATTGTTTTCTCAGAATCATGCTCATCTACTTGAACCTCAATGGTCTCAGTTATTAATAAATTACTTTGTATGGGAGGATCTATTGGTAAAGGAGAAATATCTTGTTCATCATGTTCTCCAAAATAAGATTCATTGTTTAGACAATAGAGTTTATTTCTTTTGTGATGAAACCTAGGTAGATCTTGGTAAGCCCCTAAAAAATCAGCGAGGGCTTCATCCTCAGGAAAGATATCCAAACTAGGTTTTTGATCCATGTCAAGGAGAAGTGGATTAACCAATTTCAAATGTCCACCACAAATATGATTAACATTAAGAGGAAAAGTGGACGGTTGTCTATAAGGATTGAATCCTAACCCATAATTATAATCACAACCGTCATTGTCCAAGGGTACTTGTATACCTTGCTCATATTTACCACAACCTTTTCCATTAAATCTTGATTTCTTTAGTAAATGATAACCAGAACCATATCTGTCGACCATATCAGATTGAGTTAAAGGAGAAACATATGTCACAATGTCATAGAAATTTGGTTTGATTGTCTCAATCGTTTCATTACCTGAAGCAGCAACAAAGTTGCTTTTTAATTCCTCAGATAACGGAGAAGGGATAAACACTTGTTTTTCAAATTCACTTTGTTCTTTCATAAATGCTAAATTTGAGACATTGTATTCCCCTATAAAAGAAGGATTGAAATCCAATGTTCCCCAATCATATTTTGTCAAAGAAGAAGATGGAATCTCAGCTTTTTTTATCTTCAAGTGGTTTCTCAGGCTTTTCACTGGGTTGTATGGGCTCAGGAACCTTAGCATATTCCGCATTCAGGAAAGGATTTTGCGCATCATCCACATGTAATGTGTACATCAGATTATTATAAATGAACCTCACCTTACGATGAAGAGTTGAAGGAACCGCATGCATAGTATGTAACCAAGGTCTTCCTAATAAAAGATTTTAGTTGAGCGGTCATGGCATAACATGAATAGGAGTGTAGAGGAGAACAAGACCAACTTTGATAGGTAGCGTGATAATACCCAAAGTTTTCTTCGCAATGTTATCAAAGCCACGAATAGGAATATTATCCGGTTGAATATTTGTGAGATTGGCTTTAATTTCCCTAAGCATATCCATGCTAAAAACATTAAGCCCAAATCCATTGTCAATTAGTGTTCTACGAATGATATTCTGATTAATAGAGATAGCAACCATAAGAGCATCATATTAATTCTGCACCTCAACATAAGGTAAATCATTATCAGAAAACACAATAGGAGGTACAGAAGGCATAGTATGCATGCACTCAAAAAATGAATTAATGTTCTCTTGGTTAGGAGGCAGAGCGGGAAGAGTGGATAAAGATTTTTGCAACTCCTCATGATATGTAGGAGAAGTTTGAAGTAATTCCCATAAAGATATTTTAGCTGGAGTAGTGCGTAACTGCTCAACTAAATCATATTCCTTAAAGGAAGAAGGTAACCTAGGTGCTGGAGGAAGCACATGTTGAGAAGGAGGTAAAGTAGCTGAGATAGTAGGTTGAGGATTATTTTGGGTGTGATAAGCATGCAAAATGGAATCTATGTTACCAAAGAAATCTAAAGGATCTCTGGGTTTACCCTTAACGGTTATTTGAGGACATCCTTTTACCTTCATGAGAGGTTTAGGAAATACCATTCTAGGTGTCTCAATGTTGCAAATAGAGGGGTATGAAGGCAACCATGCATACATTCTATGGTAAAAGTCAATTGGAGAGGTTGTGGAGGAGGATGAAGTGGGAATGGGATCCATGATGGTCCCATTCAAACCATTTGCACACTCACTTCCATGTACCTCATTAAGGGATCTATCCTCTTGTACAATAAAATCCTCATCGAAATATTCTAAACAAGAATCATACATGTTCAGCACAAAAATGAAATAACAAGCATGTAAATATTTTTGTGTTTTTTTAAAGAAATTTTATGATTTTTATGAATTTTGAAATATAAATACAATAGCATAAAAGAAAACTTACATCTATATGCATGCAATATCTAATGTGAAATGTAAATCTAACACCAAAAAGAAAGAGTTGTTTCATGTTGGGTTCACCAAAATGTAAGATCTAAAATTGTTGTTGAACATGGGGTCTTTTAGATGATAGGAATTGCACAAGAAAAGAGACCCTAAGTCCAATTTTATTCTAATACACTTAATTATTATGATAAATAATTGAGAATACTTGTAAAGAAATAAGGAGTAAAATTCCTACCTCATATCATAGTAGATCTGAAGAATGTTGTTTTCTGAGGTCTATACTCTATATCTAGGAAATCTAAAGTATGATCCAGAACCGGAATGCAGAGATGAACAAAACCCATAAATATTTTTCCGTTCTGACACCGTCTTATGAAAAAGGTCGACCTTGACCCACTAATCTCACCCCTGACCCAATAATCTTGACCCTGACCTGTGCTGCCTCGATAGAAAATCTATTTTCAAATCCTGATAGTTCGCTGAAAAGGGTATCCAAATATGGTCTCAGATCCGTTGTCCTGTACCTATAACTCCCAAAAATAGCACCTGCAAATATCTTAAAAGAGGGTTTTGGGGTGGCTATATAGGGTTTTGCCTTAGTCAAACCCCCGTTTCGGTGATCTCCACCTCCACGAATAGCCAAATATAGAATTTATGTATGTGTGTGTTTGCTCTTTAAGAAGAGACTTTGAACATGTAATATCGAGATCTAGCCTTCTAGATTAATAATCCTAACATAACATGGAAATGAGAAAGCAATGCATAGATTTGAATATGATAAAGAAAGCATACCAAGCCCCCAAGGCTAAATTACTCCTACAAATTCACAATCTGTAATTGCTACCCCATGATAATGTCCTTTTGAATGCTTGAATGTTGAAAGTGGTAGATCTAATGGAAAAGAGCACCTTCTTGCTTCATTGAAGATCTACAATAGCTTGTCCACAAAAATGCTTGAATGTATCAACATGTCCTCATAGATTTGTCCTTCTATATCATCCTCTTTCTTATTTTCATCATCATTGCATCATGTCATCTCCCGATTTCATTTCATGACCAAATGAAGGCAAAAGACAGTGTTTATATAGAGATCACAATAGAGGCCTCCTAGAGCAATGTGAGGGACCCAAATTCAAATTTTACCTTGAATTATGGTTCAATCACAATCACCAACCAAGGAGGGAATAAATTAAATTAGATATCGGAGAAAACACTTCCGCATCTGAACCCGGGGACCTAATTTAAGTTTAGAACCCCGATAAGCTCCAGAATTGAAAGAGGGGACCAACACCTGTCAGAGGTCTATGTCGACCTCACCCTTGACCTAGGTTAAGTTAAAACTCACCCCTTACCTAGGTCAAGGTCAACCTCAACCCTGACCTAGGTTAGGGTCGATTTTGACCCTGACCTAAGGTTCCAGGCAGGTCACCTATTGGTGTTTGTGAGATTCCCAGGTCAATCAGGCACCTAGGAAGGTGATGGAACATTCCAAAATACTGGGAAGAAGGCCTAGAGGCCTAGAGAGAGTATGATGAGGTATAGGAGGGCCCACATATAGGTCCTTCCTATAAAATAGAGTCATGGAGAGGGAAACCAAGGAGAATCCATAAAATCCTAACCCTAATTTCACCTAATCATGAAGAATCAACACAAGTGCATCCTAACACTAATAGATTTGACCCTAAATTGCGACCAAACATTTCGACCAACTTGCAAAATGGTTTTGTTTGGTCGCAATATAAAAGTTAACTTTTCTTTTTTTTACTTTTATGCCCGTGTTGGTCGCAATTG
>MU226674.1:23782-39169 GCA_018584345.1 Thuja plicata
CAAAAGATTATGGACAAAATCCTAATGGCAGATAAAGAAAAATACTTCATGCATCTAGCTTCAACAGGGATAAAACTACCTCAAGATTTTGATATGGAACAACTCAAAACACAAGAAGAAGAAAATCATATGACTCTCCTTGTGAAAAAGGTGGAAGCTTTACAAACTAATCTTCCTTACATGAAGAAAGAAAAATAAATTGTACCAAAGAAATACTCTATGAGTACATTTTTTCCTATGCCATTTGATCAAAGCTTACACATACCAGCATTTCCACCAAATATGGACATACCTAAATATGAAAAATACACAAGATGCATGGATCCTCAAGATCATGTATGGGATTTATACACCTTAAGAATGGAATTCATTCATGAACAAACATATCTTATGAGATTATTCCCTCGTAGTTTGAGTGGACAAGCAGCAGAATGGTTTGCTAAATTACCACATGGGATAAAAACCTTTGAAGAACTTGTAGAAAGGTTTATGCAAAACTATTCATACAAAATTCACATCCCATTACTATGATTGACTTATGAAATGCCAAATAGTGAGTTGGTGAACCTTTTATATCTTTTCTACAAAGGCGGAGAAGACTTTTTGGACGATATCCTTGATTAATTCTGGAAATAGAAAAGATGGATATTTTTGTAAACAACTTGGTCCCAGAATTGAATCACTATATCCAACTCCAATGCATCCAACATTTGACAAAATTATTGAGATGGGAATAAAAATCAAAGATACCTTGATAAGGAAAGGTGAACTTAAAAGCTACAAAGATACTAAAGGGTCTTTTAATCCAAACTATATTGGCAACGAAGATAAATCAAAGATTTGGAACAAAAATCAGAATGTTGTCAATGATGGAGTAGTAGATGCACACAACATGAAGTCACAACAACAATCATTCAATTTATCTACTACTAATCCTCCTAAGAATCCTACTACTGCATCTAATGTGTGGGTTACTCAAAATAACAATCAGCAAAAACCACCTTTTACATATGCTCCTAAACGAACATTTACACCTCTTGGGGAGCCTTTGGATTCTGTATTACAAAAACTTGTCACTCACAAGGTGATCACATTACTAGAATAAAGACCATATGAACCACCAGTTAAGCCTAAATGGTGGAATGATGCACACTATTGTGAGTACCATAGAAACAAAGGGCATAGAACAAATGAGTGCATGAAACTAAAACAGTTGTTACAAGACTTAATTGACAATGAGGTCATTACAGTGGATGGACATAAGACAAATGAAGATCATACAAATTTTTCATCACCTTAACCTAATTATGAGAAAGGGGAATCATCCAATGAAAAAGGTAAGAACATGAACTACACATATTCTCATGACAAAACTATCTATTGGAGATTTGATTCTGAACAGTTGATTCATTGTATGATTGTCATTAACGACAACATCTAATACATAGTAGTACTTCTGTATGTACTTATCCATATGATGACATGAAGGAAAGCATGGATAGATACATGTTGTTGACATGTTTATTATGCTATGTTCATACACGTAGACCCAGATATGAAGTTTCATTAAAGACATGTAATTTTGTTAGTGATGGTTACAGTCTTGGAGGAATAACGGTTTAAGGCCGACGTATGTAATGTTTTGATTGAGTTGCACCTATCTTCAGGATATGCGTGTGTATATTCATGATGAGTTATGAGTTTTTGATATTAATCTAAATGTGCCAAACATATTTCAAGAATATTACAAAGTTATGGTTAAATTGATGAAGCTGACTTAGTGAAGCAAAGCATCTATTCAGCATTGACTTGCGCGGTTGTAATTATGCTTGCACGCTTAATAGAGCTGACAAGGATGTTAAGAAGAGTTGTCTAACAGGACCCATGATCTCATAATTGGAGTATGTATTTATACAAGTTCATTTGTGATAAGAAGAGTTGCAAAAGCCAGAGATTGACAAGCAGAGCAGAGTGTTGATACAACAAAGCTATATTTATCATATGTTGATAATATAGATGTTTATGTTGAAGCATTTAGAATATAGAGTAGATTGTTATATTTCTTTACAAGAGGTTGAAGCATCAGCGCATAAAAGGAAATGATCAAACAAGCAGCGTCACAAATAGCAGTCCATCTTGTTGATACAGTGTGTATCAAATAACCAGAAGGTTGTAACCTTCACCACTTTGATAGTGAGTCCATCACCCCTAACAGGGTTATTCTAAAAGACTCGTAACAGGGTCCGACCCTTAACCAGGTCACCTATACTACTACATTCTATTGAACAACTCCTAATAGGGTTGAAGAATCTTTTAACAGGGATTACTATAAACAGTATAGTTCTTTGTGGGTACTATTTCCCACTGGGGTTTTTACCCTTTGGTTTGCCCGTAACAAAATTGATGTGTTGTGTAATGTGTTATCTGAATGTACATTTAAGTTATATCAATCTAGATTAATAAGTACAAAATATTTAAATTTACTGATAACTGATTCACCCCCCCTCTTAGTTATCCCTAAAGTATTCTAACAATTGGTATCAGAGCCAAGTGCCTTGGAGAGAAAGCCTAACAGCTTAAGGTAGATTAGATGGAATACTTCAAAAAAGAGATTCCTAAATTTGATGGAGAGAACTATCTGGATTGGAAGAACAAAATGATAACACATCTACAATGTGTTGTCGTTGAGATCTTTGAGATTTCTACACAAGAAGTTGATATTCCATCTTTAAAAGACCTTGCAAAGGATGATGCTACTAATAGACAAAAGGAAACATTGACCAATAATGCTATTTCCAAAGAAGCCCTAATTAGCGCCTTATCTAATAGTGAATTTTTTGAGATCAAGAAGATTGACAAAGCATATATCATATGGAAGTATTTAGAAGACATGTTTGAAGAAGATGTTCAAGCAAAGAATGCACGCAGGAAGACGTGGAAGAATAAATACAACAGTCTTGAGATATTACCTGAAGAAAACATTAGAGCTTACAATCAGAGAATAAATGAAGTAGTATCTAGAATCAAAAATAATGGAGGAGAAATTTTAGAAGAAGACATAATGGACAAGTTGTTAACTACTCTAACATCAGACTATGAAAACAAGATCAGCATTCTAGAGGAAACTATGCAATTCTCACAAAACTTCAAAAGAGAGACTCTAATCAGCAAAATCTATGCATTTGAGATATCAAGATTGAAGACTTAACCAAAGAATGAAATAGCCTTAAAAGATTCAATCCACGGTAAGAAATCCTCACACATCTCTAGTCATAAGGAGAATGAAGAAACTGATAAAGAGCTAGAAGAGATAATTGCCATGATTGCTAAGAGAAAAGAAAGGAAAAGGAAAGTATGAAGGAAAACTTCCATTCAAGTGTTTCTCATGTAATAAGATTGGTCACTTTGCATCTAAGTGTCCCACAAGAGTCAAGAAGTTTAGATCTGACTACAAACCTAAATATAGGAAGGAATGTTACCATGCTGAAGAAGGTGTAACTGATGAAGATTCAGGAGAAGATGAAATCAGATTCATTGCCCTTAAAGTAATGGAAAGGTTGCTCAAAGATATGGATATTAAAGATAAAGAAGAAGATCATGAAAATAGCCTTAATTTCCAAAGCAGATGTCAGAATTGATTGGATCATTGACAGTGGATGCTCGCATCACATGAAAGGTGACAAAGATAGATTTGTTCATCTAGACAAATACAAAGGTGGTATGGTTAGATTTGGAGATAACACTCCTAAACCTATCATAGGTAGAGTTTCCATCACCTTGGATGGAAAGAACAAGACAGATGATGTTCTATATGTTGATGGTTTGCACCATAATCTACTAAGTGTTGGATAGCTACTTGATAAAGGTTATCATCTGACGTTCAAAGACAACAAGTGCATTATTAGCAACAAGGATGGAGACATGATTGCATCAGGCTCTAAAACAAAATGTAAATTTTTTCAGCTCAACTCAGATGTAAGCTATTTTGTTGCAAAAGTAGATGACAGTTGGTTATGGCACAAGAGACTATGTCATATCAATTTTGACAATATAGTAAAGATCAGTAATGTCAGGGCAGTTAGAGACCTACCAAGCATTGAAAGACCAGTTTACACAATTTGCAGGGAATGTGTTATGGTTAAACATGTAAGAAGTTCCTTCAAAAGCAAGCAGACCTCAACTGAAAACAAGTTGGACTTAGTGCTTACAGATTTATGCGGTCCTACTCAAACAAGATCATACTATGGTGAAAGGTACTTTATTTTGTTTGTTGATAATTTTTCTAGGATGATGTGGGTTTCTTTCTTAAAAGAGAAGTCAGAAGTGTTTGAGAAGTTCAAAATATTCAAAGCTAAGGTTGAGAATGAATCTAGACTAAAACTGAAATGTTTAAGATCAGATAGAGAAGGAGAATTCACCTCTAAGAAGTTTTATGACTACTGTGAAGAACATGGAATAAAAAGGCAGTTAAGTGCTCCTAGAAAACCTCAACAAAATGGAATTGCAGAAAGGAGAAACATGATTATACTTGATACAACGTGCACCATGATGATTGAAGGAAAAGTGGCGCACACCTATTGGAGAGATGCAGTGAACACAGCAGTGTATACTATCAACAAAACACAATTGAGACCAGGTGTGGACAAGACACCCTATGAACTTTGGTTTGGTAATGTACCCACAGTAAAATACTTCAGAATATTTGGCAGAAAGTGCTACATCAAGAGAGATGACAGTATTGGCAAGTTTGATGCTAGAAGTGATGAAGGTATTTTTCTTGGTTACTCTACAAAACGCAAAGCTTACAGATGTTTAAATTTGAGATTAAAGAAGATAATTGAAAGCACGCATGTTAAGATTGATGAGAAGTTTATGATTCAAGAGAGGTGCTATGATTATGCACCTCTGATTGAAGATGAACCCAGACCTAATAGCAAAGACACAATGATTAAAGAAATGTTTGATTGCATTGACGTCTCATGCAATGACCCTGGTTCATTCAATGAAGAACCATAGATTATAGAGGAAGAAGTCACACCTAAGGTTCCCAAGTTTACATCCAGATACCACTCTAAAAATGATATCATTAGAAATCAAAGCAGTAGTGTTTTGACTAGATCAAAAGAAAAGAATCTAACAATGGATGAAGAGGTATGCTTTCTTTCATAGATTGAACCATTAAGTGTTGAAGATGATTGTAATGATTCTAATTGGAAAAATTCAATGAAAGAAGAACTAGATCAGATAATCAAGAATGACACATGGGAATTGGTTCCTAGACCAAGTCACAAAAATGTGATTCAAACGAAGTGGATTTTCAGAAACAAAATGAATGAAGAAGGTATAGTAATAAGAAACAAAGCAAGATTAGTATGTAAAGGATATGCTTAGAGAGAAGGAATAGACTACACTGATACATTTTCCCCAGTGAGCAGACTGGAAGCCATAAAATTGTTTTTGGCATATGCAACATTAAAAGACTTTAAAGTTTATCAAATGGATGTCAAATCAGCCTTTTTGAATGGTGACTTAAAAGAAGAAGTCTACATAGAACAACCTAAATGATTTAACCTTTCAGATAGACCAGACATGGTATGCAAACTAAAGAAAGCACTCTATGAACTTAAGCAGGCCCCAAGAGCTTGGTATGAGAGACTAGATGGTTATCTCACCAAGATTGGATTCAAGAAAAGAGCAACAGATTGCAACTTGTTCACAAGAGAAACACCTGATGGATTGCTATTAGTTGCCATATTTGTTGATGACATTGTCTTTGGAGGTAATGACAAGCTTAGTATAGTATTTGCAAAATAAATGCAGAATGAATTTGAAATGAGCATGATTGGTCCTATAAAATACTTTTTAGGACTGAATGTAAAATAGACATATAAAGGAATATTCATTAATCAGTCAAAATATGTGAAGGAAATATTGAAAAATTTCAAGATGGAGGATTGCAAGCCAGTATGCACTCCTATGATCACAGGAAGTAAACTTTCAAAAAATGATGACTCCACAGCAGTTGATAAAACATTGTACAAATCTATGATTGGAAAGCTTATTTATCTAACTCAATCAAGACCTGACATATCTAATGCAGTTGGAATTGTTGGAAGATTTGCAACTGAATCCAAGCATAATAACCTAATGGCAATCAAGAGGATATTCAGATATCTTAAGGGAACTATAGACTATGGTTTATGGTATCCTAAATCAGAGAATACATAACTTCATGTGTATACTGATGCAGATTGGGTAGGTTGTATTGATGACAGAAAGAGAACTTCACGAGGAGTAGTATTTCTTGGAGAAAAGTTGGTATCTTGGACAAGCAAGAAGCAGAATTGTATTTGTCATTCAATAGAAGAGGTAGAATATGTTGTAGCAACACTGAATTGTACAACAATTATTTGGATCAAGTAGATGGTTAAAGAATTTGGTATTTAGGTTGACTATCCTATTGTTATTCATTATGATAACACCAGTAATATTAACATGTCTAAGAATGCTTTGATGCACACAAAGACAAAACACATAGAGATCAAGTATTATTTTCTGAGAGAAAAAGTTGTAGACAAGGAAGTGACATTGGACTATGTAAGCATAAAAGATCAGTTGGCAGACATTTTCATGAAGCCTTTCGCAAAGGATACTTTTGAGTATCTAAGGGAGAAGTTGGGATTAATTCCCTCTCCTAAGTCTGATTAAAGAAAGCAGGAAGTACATCAGTTCTATGTGACTGATGAATGGTTGACTACTCTACTTCTGGAGTAGTACCTGAGCTTAATGGTTTATGGTGACCTTTACCATTGATGTCAATGGGGGAGTATATACCAGTAAAAACAAGACAAACAAGGAACACATACAAGGAGCTTATACTATGGGGGAGTAAAGGAACATAGTGGGGAAGTATGACAATGGGGGAGTTTACAGATATAACACAGTCCATGAAAATACAGAAGTGTAGATGAATCTTTGTTCAGGGTATTGAGAAGATTGTAAAAGAAAGAAGACACCATGAACATAAGTTTTTTTTATCATATGTTTCCATCAATGCCAAAGGGGGAGATTGTTGGAGATTTGATTCTGAACAATTGATTGATTGTATGTTTGTCATTGATGACAACATATAATACATAGTAGTACTTCTATATGTACTTATCCATATGATGACATGAAGACTAGCATGGATAGATACATGTTGTTGACATGTTTATTATGCTATGTTCATACACGTAGACCCAAATATGAAGTTTTAGTAAAGATATGTAATTCTATTAGTGACGGTTACAGTCCTGGAGGAATAACGGTTTAAGGCCGACATCTGTAACATGTTGATCAAGTTGTGCCTATCTTCAGGATATGCATGTATATATTCATGATGAGTTATGATTTTTTGATATTAATCTAAACGTTCCAAACATATTTCAAGAATATTACAAAGTTATGGTTAAATTGATGAAGCCGACTTAGTGAAGCGATGCGTCTATTTAGCATTTACTTGCGCAGTTGTAATTATGCTTGTGCGCTTAGTAGAGCTAACAAGGATGTTAAGAAGATTTGTCTAACAGGTCCAATGATCTCATAATAGGAGTATGTATTTATACAAGGTCATTTGTGATAAGAAGAGTTGCGAAATGCAAAGATTGACATGCAGAGCAGAATGTTGATACAATAGAGCTATATTTATCATATGTTGATAATATAGATGTTTATGTTGAAGCATTCAAAATATAGAGTAGATTGTTATATTGATTTAAAAGAGGTTGAATCATCGGCACATAAAAGGAACTGATCAGACAAGCAGTGTCACAAATAGCAGTTCATCTTGTTGATATAGTGTGTATCAAATAACCAGAAGGTTGTAGCCTTCACCACTTGGATAGTGAGTCCATCACCCCTAACAGGGTTATTGTAAAAGACTCCTAACAGGGTTCGACCCTGAACCAGGTCAACTATACTATTGCATTGTATTGAACAACTCCTAATAGGGTTGAAGAATCTTTTAGCAGGGATTACTATAAACAATATAGTTCTTTGTGGGTACTAATTCCCACCGGGGTTTTTACAATTTGGTTTCCCCGTAGAAAAATTGATGTGTTGTGTAATGTGTTATCTGAATGTGCATTTAAGTTATGTCAATTTGGATTAATAAGTACAAAAGATTTAAAGTTACTGATAATTGATTCACCCCCCCCCCCTCTCAGTTATCCCTGAAGTATTCTAACACTATCAACATGCTAGAAGAAGATGATAAAATTATCAATGTGATTATTATCAAAGACAAGCAAAAGGGTGAAGCTTCTAATGCAGTAACATGAGGACAAGCTAAGGTAGTCCTAGAAGGAGATTTTTCAAAACTTCTGATATCATCAAAACCTACAATAAACAAGCAAAACCCATCATATTTCTCATCTAATTATAGCTTGGTTGATCAGTTACAAAGAACTCTGGCACAAATATCGATTATTGAATTGCTTAAAATCTCTCCATCACATAAAGAGATTTTGGAAAAAGACTTGGTTGAAACAAATGTTCCTGACAATTTGGACATAGATAAATTTCAAATTATGGTCAGACACTTGACTACTCCTCATTATTTCTCTTTTTTCAAAGAAGATGAAAATGCCTTAAGTCACCCCCATAACATGCCACTACACATAGAAGTACTCATTCACAAACATCGAGTAAGACGAGTCTTAATAGACGGAGGAGCGGGTCTCAACATTTGCACTCTAGGCCTGATTAAAGAACTAGGATTTTTAGATGAGCATATTGATCCTAAAAAGAGAATAACTATCAAAGCATATGATGATGAAGAAAGATCATCCAAAGGTATAGTCATGCTGCCAATTAGAGTGGAACCTATGGAAATAAATGTGGTCTTCCAAATACTTGATCTTAAACTATCTTACAACATTCTTTTGGGAAGACCATGGATACATGAAATGCAAGCTGTCCCCGCTACTTTTCATCAATGTTTGAAGTTCCCATACAATGGAGAAGAGATAACAATCCCAGCGGACATAACTTACTTTCAATCTTGTAGCAATATGCGTCAATAAAATGAATGAATGGTTCCATATAATAGAGAAGCTTCTCAAGAACGACTCCTAGAGAGTTCAATGTCTACATTGATGAAAGAATTTGAAAAGAAACTAAAATTACATGATAATGGAATGGGAGAATACAAGATTGATCAATTATTCTCTGTGACAACATTACCAATATCTCCTAGATCACAAGGGAGACCATGGTCTTCTACATTGGCAACAACACCTAAAGTGCAAACAAAATTCAATGGAACCTTTGTACAAGGAAAATTAGTGGAAAAATAAAAAGAGGATGTTGATGTGTTGAGTTGGTTATAGAAAGACAAAGAGGATGCTCATTAGGATATCAAGCACATTCAAATTACCACTCAACAATATGGACATGGTCTATGTATCATGCAAAATATGGGATATCAAGGACAAGGGCCTATGGGAAATAATAGAGAAGGTTTGATTGAACCAATATTTACACAATTCAGAGATCCCAGAGACAAAACAGGAATTGGATACTCTGAAGAACCACAAATACCTCTTATTTTGGATGGGCCAATCTTTGATGAAGAAATGGAAGAATGAGAAGAGGAAATAGAATTCACACATGATTCATATGAGAGGCTCTTACATATTCATGATGACGATCCACTTTATCAAGGTGAAAGATATGTTCCTTCATTTTTAACTCAAAATACTATTCAAGATCATCATTCTAATCAGGAGATTGGTACACAAAATAATCATCATCCCAACTAGGGGGAAAGGGTCACACCTAATCATGTTCTAAATACCAGTCAGTCCATAGAAATAGATTCTAATGACTATGAATGGGACTCATTCTCTGATGCCAGTATTGTAGATATAGAGATAGATGAAGGTTCCAATGATGCTGGTTCTTCTAACATGGACATAGATCCACAAGACATCATGATACCTAACATTATTGATACTGGCACAGGATTATTGATAGATTCTATAGAGTATCAACAAATTTTGGTAAAATCATATATCAATAGAACAATACATGAAGGGGGACAAAGCTCAGTTATTATACCATTTGAATTTGATCCACAAAATATCGACGATGACTCGAGTGAGAATAGTGAGGATCTTCCTGGTCTAACCATTCTTTTGGAAGATACTATGATAGATCTTGTTGATCCATTTGAATGCAATGAATACAATTCTATCCTACATCTTGACATTAGTGAAACTGACACAAAAAATGATCTTCAACTTGTACATCCTAACTTAATTGACTAGACTCTGTCTGAACCTATGGATATACCCATATTTGCCAATGATTATGAGAGCGCTTGTTACCTCAATGGAGTCAAACCCGTAACTTCTTCCACTAGGAATTCTAACACTAGGGAGGATATCAAGTTTTCTAGTCACAAAAATAAAGAAAAAATCAATAAAAGATCTCAGGGTGAAAACCATTCTGTGGCAGCCTTAGATCATGAAAAAGAAAGAATAAAAGACGCATCTGATAGTGAAAATCTCACTGAGACACTAAAAGATGGGAAACTTGATATCTTTCCTGATCACTCTCAGGAATGGTCAGCGATACTTATTGAACCAACTCAACCAATTAATATTGGTATAGAGGAGGATCCACACATCATATACATTGCTCAATCTCTATCTATGGAAGAAAAGGAGGCATTTACATAGTTTTTCAAAGAAAAGAAAATCAATTTTGTATGGTCTTATTCTGATATGCCGGGACTTGATCCTAATTTGATTATGCACCATTTATCTATAGATCCTAGAATAAAACCTTTCAAACAAAAGTTAAGAAAGATGCATCTCCATATTTCTCTTTTGGTAAAAGCAAAATTGGAAAAAAAATTGAAGGCAGGGTTTATAAGAGCTATTGCATATGTCGCATGTATATCTAATATTGTGCTAGTGTCAAAACATGATAAATCCATTAGAATCTGCACTGACTTTCGAGACGTCAATAAAGCATGTCAAAAAGATGATTTTTTGTTACCAAGTATTGATGTCATTGTAGATCTTATAGCTGGATATGAGATGTTGTCCTTAATGGATGGATTCTCCAGGTACAATAAAAAAAAAATTTCTCCAGAAGACCAAGATTAAACAAATTTTACTTGTCCATGGGGAACTTTCTGCTGGAACATCATGCCTTTCGGACTAAAAATGCAGGAGTGACATATCAAAGAGCAATGACAACAATATTTCATGACATGATACACAGAAATATGGAAGATTATGTGGATGACACTTTAGGGAAATCTCATCATCATAAAGATCATCTACAGGATTTAACAAAAATCTTAGACAGGATGGAGCAATTCAAGTTACACTTGAACCCAAAAAAGTGTGCATTTGGGGTCACCTCAGGAAAATTATTAGGGTACATAGTTTTTGCTAAAGGAATTTAAGTTGATCCAAAAAAAGTCATAGCTATCATTGAGATGCCTCCACCTAGAAACATCAGTCAGGTGCAATCATTACAAGGGAAATTACAATCAATTCGATGCTTCATTTCTCAATTAGCTGATAAAGCTCAACCATTCACTAAATTGATGCACAAAGGTATTAGTCACAAGTGGGATGCAATATGTGAAACATCATTTAATCAATTGAAACAATATCTAGTGAATCCACCTATTCTAATGGCGCCAATCGCAGGCAAACCTTTGCTCCTATATGTTTCTACAACCAATACCTTACTGGGGGCACTGTTGGCAGAAGAAGATGAAATAGGAAAAGAATGTGCAATCTATTACATCAGCAAAACATTGGTACAATATGAACTTAATTACATGCCAATTGAGAAAGCAGTGTTAGCAGTGGTATTCACATCTCAAAAATTTTGGCACTATATGATGGCGTATTCAATCAAATTGGTGGCTAAAATTGATCCACTAAAATATCTTTTAAACAAAGCAACTTTAATTGGAAGATTGGCTAAGTGGATAATGATATTAAGCGAGTTTGAAATTGAATACGTGGAATGAAAGGCTATTAAAGAACAAGTTATTGTTGATCAACTTGTAGATGCACCATTATCAGGAGACATACCTTTGACTATTGATTTTCTCGATGAATCAATCCTCATGATCACAGAGCATACCTTGAAAATGTATTTTGATGGATCATTTGCACAACATGGCTCTGGAGCAGGTTTCATATTCATATCACCTCAAGGATATATTATACCAAAAGCATACAAAATTTTGTTTTCATGTACTAACAACATCGTAGAATATGAAGCTTTGCTAAATAGACTAAAAATGGCACTTGAATGGAAGATAACAACACTTCATGTATATGGTGACTCTCAATTGATTATAAATCAAATTACTGATGAATATTAGACTAAAGATGATAAGCCTGTGCCTTATAAGAAGACGGTGGATGATCTAAAGAAATATTTTATCGGCATAACATTTGAATAGAATTCCAGGTTACACAATCAAGCGGCCGATGCAATGGCTAATCTTAAGTCTCTTATAGAGTTATCTGATAATCAAACACGTTATGGATTCCTAGTGGATGAGTTATCTTATCCCTCCTATAACTGTCCTGACTCAAAGCTAGTTTTTCAACTTGTAGGTTGTGATTCCCCTCGCTATGGATCTATTCGAACCTATCTTGAAACTACTACCTTACCCGAGGGTATATCTAAGTAACAAAAATGTAACCATATTTGTGAAGCCTCTAAATATGTAATTATTATGGATGATTTGTATCATAGAGGTTTTGATGGTATCTTACTAAGATGTTTAGACCTAGAAGAATCTAAAAATGCTTTACACGAAGTCCATGAAGGTATTTGTGGATCACATTCAAATGGTCTTACCTTAGCTAAGAAACTCTTGTTTATTGGGTATTATTGGCCTACAATGGAGAAGGATGCTATCACATTTTCAAAAACTTGCAAAAAGTGTCAAATTCATGGCAATCTCATACATGCCCCAGCAAGGGAATTGTTACCTTTTATCACACACTGGCCTTTTCAGTACTGGGCCTTTGATCTTATTGGTCAAATTTACCCATCATCCTCTAATGGTCACAATTTCATTATCACAGCAACAAAATATTTTACCAAGTGGGTTGAGGCTATACCCTTAATCATGGCAATAGGAAAACAAATCTCACTATTTATCCTCAACTACATCATTTTCCGGTATGGTCTTCATTCATCAATTGTGACGGATAATGGAAAATAGTTCAAAAAAAAGGATGTGATAGAACTTTGAAACAAGTTCCAAATTACTCAACATTTCTCCTCTAAATACTATCCCCAGGGAAATGGGCAGGCAAAGGCTAGCAACAAGAATATTCTCAAGATTCTCATTTGCATTGTTAATGATTCAGGAAAATATTGGCATGTTCAGATTAACCCAACTCTATGAGCCTATCAAACAAGCATCAGAAAACCAACAGGATCTACTCCTTATTCTTTGGTTTATGGTGCTGAAGCAGTTCTTCCAATTGAGGTAGAAATTCCATCATTACGAGTATCTTTGAAAGGACTAATCATAGATGAGGACTATAGAGTCTCACATCTACAACATCTAGAACTGTTAGCTGAGAAACATCAAGATGCCTTTGAACACTTACAAGGATATCAAAAGAAAATGGAAAAAGGTTATAATAAAAAGGTAAAACCTCATTAGTTTCAAGTGGGTGATTTAGTACTACATGAAAATACCAAGAATAAACAACAGAGGATACATAAGGGTAAGTTTGAATTGAACTAGTTAGGACCTTTTGTAATCACCACAGTATTCGGATCTGGAGCTTATCAGCTAGCTACCACAGAGGGAGACACACATCCTGATCCAATCAACACAGTTCATTTGAAGAGGTTCTATGCTTAAACTGTTGTCATAGATATGTAAAGTGGAAAAGATTCTAAAAAATAAAAAAAATAAAAAAAAAAAGAGAAAAAGAGAGAAAAAAACAAAAAAAATTGAAAAAATGAAAAAAAAATAAAAATAAAAATAAAAATAAAAAAATCGTGCCTTGGTGAAAACCTGGTAATACAGGTGCCTTGGTAGCAAAAATAGCATTCCTACGAATGGTGAAAACCTGGTAAACAGGCTCTATTTTGTCAGCTCACTACTCTATCTATCAAAGTTGGGATAACTCTTCAGCAAGAACTTCAAGACCTTTGAGCTAACACAAGCCAGAACACATACCAAGCTGATTGACTCTATCATTTACCTATCACTTTACCATGGTTTGAAATATAATCTTATCCTTTCAAACACTATTCTAAGGCAAGCAATTCACCAATGGTATTTCTCAATACCACATCAATCAATTGAAGGTGTTTCTCAACACCACCCCAATTAAACAACCAAACAAAGGTATTTTTCAATACCACTGATCAAGTCATTTCTCATATCAACAAACAAAAATAGTTTTTCTTAAACATTCATCCTGTTATCAACATGATCATATCGAATCTATCAATCAGACTCACAAGCACAAAAATGATCAGTCTTGTCCTATGCTTGCATGAATTTTGACTCCTAAGTAACTCTATGATGTATTCGTACTAGAAACACACTGAAAGAGTTGGGAAAATTTTATTTGCATGACTATTTTTTCTTTATCACATTTTTGATTATTATACTTCCCTCGAATGTTTTAATGATACTCTACTGAGTTAGAAACATAAGGACAGGGGACATGATATTTTCTTTGATTTCTACTAGTGATTGACATGGGTTTTTGACAAGGTCTATGATGAAAAAATTAAAGCTACATGAATGGCTCTGATTCTGAGACTAAAGAAAACACTTATGTTAGTTTGGTTTGCTATCTTTTATCAATTGTTGATTATCATATTTCTAAAAATGTTCCATGAGTCTTTGTACTAGAACATTGAAGAAAACACATGGTATTTTTCTATTGTTTGATATGTGTTTGTTAACACAATTGATACTTAGGACATCATTATCTGCTATATCTTGAGTCTTGTGTCGTATTGCAATATTAAAAATTAAGCTCAATTTAGTATTCATATCATCAAAGAAAATTAATTATTCATGGTGGTTGTACTAAAAATCAAATAGTGTTACATAAGTCATATTCATATTATCATAGTCACCTAAGCACTAGTGATGATTGTATGTACTTATATCCGAGAAAAGTGATATTCATACCAACATGATTACTTGTATATCAGTGTTGGTTGTGTCAAAATGGGGTATGCAAAAAGCACAATGATGAAACAAAAGCATGAAATGAATGACATGAAAATGGAAGTTGCATCTGCATTTGCATTGTAGAATTGCATTTCATTCTAGGAGTTGCATATCTTTTATATCAAGTAACGCTAAGAAAGGCT
>MU226674.1:44171-64306 GCA_018584345.1 Thuja plicata
ATATATCTGTGTGTGTGTATATATATATAGTAAAGTACAAAAATAAATATGCAATGTATAGCATAATTTAATCAAATCACAAGAAATTCCAACTCTTATAGGATGTGATGAATTTGCATCTTTATTTATATTTTATATGATTGATTGAGATTTTTTTAAGATAACTCTCATCTCTTATATAATTTTTTATCTAAATATAGTTATCACTAGGTCCATAATTAGATTTATACGAAAATGAAATCATACACATAATTAGGTCACATGAGTATGGAGATGGAATCTTTATATTAGGAGCTCACCACAGGGTATGAATAGCTTATTTTACTAGTATCCCTAATGTGAATTATTTTGGAGCACTCTACTTAAATTTAAGGGCAGGTAGATAGCCTTAAGGTAGGATGAGCGAGAAGGTGAACACTCTTGGGCATGGTGACTCCAAAGACTTCATTCATATCTAGATCCCCTTCCCCTTTGATGCTCCACTCAAAGAAATTAACCTACTAAGCCAGAACAAGGTTCATGCTTACATCAGCCATGGTTGCCCTTGGGCATCCTCTCCTGCCTGCTCCAAATGGAATCATATAAAAGTAGTCCTTGTCTCTCGCAACATCCACATTATTACTCATAAATATCTCTGGCTTGAATTCTAGAGGATCTTCCCACACTGATGGGTCTCTTCCAATTTCCCATCTATTGACAATAAGCCTGCTTCCCCTAGGAATGATAATACCCACCAATTGTATAATCTTGTATCGATTCGTCTGGAAGTAGCAAGGGTAACGCCAGATATAAACTCAACATCTTCTTCACCACACACTGCACGTACTCCATGCTTGCCAAATCACACTCACTTACATTTGTTGGATTTTCAGAATTAAATCTAATTGCTTGAGCCTCTTTTGTTGACTTTTAATTCTCCCCTATTTTTTTGATAAGAGTAAATCAAATTTTATGAAGACTTTTAGAAGATATTTTCAAAAGTGATTTTATGTGGACTTTGAAAGATAAGTTCAAATTTGATTTTATTCTTTGGAAAACAATTACTCTATAAAGAAAAGAATATCTTTATTCTTTCAATGGACATGTAAGAAGTAAGTTTATTTGCAGCCGCAACAAATAGATTGTTTTTGTAAGTGCTTTTTTTTATTAGAGACTTGCTTTTATTGCAGAAACAATTATTTGTAATCAATTGATCTGTCAAGCAATGATTGCTTCAGATAATCTTGTAAGAGTTTAGAGAAGCTCTTTGAAGTTTGTATGCAGCCCCAGTTGTTGAAAGTTTATATTTCTTTGTAGAAATTAATTTCCAGTTAATAGAAGCAAGAAGAAAGATTGCATATCTCCATCTATGTTGTGTGTTTATGCTCTACCCTATTTTGGGGTTTCTTGATTTTAGTTGTTTGCTGAAACAGAGCATTTCTTGTGTTTCCAGAATATAGAGTGATTCTTTATTCTTTACATGGTATCAAAGCTGATTGGCCCTCAATCCTTATGAGTTTGGGCATTTTCTTTTCTAGGTAATTGTTTTTCTTTCACAGGAGACATGGATGGAGATGTAGGAAAGAGTTGGCAGAAGCCACTGTCTTTCAATGGACAAAACTGTAATGTTTGGGCAAAGAACATGAAGACCGTAATGGTTGCAAATGATTTGTGGTAGCTTGTGGTCAATGACTTCGTGGATGTGATTGAACTAGCTCTATTTTATGCCCTCCCAAACAAGCAGAAGAATCAGTTGAAGGAGTCAAGAAGGAAAGATGCAAAAGATTTAAGCTTCATCGAAACTGCCTTAGTAGAGGCAACCTTTCCCAAAATAGCAGCTGCTGATTATTCCAAACAAGATCGGGATATCCTTCATACAAGTTTTAAAGGGACTAAAAAAGTTCATGTGGTGAAGCTCCAAAAGCTTCGAAGAGAATTTGAGACTTTTCTCATGAAGGATAATGAGTCCATTGAAGATTTCAGCTCAAGACTCTCTGGTTTGATAAACCAGTTGAGAACCAATGGAGAAACCATGGAGGAGCAAAGAATAGTAGAGAAAATTTTGAGAAGTCTATCCTCAAAATTTGATACTCTAGTTATTTCCATTGAAGAGGCAAAGGATATCTCAACATACACTGTTGATGAGTTGATGAGTTCTTTCCAAACCCATGAGCATCTAATTAATAGATCAACAAATTCTTCTGAAGAGAAAGCTTTCATAGCTCAATCCAATGCAAGAGGCAGGGGGAGACGAAGAAACAACTCTGGAAGAGACTCAAGAGGTAGAGGTCGTGGAAAATCCAGACAACAAAATGTTGGAGGAGAAATCTCAAAATGAGCAGCCACAAATGAGGGAGCTAGCATCTCTCAAAATAATTCTAGAGGAGGCAAGAAGAATAGTAACTCAAACAAGAGTAATGTTGAGTGCTATTATTGTCATAAATTTAGGCATTATGGTGAATGCTGGAAAAAGAAAGATGGTCAATCAAAGAAAAGTGTAAACATTGTTGATGTCAAAGTGGGTGATGGAAATAATCCCATAGCCTTCATCATGTACAATATTGTTAAAGAAGGCAGCCCTGAAGTTTGGTATTTGGATAGCGGTTGTAGTAACCACGTGAGTGGTAATGAATGTCTTTTTTATTTCATTGATAAATCTATCAAGTCAAAAATTACAATGGGGAACAATGAAATTCTTAAAAATATGGGCAAAGGATCTATTATGATACGCACCAAGCAAGGTGAGAAACAAGAAATTTAGAATGTTTATTTTTCCCCAAGTATAAAGCACAATTTGATGAGTGTTGGACAACTCATTCAAAACGGATATAAAGTGTTGATTGAGAATGATCAATGCATCATTTATGAGAAGGATGGGATTAAGAAAATTGTTGCAGCAATCCAAATGACAAAGAATCAAATATTTTCATTGAAGGTAGAAATATGTTTCTCTTCAATTTCAGTAGTTGCATCTTCCAAGAAAGCATGTACATCAGTACAAAAATCAGCTTTCAAGAGCATGATTGAAGACCACTCCAAGATATGGCATTTAAGGTATGGACATCTTGGCTATATTGGTTTAAGTTTATTGTCCAAGAAAAGAATGGTAGATGATTTTCCATGTATTAAAGAGTTCAGTAGCAAGTGTGAGGTTTGAATTTTGGGTAAGCAACATAGGATGCCCTTTAATTCTGGAAACTCTAGAAGGACAAGAGAACCATTAGAGTTGGTGCATACTGATTTAGTTGGCCCTATGCAAATCACTTTCACTAGGGGGAGTAATTATTTTATGACCTTCATAGATGATTTTGGTCGTAGAACATCGATGCATTTTATGCAAAATAAATCTGAAGATTTTCATAAGTTTTTAGAATTTAACGCCTAGGATGAAAAAGAAAGTGGACATTATCTTAAAGTCCTAAGGTCAGATAGAGGGCGGAATATACCTTCAATATTTTTGTGAAA
Source organism: Thuja plicata (assembly GCA_018584345.1). Classification (NCBI taxonomy): domain Eukaryota; kingdom Viridiplantae; phylum Streptophyta; class Pinopsida; order Cupressales; family Cupressaceae; genus Thuja; species Thuja plicata. The sequence goes on from MU226674.1 coordinate 47,616, forward strand.
TTTTTCAAGCAGAATGGCATAAATAAGGAGCTAACAGAAAGTTATACTCCACAGCAAAATTAAGTGGCTGAAAGAAAGAATAGGACCATCATTGAGATGGCAAGGAGCATGATGAAAGAAAAAGGACTAAAAATTGAATATTGGGCAGAGGCTGTAGCAATAGCTGTCTATTTAATAAATAGAAGTCCTACAAAGGTAGTCTGTGACAAGATTCCATTGGAAGCATGGGCAAAGCATAGATGGATGGTTGAACACTTGAGAGTGTTTGGGTGTGTAGCATATGCACACGTGCCAAAGGAGCAAAGGAAAAAGTTTGATGACAAGGGTGTGAAGTGCATCTTTCTGGGATACAGTCTTGATTCAAAGGCATATAGATTGTATAACCCTGTCAAAAAAAAGATTATCATTTCAAGAGATGTGGAGTTCATTGAGAATGAGTCATGGGATGGCTCAGTGGACACATCATAAAGCACTTCAAGTAAAGTGGCAATTATTGCTAAAGATGATGATGTTAATGAACAACAAGATGATATAACATTAGATATAGAAGGCTCTAGAAGGAAGTAAATTGGCCTAGCAGAGACTAGCATCAGCAATATTGAGATTTGTGATCCCACTCTCACCTCCCTAGTGCCAAGAAAGACCAAGAGTCTAAGGGAGATTTACCAAGATGAAAGGTATGAAAATAAATTTAATAAAAAAATCAATTTTGCTTCATTTTCTCATAGTGATCCAATTTATTTTGAGGATATTGAAAAAGAAGAAAAATGGTGTAAGGCCATGGATGAGGAAATATATGCAATTAAAAGAAATGAAACTTGGGAGCTCACTATTTTACCTCCTAACAAGAAATTTATTGAATTTAAATGGGTTTACAAGACCAAGAGCAATGCTAAAGGAAAAATAGATAGGCATAAGGCTTGATTAGTGGTCAAGGGGTATAAATAGAAGTTTGGTAGAGATTATGATGAAACCTATACCCCTCTTGCAAGAATGAAAACCATGTGTGTTGTATTGAAAGAAGAGGTTTATGTGCAGCAGCCACCTGGTTATGAAGTTTTGGGTCATGAAGGTAAAGTGTATAGGCTAAAGAAGGCTCTTTATGGGCTTAAGAAAGCTCCATGGGCATGATATAGCAGAATTGACTCATATTTGATGAGCAATGGCTTTTGCAAAAGCGATGGTGAGCTCACTCTTTACATCAAGGCAACAAATGGTAATATTTTAATTGTTGTCTTGTATGTTGATGATTTAATCTTTACTAGGGATAATGATTTCCTCATTGCTGATTTTAAAGAGGCCATGAAAAGAGAGTTTGAAATGTCAGAATTAGGTCTCTTGAGATATTTTCTAGGCATAGAAGTAAAACAAATGCATGATGTAATTTTTATCTCTCAAGAAATATATGCAAATCAAATCTTGGAGATATTTAAAATGCAGATAAGCAAGGCTACCCCAACACCAACTACGGTAGGTCTAAAGCTAAGAAAGAATGATTGTAGCAGCAATGTGAATCCAACTTTGTTTAAAAGCTTGGTTGGTTGTTTGATGTATTTAATAGCTACTAGGTCAGATATTATGCATGCAATAAGCTTGATTTCTAGATTTATAGAAACCCCAAAGGACTCCCATAGGCAAGCGAGAAAGAGAATCTTAAGGTATGTGAATGGTACCAAGGGATATGGTATTTTGTATACTAAAACAAATGATTCTAGATTGATTTGTTACACAGACAGTGATAGGGTAGGGAGTTTGGATGATCGGAAGAGAACTTACGGATATGTCTTTCACATGGGTTCATGTGTAATCTCACAGGCTTCTAAGAAGCAACCCATATTTTCTCAATCTACAGTAGAGGCTGAATATATAGCAGCAAATGCAACAACATGTCAAGCTATTTGGCTGAGAAGGATCTTGGCAAAATTGAAAGAAAAACAAGAGGATGGAACCACAATATTTTTTGACAATATTTCCTCAATAGCTTTTTCAAAAAATCCTGTGTTTCATGGAAGAAGCAAGAACATTGAAATCATGTATCATTTTATTAGATAATTAGTTGAGAATGGTGAAATAAAAATGGAGTTTTGCAGGTCAAAGCAGCAGCTAGCAGACATTTTCACCAAGCCATTGGGCATTGCAAGTTTTGAGCGCCTAAGGAGAAATCTGGGTGTAGTTCTTTTCGATCAAGCATGATCGTGTTTTGTCAGCTCAAGACGATGGGGGAGTGTTGTATTTTTAGAATTAAATCTGATTTCTTGAGCCTCTTTTGTTGACTTTTAATTCTCCCCTATTTTGCTAATAAGAGTAAATCAGATTTTATGAAGACTTTTAGAAGATATTTTCAAATGTGATTTTATGTGGACTTTGAAAGATAAGTTCAAATCTGATTTTCTTCTTTGGAAAGCAATTACTCTATAAAGAAAAGAATATCTTTATTCTTTCAATAGACATGTAAGAAGTAATTTTATTTGCAGCAGCAACAAATAGATTGTTTTTGTAAGTGCTATGTTTTATCAGAGACTTGTTTTTATTGTAGCAGCAATTATTTGTAATCGATTGATCTATTAAGCAGTGATTGCTTTAGATAATCTAATAAGATTTTAGAGAATCTCTTTGAAGCTTGTATGCAGCCCTAGTTGCTGCAAGTTTATAGTTCTTTGTAGATGTTAATTTCTAGTTAATAGAAGTAAGAAGAAAGCTTGCATATCTCCATCTGTGTTCTGTGTTTATGCTCTGCCCTATTTTGGAGTTTCTTTATTTTAGTTATTTTCTGAAACAGAGCATTTCCTGTATGTTTCCAAAATATAGAGTGATTCTATATTCTTTACAACATTCCCCTCTCTACCTACAACTGAATCAGTTTCCTCTTGTATTTTCTCGGCCACGCTAGGGTTTCTAAGAGTATCACTCATTTCCCATTCTAAAGTAGTAGACGTCGTTTCAACTCCATCCATGAACATATCCTAAAAATATCATACATCCTTTTTAGATAAAATGAAAAACACTAAACTACCAACAAACTTGAAAAAAAGAGTATTTGGGATTGTAATAGATACATACAAAAATAATGGCTTGAATTTTTTCCTTTGTGATTGGCCTTCCATTGAGGCTATCCATTTATAAGAGAATGTCAATGATGCCTTTCATTGCACCCTTTTGTTCCTTCTCCTCCTACAATTGGTGCTCCTCTATTATCTTTCTTATCAATTCATAAATTAGTTTGTGTGCTTTTATCAGCCGCCACTTCATGCCTTGCAAGTCCATCCAGTCTAAGTATGGAATGAAGTCCTCAATATTAAAAGCTTCTCCTACGACTATCACCTCTACTTCATGATTATTTATCTCTTCTCCACTAGAACATAGTTTAGTGCCTGATAGGATCCGCCACATCACTTCCTATGTAAATGATGCAAAGATGTTGGTGAGATTCACAGCCTTCTTCCCCTTCTCAGACATATCCCACACTGAACAAATAGCAGAAAACATTATTTCCTCTCTTATACAACTAAATGACTCGATGCTCTTTGCACTCAGTCGTTCCACCATGCACAGCTTCCTTATGTGCCTCTCATAAGGCCTGTAAGGGGTGAATACCATGTCCTTGTAATTATATGTAAGGTATTTGTTAGTTTGGTAGCTTGGACAGTTGTTCTTCCATTTGCTAATAATTATTTATTTGACTCTTTGTAGAAACTTCTAGTTTGTAGAAATTTCTAGTTAGTAGAAACTTCTAGTTTGTAGAAACTTCTAGCAAATAGAAGTAACTAGAAACAAAGAGAGTAGTATAAAAGGGGGTCTAGGGGCATTTGGAGAACATCAATCAAGTTAGAGAAGCATTTTTAGTGTTAGCAAATGAGTTTGCAGTGATAGCAAACAATCTGACTTGAATCAAGTCACTGAAGCATTTGCAGTATTAGAAAAAGAGTTTGCAGTGATAGAAAATAGTCTTGCAGTGTTAGCAAGGGCACAATGATAGCATTGGGGATAGCAGTGGAGGAATATTAGTAGGAGGATTTAGGAGATTGTCTAAGTACTGCCAGTGAGAGGCAAGGAATTTTGTATCTCTTAATTTGCTGAAGATTAATATATATTTCTCATCTGCAGTACTGGTTTTCCCTCCGGGGTTTTTCCAGGGATGATTTGTCCAAAAATATTGTGTTCTTTGTGTTGCATATTTCTTTCCATATTTTTATTGGTGAAGTTGCAGTTGTGTTATTTTTTGATATTTAGCTGTAAGTTTATTTTCAGCAGTGAAATAATATTTATGAGATAGGAGATTAATAATCAGTGACTGCAATAGGAATTTTCACATGGTATCAGAGAAGCATTGAGGGTAGAAAAGGTTTACCCTAGGTAAAGGCAATAAATTTGAGTTTGACCTCTTTCAATTTTTGTTTTCTTTTGTTTCTTTGAGATGGCCTCAGCAGGTTTGAGAGATTAGGACAGATTGGATGGTGCCTCAAATTTTGGTGTCTGGAAAGCCAGAATTTCTTTATTGCTGGAAGAGAATGGTATCAAGGAATATGTTACTAGTACTGTAGCTGTACCTATAGATCCAATACTACTTGTAGCATACAAGAAGGATGATGCCAAGGCGAGGAGGATAATCCTTGATGGTTTCAAGGACCATATTGTTCCACATATCGCAGAGTTAGATACAGCGAAGAATATGTGGGATGCCATTTTGAATCTGTACTAGAATGCTAACATGAACTGGAAGCTGATTCTTAGAGAAAAGTTGAGGAATACCTGGATGAACAAGGGAGAAGATGTTACAAGTTACCTCACCGGGCTTAGACTTGTCAAGGATGAGTTAGCAGCTATTGGAGATAAGCCAGATGACGACGAGCTAGTAAGAATAGCCCTAAATGGGTTTACTAAGCAGTGGGATGTCTTTGTTCAAGTTATTAATGGACAAGACACCTTACCTAGATGGGATCGACCATGGATTGATTTCACTCAGGAGGAGCTTAGACTAAGTCTTGTCAATGGTGCCAACAATAAAAGTAAAAAAATGTGAGGTGGAATAGGAAAATGTTGCCCTAGCGGGTAAGGGGAAAGCAAATAAGGGGTCAAGCAAAGGATCAAATTCACAAAGTAAGAAGAAGAAGGACCTATCTAAGGTCAAGTTCCTTGGTTTTCATGAGTTTGGCCACTAAGTCAGTGATTTCCCGCAAAGGAAGGGTAAGAAACAGGTGGCGGCTTCAGCAAGTGTAGATGAGCTCTCAAGTAGATTGGAGGATGAGTTCGCACTCATAGCTTGCATGATTAGCTCAACCTCACAAAGTGTCTGGCATATAGGCAGTGGGGCATCATTTCATATGACAGGAGTTAGAGAATACTTCTCCAACTACAAGGAGGAGAGCACCAGTATCCAGATTTCTTTGGGAAACTTGTCCAAACTCAACTCAGTTAGGAAAGGGACTGTTCAGTTTCAGAGGGAGAATGGAAAGGTAATTCCTTCATGATTTGTTTCATGTGCCAGGCTTAGGTATGAATTTGGTTTATATATCTTTCCTTCAGGATAAAGGGTATAATGTTCTCTTTAGAGGGATGCATGTTTTGATTAAGCATAAAGATTGGAAATCACCCGTATCTATTGCAGTTAGGAGTGGTCACCTTTATAGGTTGCAGTTTGATACTCCTAAGGCACTCATGAGCAGCAGTAACCCTAGAGATCTTGGAGAGCTATGGCATAGGAGCATGGGCCATATTCATCATGGAGCACTTAGATTTCTTTGTGAGACGGTGGCAGGTGTTCTAGAGGTGAGCACAGAGCATGATGATGTGTGTAAGGGATGTGTGTTGGGGAAATTTGTGAAAGCATCTTTTCCAAGGAGTGATTCCAGATCTGAGGGTGTTCCTGATCTAGTACATTCAGATGTGTGTGGGCCAATGTCGACGAAGGCTCTCAGAGGATATGAGTACTATGTTACTTTTATTGATGATTTCTCAAGGAAGACCTTAATATACATCTTGAAGACCAAGGATGAGGTTTTTAGTTGCTTCTAAGAGTTTAAGGCTCTTGTGGAGAATTCGACAGGAAAGAAGATAAAGGGTCTTCAGTCAGACAATGGAGGTGAGTACAAAGGAAATGACTTCCAGGATTTCTGTACCAGAGAAGGAATCAAGAGAGAGTGGACTGTTCCTTACAATCCACAGCATAATGGAGTTGCTAAGAGGAAGAACCGGTCCATATCAGAGGCAGCAAGGGCTATGCTACATGACCAGGATATGCCCTGCTACTTATGGGCAGAGGCTTGCAGTACAGCAGTATACATACAGAATAGGGTTCCGCACAAAGTACTAGGAAAGATGACACCAGAGGAAGCTTTCACAGGAAAGAAGCCAAATGTTGGTCACTTCAGGATATTTGGAAGTTTGGCATATTGTCATATTCTAGGTGACACCCGTACCAAGTTAGATCAAACTACAGAGAGGGGGTACTTTGTTGGGTATAGTGAAACCTCAAAGGCATATCGGATATTGATTCCAGGGATCAGACAGATCATTGTTTGGTGTGATGTTAAGTTCATGGAGGAAAAGGCATTTAGAAGGTCCAGAGATTTTCTAGCAGAAGATCAGAGTAAGCAGTCAACAGAAGCTCCAAGGGTAGCTCAATCGAGTCAAGGGCAGCAAAGCTCAAGTATAGTTACTAGTACAAGTGTAGACTCAGGTGGTGAGAGTTCATAGAGTATGGAGAAACTGGTGCAATAGGAAATGCATCAAGAAGATATGGAGGTTGATATTTCATCCTCTATAATTGGCAGCTGGAACCGCGAGGTTCAACAAAGGGATACTCAGGAGTTTGTGGGAACTCCTAGGAGGAGTACAAGATCAAGGAAACAACCAACCAAGTTTAATGACTATGTGGCTTTAGTTAGTCAGTTGGTAGATAGTGAGCCTTCCAGTTATCAGGAAGTTGCACAACATCACGTTTGGCAAGATGCGATGGTTGAGGAATATACCTCAATAATGCAGAACAATGTGTGGGAGGTAGTGCCTAGACCAACAGATAGGGAAGTGGTTGGATCACGCTGGATCTACAAGATCAAGCATGATGCAAATGGTAGCATCAAGAAATACAAGGCAAGGTTCATGGCAAAAGGGTTCTATCAGAAAGAGGGAATAGACTATGAGGAGACATTTGCTCCTGTGGCCAGGTATACTCCTATACGAGCTATGATCTCAATTACAGCATAGATGAGATGGGAGATCCATCAAATGGATGTCAAGATAACATTTCTTAATGGTGAGTTGAGAGAGGAGGTATACATAGAGCAACCAAAAGGCTTTGTAGCACACAGCAAAGAGACCCACGTGTGCAGATTGAAGAGAGATTTGTACAGGATCAGATATGTTCGAGGTGAAGGTATCAAGTTGATATGCTATACTAATGCAGATTGGTCAGGCAGTATAATGGACAAGAGAAGCACTTCAGGGTGTTGTTTCGGTTTGGGATTGGGAGTTGTCTCTTAGTTCAGCAGGAAACAGAAGTCCATGGCTTTGAGTTCTGCAGAAGAAGAATACATAGCAGCTAGCATGGCGACATGTGAAGCTATTTGGCTTTGGAAGTTGCTAGTGGCCTTGTTTGGTTAGAGAGTTGAGACTACTGTGATACATTGTGACAATCAGAGTTGCATCAAGTTGTCTGAGAATCCAGTGTTTCATGATAGGTCTAAACATATAGACATCATGTATCACTTCATCAGAGATTGTGTAAAATGGGGGATTGTTCAGCTACAATACATACCTACAGAGGAGCAGGTAGAAGACATTCTAACAAAGGCATTAGGGAAGGCAAAATTCATCTTCTTCAGAGATAAGTTGGGTGTCCTGCAGAACATCTTCCTCGCTAAGAGGGATTGTTAGTTTGGTAGCTTGGACAGTTGTTCTTCCATTTGCTAATAATTATTTATTTGACTATTTGTAGAAACTTCTAGTTTGTAGAAATTTCTAGTTAGTAGAAACTTCTAGTTTTTAGAAACTTCTAGCAACTAGAAGTAACTAGAAACAAAGAGAGTAGTATAAAAGGGGGTCTAGGGGAATTTGGAGAACATCAATAAAGTCAGAGAAGAATTTGCAGTGTTAGCAAATGAGTTTGTAGTGATAGAAAATAGTCTGACTTGAATCAAGTCACTGAAGCATTTGCAGTGTTAGCAAATGAGTTTGCAGTGATAGAAAACAGTCTTGCAGTGTTAGCAAGGGCACAGTGATAGTGTTGGGGATAGCAGTGGAGGAATATCAGCAGGAGGAGTTAGGAGATTGTCTAAGTTCTGCCAGTGAGAGGCAAGGAATTTTGTATCTCTTACTTTGCTGAAGATTAATATATATTTCTCATCTGTAGTACTAGTTTTCCCTATGAGGTTTTTCCAGGGATGATTTGTCCAAAAATATTGTGCTCTTTGTGTTGCATATTTGTTTCCGTATTTTTATTGGTGAAGTTGTAGTTGTGTTATTTTTCGATATTCAGCTGTAAATTTATTTTCAGCAGTGAAATAATCTTTATGAGATAGGAGATTAATAATCAGTGACTGCAATAGGAATTTTCACAGTATTTCCCTAGAGCAGAAAGAGGTCGGCTTGGAAAAACATTATCATGGATTTTCAAAAACTCCTTGGCCATGGCAGAAGAAGAAATCGCAACATTTGGAACAAAACCCAATTTTAACATCATGATGGGCCCATATTTCTTCCCAAGTTTATGAAGGTCACGATGAGGAAGCTTTCTTAGTAGCTGGTTCATATTTCCTAAAATAGGCCATGTAGACGATCCAGGGGGCAATCTCTCTCCTAATGATTTTTTTTCCTGTTTAGGGTAAATTTATACAAAACCCACAATAAAATTATGAGTGAACAGAGTGTAGCAGTTGCTGGTGCATAAGCACCACCTTTAATTATATATAATGCTGGAAAACATTGAGGAAAGACCACAAAAGCCATGTTGAGCAGAGATTCAGGTAACACTCAGTTCTGTCTCCAATTTATACTCACGATGACATCTTCTTTAACTTCAGGGACAACAACACATTCTTTGAACAACTGCAGTCACAGGCACGTTCTTGAAATCTGATTTGCAACTTTCCTTTCATACTTCTTTTTTCTTGGGTTTGATAGACTTTTCTAGGTTACTATGTCATCTATTTTGTTGGTACAATAATTTTTTCTTGGACACGTGACAATTATATTCATAGTATATGACTCTTTAAAAATTTATTATGGAATTTATAAAAATTGTTGGGCACAAATTTGAAAAATCAATGGTAAGATATGGTCTTGAATAATAAGATGTTTATAGTCTTGAATTTGAGAATGTAAATACATTTATAGTGTTGAATTTGATAATGTAGTAATAGATAGAAAGAAATTTAAATTGAATTGTGAACTACTTCATATTCAATTTTGTATTATGAACTTTATATAAATTGTTGAGCACGAATTAGAAACATCAATGATAAGATATCTATGTTCTTGAATAATAGAATATTTATAGTCCTTAATTTAATAATGTAAATATATTTATAGTCTTTAAATTGATATTTATAGTTTTCAGTTTGATAATGTAAATATATTTATAGTCTTGAATTTGATATTTATTGTCTTTAAATCGATATATTTATTATCTTGAGTTTGATAATGTAGTAATATATGGAAAGTAATTTGTTTTGAATTGTGGATTGCTTCATATGCAAATTTGTATGTTTTATATCTTTTTTAAATTGTGGATTGTTTCATATGTAATTTTGTATTATCTCTATATTGTTCATTGAGAATGATTAAAAGATATATTATTTTTATCAAATTAATTACCATCAATATGGTTGAGGTTGAGCTTGATTATTAGAATAAATGTTTCTTAAATACAATTAAAATAAATATTATCAAATATGATTGTAGCAATTGAATTAAATATCTTCAGTAATTATAAAATAAAAAAATAAAAAAAATATAATATCTCTAAAGTAAATGATAATATATAGACATCTTAAATACATTTAACTAAAAAATGCTAAAAAGGGCTATTTTACTTACTTACGAGCTATATTACTGTAATTTAGAATTGTGGGTTGTTATGCATGTTTCATGTGATCCATTCACTATACCAAAACCATAGATTTAAGTGAAAACTGAGAAACATTTAAACCCTTCTTTGGCACATATTATTATCTTTCACACACTCCATTGCATTGGCACAACTAATTAGATAAGATGTACATTTTTTAGTGTTTATGTGGTGTTAGCCACTGTTACATGTAGGCACAAGGGAAGTTTCTCACCTGCACAAAGATAGTGTGATTGACCCATGATTTGACACATGTAATATACTTTACGGTTGGGTACGTAAAATTAAAACTATCAACCAAAATATTTTATTTGGCTTGCGATCCTCAACTTTCTTTTCAATTCCATATTTACAAAACTATGAACTTGTGTACAAGATGTGGACATCCAATTATACATAACAAAAGGGATATTTTAGTTAGATATAGTTATAAATGCCTTATCAAACATGTTTACACCATCTAAAATCATATATAAGACACATGAATAGATGAAGACTTGTGCTTTATTATGAATAGGTTCATGTGGTGGAATGGTGTTCACCAGTGGATTAAATATAGAAATGATCAATTCTATGCATGTGAATCATGAAATTTGAGTGTTTTGTGTTGATTTACAATCTTAGACTCCCTTGAAAAATACAATTGATAATCTCCAATTGTATTGTTAGAAATTGTGCACCCCTAGAATTTCATAATATATAATCTCCTCCTTGATAGAAAAATACTTTAAATGTAAAATAATAATATTAAAAAGTCTCCACACTATCAAAATTTTAACGATCCTAAGTTTCTAAGTGTATTTATCCCAAATGAGAGTTTCATGTATAAAAACTTGTGTGACATGTTAGCATCCTATATTAATTCATGATTGAAGAGGTCGTTCAAATATTACATTATCATGAGTTTTTCAAGTGTATACCCTTAGATGATAGTCTATCTTTTGTATGAAATAAAAATTATCAAATTAAATAAAAGATCTCTCAATATCTCTCACTTTCATCCATACACTCAGATTGGCAGTCTTAGAAATCTCTTGAAGTTTTCTAAATTTCTTGCAATATAAATCTCTTGGCACCTAGCATGTTTTATTTTTTTTACGTGAGATTGGACAAGCTAGAATTGTTATAGCTTTAGAATCCTCGTTTAAGACCTCTTACAACTTCCAATCGAACATTTTCTATTTTTTTGTCTCCTTGCAATTGCATATCCTTATGATGTGAGCTAGAGACAGATAGTGTTTTTATTAGAGTAAATAGGTTTTGAAGGGATCCAACAATCCTTTATAAAAAGAGACAACCGTTAGACAAAGAAAACTAGACGTATGAAAATATTCAACCAAAAACTATGCATCATAAAACTCAACAAGGTACATGACTTAGAAGAGAACAAAGAAAAATAGGGTGGGAGACCATGAAGATTAGTGTAGATTTTTTAGAACCTTAGTAGTATCAATATTTTTAAAGATGATATCCTCAATAATGTATAGCATATCATCAAAAATATTATACTATTCCTTGACTTTGACATGGCTATTGGTTTTCACTAAGGGTCCTTGCACTAGAATTGAGCCATCACCTTTTATCCTATTCTATCATCGATGTAGAAGAGTCCATAAATTTATCCTTCGTCATAGTATTGGCATTGAGAGCTTGAGCTCTCTCATTCAGATTCCTGAGACTATCATAGATATTCTCCATTGTTGTTCTGCTAACCACCACCATGACTCTAAGTTTCTCATGAACCTTACCAATAGTTTATTCCAAGAATCTAATCTTCTCTTCATGATTTTTTTTCACGGTCTTGAGATCACCAATCACACCTTGAATAAGGGAAGTCATATTCTTATAATCATCTATCCAAAACCTAGCTCACATTCTCCTAATGATTATTAACCGTGGAATTTAATGAATCAACATAATATCTCAAAGAGTAAGTTAGAAAAAGATCAATTCAGAACTTTAGACTGACTATTGGATGCATTTTTTTATATAGATAATATATATCCTATTACGTTAGCAGAGGATCCTTTTTCAAGGTAAACTAGGGTTGATGTATCCATCTACATAAGGTATTTGATATGGAAATTCACTTCATCAAGCTCCACTACCAAATCCAAAATATAAATTTGATTCCTCATATCTTCTTCTTCTAGTGGTTCCTCTTAAAAGATAGGAACTTCAATAGTCTCCAAAATATTAGCGTCAACATCCTTACATTTATTCTCAATATCAAATTGAGAAAACTTATTCTCCCTTTTTCCTTAACTGACCTTTTTTTCCCTTTTTGGTTTTAGAGGATTCCCCTTTCTTCGACATACAATACTTGGCCATTTTGGGTACATTAGGGGTAAAAGATGTTGGGACATAAATCTATTAGAGTAACATAATTAGGATCATCTAAATCTATCTCATACCATCTAGGACATGAGGGTTTGGCCAAAGGGGTATCCTTTTTGGGGTATTTTTTATTACCCACATGATAGAAAGCCTCTTCATATGATAGAGCACTCTCAAGTCTCTAGACATATCTTAATGATGCACATGCACATTCTGCTCAAATTAAATTTTCTATTTGTATTAAGAGGATTTTGAGGTTATGGAAAAATATTTGGCATATTCCATAATAACTAAGATAGGTACTTGATGCAGGACTGGTGAGTTCTGATTCTTCCTATGTTCATTAATTCTAGCTCCAAAGGAGGTTAGAAAATAGTAGGATATTAAAATTAGTTTATTATTCCTAAAATGGTTTAGTAACATGAAGTGATAACTCGACAAGCTAGTAAAATGGTTCTCCAATGTGATGTACCTTATAAAACATTTATCCATTTTTACCTAAATGGGTTTGATCATTCCTCAATAATAGCTCCCATTAGTTATTCTCTTGATATTCTCCCATTCATTATCCTTGAAGAAGATGAAGATATCTTTGTCTGAAACTATGCAGTCTCTATAGAAAATTTTCCCTCCTATAGAATTATTTCCCCAAATCATGGGGTCATTCTGCAATTTATCAAATAAAGTGGACTTAGCCCTATTTTTGTCACAATCTATTGAAAAATAGTAGATACAAAACAAAAACCCAAAGCTAAGAAAAAAGAGGGGAAACAGAATGAGGAAATATCCAGAAAGATTGTTATGAAGTGACTGCCTTGAATGGAAGCCCAATAAAAATCTACTTTACATCTCATAATGGCCTTTACATCTCATAAAAATTGACTTTGCATCTGAGGAAAGTTGAGCTTTGAATTACAATGAATCACATAAAAATTATCTGCATTAGGACAAAAGGCCTCCCTTCAACACATTCAAATGTCATCATTAATAAGATTTATTACTTTTGCAAGAACATTATCATTAATCCCCGAACAACACATGTTATGTTGATGAACACTAAAGTTTGAGAAAAAGTCACCGACCCTATTTCCTTCTTGTAAAACATGGTAAATAATGAGATCATGACAAGCCTTAAGAATTTATAGTTGTTGGTTGCAGATTTTTAGCACTTAACTCTTACAATTTACTATGCCCAACAAGTGGAAATCTGAATAAATAGTTGTGTCAGATGTGATGATCTTCTACACTGACTCTGCTTATTTTAGAAGATGCATCTCCCTTCTTATGATTTCAAAATAAAACTAAAAATAACCAGTATGCTTTTTACCCGAAAGAAAATAAGGTAGGGAACTTTTAAACAGAAATTTCTTTGAAAGGTAAATAATAACAGAGTTTGGACAACACACTTGGAACATAAAGTTTTCTCAAATCATAAATTATACCTAAACATCCATATATTTCCATTTCAATTCTACACAAAGTTGTATACTAAAACAAAAATCAATCAACAAAAATTATGAATCAACAAACATATGATAGTATCCTATAGCAATTATCATTCAACATAGGAAGAAAGTCCCATTCCATAATATATAACATTGAGTTCACAATTTACAATAAACTTAATTTCAGATACTATTTACTTTAACTTTTCTTTTTAATCTTCTTTTTTCTAATCCCTTATGCATGACAAAAAATTGAGTATAAATAAGAATTGCTGGTATCAAGACTGACTTTGGTAACTGATGGTTTCTTGAAGACAACTTCCCCAAAGACCATTTTCTATTTTTAAAACTATTCTAATAAATATAGCATAAAATGTATAGATGGGCCTTTATAGCCTATATATTTTGAGATAAGGAAAATATGAAATTAAGAAACTATAGAACATTAATCAACAATCTCCATGCACGCATCTACTTATTCATCTTATAGTTCCTCCATCTTGTCCAACTCTTGTTGTTCTTGCACCACTACATCACCATGTGGTGGTTGTGTTACTTGTGAATTTATCTTCTTTCTGTATGCTTTAAATTTAAGTAGGATTGGTGATTTTTCTTCATCAGTAGGTTCAGTAGTAGCTCTAACTCTTATCCTCCATTTCTTCACATTTTTTCTGACCTCCACCATCTCCCACGAGATATCCTTTACCTCATCACTTATAGATTCTAACACCACAATTTTATTCTTTGTTTATTCCAGGGATTTGAAATTGGCCTTACTTGCAGAAAGGGCATTCTTGACTCTTCGATGAAAAACATCTTTTACAATATCTAACTCTAATATTTATTTTCCATCATCCCCAAAGATGCTTATATCCATTGTAGAAAATTTATTTCTCAGATCACATTGAAGATTCATATTTTGGGTATTTGCACCAAGTTGTGAACCAAAAAGGGGGGTATTTAAGTGGACACATTTTTTCTAAAATCGGGTAAACCTAAACTTAGAACAGATGTTTGAGGGTCATTCACTCAAAATATGAAGATGTGTAAAAAAAAAAAATTGTAGTACTCGGCATATAGTTTCTAAAATACTAAATGTTTTTAAAAAATTTTAAGATTAAGAGGGTCAAACCTCACGCGTACAAAAACCTGTTCATGATTTTTTCAAAAAAAGCATAACATAGTTGTTCTCGTGCGTTGTACAAAAGATATAGTTATATTTAGTATTTTTCAAATCCCTTTGGTATGATGATAAGTAAGAGTGAGATCTAGAATTTTTTTATTTTTTTGTAATTTTTTGATGAATATTTTTTTCCTGTGATTTTTGTAATTGATTGCATCCTGAAAATTTGGTACTTGTTCGTGCGTTGGGCATAACTTGCATCAAAATAATCAAAAAAGAATTTTTTTTTAAAGTGTATAGAATCAAGTGTAGAAAAATAATATGTAATTTATTTGTAATTTGGTTAAGTATATCAAAAGTTATTAAAAAATGGTAGACATATGTCTGTGAGGATTGTCAAGACACTAGTAAAGAAAATTAAAGTTTACTATGCTAATGTTGTCCAAAAATAGAAAAATTTACACGGTTAGAAAGATAAGAAGATATATGAGATTAGGGTGAAAATTATAGAGCTACCCTATTGAAAAATTGGAAACCTGATGAAGATAAAGTGGAGAATTCATCTTGGGTGAAATCACAATAGTGTGTCCCACTTTTCGGGACAAAGGAAATCGGTCTGCCAAGTTTTGTTTGTTTTTGATGGCTTTGTGTGAAGTACCCTCTTTGCACGAGCGGGTTATGTGGCTTCATGCGAAGTACCAAATGTAAGGTACTTTGTGTGAACATTTAGAGTACTTCATGTGAAGCCTCCCTTCACGCAAAGCCATTATTCGACATAATTTTTATAAATTTCCAACAACCCATTTCATTTTCACCATTGACTATTTGAGATTTTGTGGACCCGAGGCTTAGAGTGAACCAGTGATGTCTAGTACAACATCAACAACTCCCCAGCTTTTTCAACCTCTTTTGATTGTTAGTAATATCAGGTGCACACATTTTTCTCATTTTTTATTATAATTTATATGTTTTATTTATTTATTTTGGTTAGTTATTTGCTTTAAATAATTTTTAATTTGTAGAAATGTTAGAAATTCTTAGTTGAATTTTAGAATATGTTAGAAAACTACTAGTATTTTAGAAAATCATAGTAGAATGTTAGAATATGTTAGACAATTGTAGTAGTATTGTTAGAAAATCATAGTACAATGCTAGAAAATGTTAGAAAACATTAAAAACTGTAGAATAAATGTTAGGATATGTTAGCAAATATTAGAAAATTGTAACTTAGTATACATTAGAAAATATTAGAAAATTGTAACTTAGTATACATTAGAAAATATTACAAAATTATAACTTAGTATACATTAGAAAATATTAGCAAATTTGAAGTTAGTATACATTAGAAAATATTAGAAAATTGTAACTTAGTATACATTAGAAAATATTGAAATTTTTTAACTTAGTATATATTAGAAAATATTAGAATACTGTAATAGAATGTTAGCATTTATGTTATAAAATTGTAACTTAGTATGCTAGAAAATGTCAGAAAATGATAGAAAACCATAGTAAAATGTTAGGAAATGTTTGAAAATATTTACAAAACATTAGAAACCATAGCAAAAATGTTAGAAAATGTTAGAAAAAAATAAGATCTTAGAGAAATTATTTAAAATATTTGTTTTCAAATTGCTTTTAAAGTTAGTAAATATTTGGAATCTCTCTCTCTCTCTCTCTCTCTCTCTCTCTCTCTCTCTCTCTCTCTCTCTCTCTCTCTCTC
>MU226674.1:65267-96926 GCA_018584345.1 Thuja plicata
CAACTCAATAGACCATATAATGTGAAATATATACTTACCAATTTCAACCAATCCAGGGATATGATCGTAATCAGTAGAAATTAAAGGAACATCATCAAAGTTTTCATCTTCATCTCTATCAAATGTATCAGTAACATCTAGTGGCCCTAGATTCAGTGCACCTACATATCCACAGTCTTGATTGATGAATTCCTCATAATTGTCAACAATGCAGTGATGACAAAAGCATGAGTAGTCCCTAGTGTTCAACATCCAATTGCAACAATTCGTACTCATAACTGAATGCAAAGATCACGTCTTTTCTATCCACTTGAAACCATGCATAATTTTTCTATCCACACCTGAAGAAATGCATATATATTATTACATTCTATAAATATAATTTAAATAAAGAATGTACATAAAAAATTTAAACACTTGAATAATTTAAAAATGCGTGCATACCTTTTACCTCCCAAAATTTTCTATCCACACCTGAAGAAATGCATATATAATATTACATTCTATAAATATAATTTAAATAAATAATTTACATAAAAAATTTAAACACTTGAATAATTTAAAAATGCATGCATACCTTTTATCTCCCAAAATTTTCTATGTGCATACCTTGAAGGAGTGTTCTACATAATGAATGTCATGCTCTCTATCATCACTTATATAAAAATGATATTCCTTCTTGATGACCTATGCTTCAAATGTGCTCTAAATACCATACAAAGATAATTATGAGTGTCGATAACACACATGTATCATAATATTAATTTTCTCTAAAAAATAGTATTCTGATTGAATTGCCTTTTGATGAACAAAGGAATATTTTTTTGGAAAATCAACAACTGATACAATAGTTCCAAGTGGGAAATTATCTCATTAGTGTTTGAAATTGTTGTGCTTTCCACTTTGCAAAAAAGGCATGATGAATGTAGGGTTGAATAAATTTTTTTAATTTGTCCATAAATAAGCCAACATTTATTTCCTCTTCAACATATTCTAACATTTTGGATTCTTTCCCAAATTTTGTTTCATTCTTTACATATTTGTAACTCTTGCAATTTACAATCTTTGTTACATCAATGTTTTCATTTTTCAAAGGAAAAAGAGTCAAATTAGCACATGTTTGACATATTCTTTTTATGCAATTTATTTATCCAGCTGCATCATCTCTTTTCTCACATAAAATGGATGAGATGAACTCACTTCGTCTACTAGGAGGAGAATTTTTGAAACCATAATTTTCTTCTACAAAATTTCAAAAAACCTGATAGTGGAGATCAAATTCAATATGATAATGACACCAACAAGTTTCAAACACTTTGTTTGTCCTTATATAATATGGCTTCAATATTTCAAACTATGTTTTCCCAATCTTTATATTAGGATTTGAACTACAAAATGAAACATACATTTCATGTTGTGTTGTATCCAACCAATGTTTAATATGATATTCATATTCATTATCTGAAATTTTATGTCTGATAACATCTCTTCTGTTTGATGAAGGATGTGTATTATCATTTAAAAATAATGTGACCAAATTCTTGATTCCTCCATCAATCCTATCAGAACAACGAGCTCTACACATAATTGCCCATTTTCCTTCCAAGGTTCTATCATCCAAAAGGATTCTCCTATTAACATATCGTGATATTTTTTTCCTACTAAAACCAATCTGAGATGAAACTAAAGATATTTGTCTTTTTTGGAGCATAGTGTTACCTACAATGGATATCAACATAACTTTTGTTGTAATGGTCTTATCTTTAGTTCAAGATCACTTCCCTACCTGGTTCAAAATTTTCCTAAGATTTTCAATCATATCAGTTTGCATGTCAATAAATTTTCTCTTCTTTGACATTACGTCTATAGCCAATAATTTTAATGCCCCTTCCAACCCTTTTTTTTATAAGGAAAACTGAAAGAAATTGGGCTTGTTTAAGTCTTTCTAAATTATCAAATTTAGCCAATATTTATCTTTCTATCATATTCATTGACCTCTTCTTAGCAAGACTTAAGGGTTGAACATTAGCAAGTGATCTCAAATTCTCCACATCCATTGTAAGTAAATGATCTAAGTTTCTATAATTAATATTTCTCTTTACAGTTTGAGCTAAATTTATAAGTTCATCTATACTAGTAGGAGCACATGATCCTGAACCTTCTCCAACATCGCTTGAGCTTCTGTAGGGAGTGATCCTAACCCTTCTTCAATGTGCAATTCTTCGACTTCACTTGACCCTCCTACTTCAGATTGTCCTTCACCTTCTATAGTTATATGATAATATACTAATGGAGCTTCACAATTTCTTTATTCAGTACCAGGTGACCTTTTTCTAGCAGATTTAATTATCTTCCCTTCTTGTTTCCCATTTCTTCTCTTCAAAAAATGTCTTCTAAAAGATCAGCAATAAAACTTGTTTTCTTCAAAAAAATACTTTGATCTAATATTTCCCCTCTCCAAGATTATGCCTTCAAAAAAAATAGAAATAACAATCCTTCTCCAAAAAATTCCTTTGTAAAAATTTATCAATAATAGAAAAAGCGAATTAACTTATTGAAATTCAGTAAAAAACTGAAAAGAAAAAACTTTACTTTTATACCATTCTAAATTTGAGAAACAATTTCAAAATGGCCAACCTAGTTCACACGAAGTAGCCTAGGTAAAATTCCAGTGGGGTGTTTCTCTTTGGACTTTTCACATAGGGGTAAAATTCTGGTGGGGTAAAATTTCGGTGAAGATGAAAAAATGTCTAAAAGAACAAAAAATGAGGGAAAATGAGCCTCAAAGCCTTTGGGTCATTTTCCAAGACTCTTACCAAGCCATATCCCAATCAGGTTTCTAAATTTCAAATAACCCGATCGGGTTCTAAAAAGAAAAAAGTATTTTTTCAACTCCTAGATAACCCAATTGGGTTATAGAGAATAAAATGCACAATTTTCACTTTTTCAAAACCTGATCGGATTATGAAGAAGTAAAAATTACTCTCTCTCTCTCTCTCTCTCTCTCTCTCTCTCTCTCTCTCTCTCTCTCTCTCNATCTCTCTCTCTCTCTCTCTCTCTCTCTCTCTCTCTCTCTCTCTCTCTCTCTCTCTCTCTCTCTCTCTCTCTCTCTCTCTCCTTTGTTGTTTTTTTAAGAACCTGACCGGGTTTTGAGGAATTAGGAACGTTGAGCCTTTATATTCTCATAACCCGATTGGGTTCTATTGAATTAGGAACATTTCTTGCTTCAACGGTCCAGAAATAGTCATTGCAAGTTGTCCTCAAGTTCCACTACTGATTTTCTATTATTTACATGAGTAACAGTTAGGTCTACACTTTTTGTATGGTTTTTCTTTTCAATGATTGAATTGTGTTGTTTATTATTGTTTTTGATGTAATTTAATCATTGTAATTTCACATTTCAAGAAAATGGTTGATTTTTTGTTATTTTAGGATTTGATGTTCACATGTTATTCTATGCTCATGATATTATTCAAAGGGTCCATTCAATACGAACAATGGGAAAGAAAAAAAGAGGAACAATTGAACAACGAAAGACAGAAAAGGAAAGACAAAGGGAGCACATGAGAAGAATATGACAAGGTACATCATAAAATGCATTCAATGTAAGTGATGAACCTAATTCATCTAATGTGCCATTTCAATTCGATGTCATTAATGAATAAAATGCACATAATGAAAATGAAAAT
Source organism: Thuja plicata (assembly GCA_018584345.1). Taxonomy (NCBI): domain Eukaryota; kingdom Viridiplantae; phylum Streptophyta; class Pinopsida; order Cupressales; family Cupressaceae; genus Thuja; species Thuja plicata. The sequence continues at coordinate 68,957 of MU226674.1, forward strand.
GTTCAACATACATGAATTGAAATGATGGGGATAAATGCACCTAATTCATCTAATGCACCATTTCAATTAGATGACATCAATGAACCAAATGCACATAATGAAAATGAAAATGTTCAACATACACCAATTGAAATTATGGGGATAAATGCACCTAATTCATGTAATGAAAATGTAGAGCATGCAACTGCATTAACAACTCCTAGAATAATTCATAGAAAACCAAAGTTTCTAATTGACCTTGATGAAAATATTTTGAGGCCAATGCATGATAAAATGGTAGAATGAAATTGTAGAAGAATTGTTCAAAATATTTGGAATAACTATTTTGAAAAGTTAAATCAAAGTCGTAGATGTCAAGTAAGAATCTGAAATTTAGAGAGACAATGAGAATTGTGGGGTTGATAACATCTTAAAATAGTACTGAGAGAACCATTGTGAGAAATATATTCGATGCATACCAAGCCATTGGTTCAAAATCATGTAGTAAAGATGCTAATGTTACTTGACATGTCCTCACATCAACTATAATAGGAAAGGAAATAAAAAAATCTCGTATAGTAAGAAAAACAAGCAAGTCATTAGGGATAGGTAGATTAACATTATAGAGAGCCTTACAGGGGAGACAGAATTGAGCATCTAAACACTAATTCTCTTTGGTCATTCTCGGGGAGACTCCCATGTAGGGACAAGGTTGTTATTGATGCATTAAGAACATTAATAGAAAATTTTTGGCATGAAAACACAAGGGTTTCACCCAACAAAAGAGATGTTGTTAGGAGGAGAATCAGATCTACAAATCGTATGGCACATCCAAAACACTTTTTGGATATGACAAAAACACAATTTTATGAAAGATTCCTCCAAATATTTCCTCAAATTAAAATTAGTCAAATATTTTTTAAAATGGAAAAACCCTTTTATGTCATGATTAAACATGTGTGCACCACATGTCGTTGTAGGGTACATATTAAATTTTCCATGCATTATGATATATATCATCATGTTTGTTGAACTTTGCACACTAACAGTATTTTGCAGGAATGTGATGTTCAAGCACCTTCTATGTCTTCAAGAGATTTTATGTCACGTGTATTATGCAATCGAGATGATGGTTGCATTTATTATAAGATGAGGTGTTTGAATGGATCTTGTAGTACATGTGGTGGTATGATAAATATGTGGATATGTCACCATCTAAAGAGCACAAATGAGATTGGAAATACACTAGTTTCTTTTGGAAAATAAAAGATAGCAACTTAAGGTATAAAAGATGGAAAATAAATTAAGAGGTGTGAGTTAGTGAAAAATGATATATGCGTAGCTCATTTTATGAAGATTTGTCAAGAGAAACTAGTTGATGAGTACATGCATCGTTCACATAGAGCTAGGTTGGTGGATGAGAAATTCAAGATATGTAAGGACACTTTTATTCAAGATAAGATATTGACGATATGTTATGCTTGCTGGACACTTTTATTCAAGATAAGATATTCAAGATATGTTATGCTTAGTGGTCGTTTGAATTGTTTTTATTCTATTGCTTCCCAATTTGGCTTAGTGCACCTTAGGAACACTTTGGTTCAACTTGCACCGTAACATTCTTGATTATTTTCAAGCTAAAAAAGGTCTCCCCTAGCATTTACCCAACCAAATGGAGCTAACGGTTTGGTCCCACGATGAATAGTTTGAAAGATGCACCATTGAGAAACTTTCAACTAAGAAATAATGCAACTTTTTGTACCAACCGAGATCGTGTTGCCAAATGGAATATGAGTGTAATCTCCTAGAACTAAGTTATGTTCTTGTAGGCCTTCCAAAGATTCTCCTTGTGTACTTCACAAATCTCTAATATCTCTCACGAGGTCCGAGCTATGGCTCTCAAAAAATTGATGTCCAATTTGGCTTAGTGCACCTTGGGAACACTTTGGTCTGACTTGCATCGTAACTTTCTTGATTCTTTGCAAGAAAAAAAAGGTATCCCCTAGTGTTTACCTGGGGAACTGGAGTTGATGGATCTGAATTTTTTGTTGCACAACAAATGGTTTGAAAGGTACACCATTGAGCAACTTTCAACTAAGCAACAATGCAACTTTTTTTTACCAACTGTGATTGGGATGCCAAATAGAATCTGAGTGGAATCTCCCAAAACTAAGCTACATGATTGTATTCCTTCCCAAGATGGCCCTTTTCCACTTCACAAATCTCTGATATGTCTCTTGAGGTCTGAGATATGGCTCTCCAAAAATTGCAGCCCAATTTGGCTTAGTGCACCTTGGGAACACTTCAGTTTGACTTGCGCCAGAATGTTCTTGATGCTTCATAAGAGAAAAAAGGTCTCCCCTAGTGTTCAGCCAGCCAACTGGAGCTGACATTTTATTCCCACAACAAAAGGTTTGAAAGATGCACCATTGAGAAACTTTCAACTAAGCAATAATGCAACTTTTTGCACCAACCAAGATCGGGTCACCAAGTGGAATTTGAGTGGAATCTCCTAGAACTGAGATACATTATTTTAGGTTTTCCCAAGATGGTCCTTGATCACTTTAGAGATCTTTGATATCTCTCACGAGGTTTTAGATATGTCTCTCCAAAAATCGCTGCCCAATTTGTCTTAGTGCACCTTGGGAACACTTCGGTCCAACTTGCGCCAGGATGTTCTTGATGCTTCACAAGAAAAAAAAGGTCTCCCTAGCATTTACCTGGCCAACTAGAGGTGATGGAGCTGGAAATTTGTTCCCACCACCAATGGATTGAAAGATGCACCATTAAAAATATTTTAACTGAGCAACAATGCAACTTTTTGCACCAATCGAGATCGGGTCGCCAAATGGAATCCAAGTGGAATATCCCAAAAATGAGCTACATACTTGGTGGAATTCCTAAGATGATCATTTTTTCACTTCATTTATCTATGATATCTCTCATGAGGTCCAAGATATGGCTCTCCAAAAATTTATGCCCAATCTGGCTTAGTGCACCTTCGAAACACTTGGGTTCGAATTGCGCCAGAATGTTCTTGATGCTTCACATGTGAAAAAAGGTCTCCCCTAGCTTTTACCTAGCCAATTGTATTTGATGGAGCTGACCCTTTGATCCCATGACTAAGTGTTGAAACAAAAATAATGAAAAAGTTTCATAGAAACTTTTAAAAGTTGCTCGACAACATTTGTGCAACTTTTGACAATGTTGCAAAATGTTGCTATTAGGACCTCTAGACCTATTGAAAGGACTTAGAAGAACCTTAGATCCTATAGTAGGACCTTTATTAGACCAAAAACATCAAACCTACTTATCCTATCATAGGTCATGATTCTAATCAACCTTAGGTTTATGAAGACACCTTAGATTGATTGACTTTATAATGAGACCAATATAATCAAAATGAATGGTTGATCTCTAGGATCTAACCATGATTACAAATATGTGAAGATGAACCCATGAAGAATCTTATCTATTCCTGGTGTTGCTTGGGTTCCCTACACCCAAGAACCCTATAACTTCCCAGGTGTACCTAAGGAACATTATGTGTTTGAAGTTACTCAAGGGGCTCAAAATTGCATAAAACATCCCTACATCCACTGTGCAAGAACAAAAACTAGAATCTCATACTCTATATTTTAGTCACAAAAAATTACAACAACAAACATAAATTCACTTAAGTCATGGAGTGTATACATATAGAGCATGAAAGATATATCTAAATACAATGTATCACATCAAGCATTAATTCACTTAAATCATTAAATTGCTTATGCCCTAGAGAAAACATGTAGTACATACATTATAAATCATATACATGAATTCACTTAAGTCATTCACATAGGTCATACACACAAATATAGGTTATGAATCATATACATAAATATACATGAAGTACACACACAAATACATTAATTTATAGAAACACACATGCATATACGCAAGTCATGGGTGTTAGAATAACAGAGAGGGGGGGTGAATCAGTGGCCTCAAAAATATTCCAATAAATCAACCCAAAAACTTAGTACCACAACATTAAGCCTCTATTTATCTTCAGTCCTAAAAGATGAATGTTGTCAAACAATATTAAGAAATAACTGGTGCTCAGAGTTCACTGTTAAACTTTGATCTATTATTTACCGATTAATAGTCTTTCATTTACTGAAATACAACAAATTACTTTGTGCATACCGATCAACCCATATTTAGTTATGTGTAATGAAAAACACTAAAGTAATGACTCATAAACACATTGATAGATGGATTTTTAATGTGGAATCCCTGTTAAGGGGAAAACCACTTGGGACTGGTAACCCAAAATTTTCAATCTTCTGAAGTGATCTTGGTTAAGAGCCAACCTTATTAAATGTTACAAACACACTGCTAGGTGTGACCTTTTTAGAGGATTTAAATTGATATCGGGCATCTTTATGCTACCTTCTATGACCAAACCCAGTGTAGTTTGTCAAATGGTATCTTGCATCTCATGCTATCTTCATGATAAAAAATTTTGTTACTCCTTGGGATGTATCTCAATATAGAAAATATTGTTAAGTCCTTCTCAGTTAAAAAACTTTCTGAATCAATGATTAAACTGAAACAGTAAATGATCTGTTCACACATACAACTTAGACTTGCAGATTTTCAGATCTACTGTAAGCTCATAATACCTTTATTATCAATGTATCTTTTCAATACCTTGGTTCCTCTTCTTTCTTCTTGGTGATGTTGTGCTTCTCTATTGGTTGGTGTCCATAGAATTCTTTAGCTCTTTCCTCAACTTGATTGATCAGGACTATATGAAGGTGTTCTTCATCTGTTTCTTTCCAGCATCCTCTTCTTCTATTCAGTCCCCTAATTTATAATGAATTATATTGTCTCTTTATAGACATGATATCATCATTTTGAAGTTCTTGACTTTCTTTTTCTTAGCGTGATCCGCAATTCTAGCCATTCTTGCTTTAAAGATTTACTTCAGTTTTATCTCGTAGATTTCTCCTTAACAACTGGATAAAACAACTTTAAATATTTCTGTTATCTCTAGCTTTATCTTTTCAATGAATTTTTTTTTTAACAACCAGTTAACTCTATCTTTAGCTCTTTCCAGCTAAGTGTTTTGTCTTTTCTAAACTTTAGTTCCTTTTGGTGTTTTAACTTTTGTTATCTTCAGTCAACACTTCAGTTCTCCTTAGGCATCTCCATCGGGGTTGTCTGTCCATTAGGGTTGTCTGTTCGTCAAGAATTACTATGAATTTATGTTCATTGGTATTTCTTTTGATTCTGCTCGTCGGTAATTCTTGTTATTCTAGTCATCAGTAATGCTTGTCGGGTTTCTTACTTAGGCATCATTGTGACTTTACTTTCAAATTTCTCTGTCTGTCAGGGTGCACTACCCATCGGCGATTGTTTTCACTTAGTGAATACTAATATTTTATGCATTAATAAAATAATAATCTTTATATTTCTAATTCTCTTAAGTCTTTAACACTTTGTATATGACCAATTAGATTATATAAAGTTGACATCAATGACAATACAATACATTGAATGATTTAATGTCTTGCATTATCTTTCTGCATTTTGGTGATCAACTTAACATCTTCAAACATTCAATTAGTTATGGTTCTTCAATCTCTCCCTTTGGAATTGATGGAAACACACTACATTATCACACTATATTATTTCTAATACAATATGAAATATATCAATTGAAGTTCATCAATCTCTCCCAAATCTTTTATTTATAACCAATACAAATTTATGGCTTTTGGTAAGCTCATATAGCTTAGATATGTTTCTTGAAGAGTGTCTTCTTCAATCTTCAATCCCTTCACTAGATAGATGTAGCAGCTTGTGATTATTTTTCTGATGTTGTCTCTCCCTTTGATTGTTCCTCTCCTTAATAATCTATTTTTCCTTTGACAATAATCTCTCCTTTAGTATGTATTCTCTCCCTCATGTTACTTCTCTCCCTTTGGATAATTCTGAATATATTTTATATGGATAATGGATATAATATCTCTCCCTTTGACAACAATGCCAAACAATTCATCCATCCTTTTTATAATATACTCCTTGAATTTACCTATCCATCAGCAATACACTGACTCTGATTTTTGGTGAGATATGTACCTTGTTGTGTATAGATGTATCTTTGTAGTCCATCTCTTATCTTGCATCAACATGAATGATCTTCTAATTATGTGTAGGTTGATACAGTCTCCTAGTCATATTACTGACAAATAGACAAGGGTTGGATCCCTAGTCTCTGTCTCAGGTACTCAAATGTATCTTTCGGCAATGGCTCTATAAATATGTTAGTTAATTATTTCTTCGATTGAACATATTCTAGTATCACCTCTTTTCTTTCACTTTTTCTCTTAAGTAATTATACTTGATTACATTATACTTAGTCTTAGCATGTATGACATGATTCTTAGAAATTTTAATTGCACTGGTATTATCACAATAGATAATCACTGGTGCAAGAATCTTCATAGTCATACCTTCCAGTAATTGTTTGATCCATGCAATATTTGAGGAGTTTGTAGTAGCAACCACATATTTTTCTTATGTAGTAGACTATGAGATGCATCCTTGCTTCTTATTGATCCATGTGACAAGTCTGTTACCCATCTAGAATGCTCCTCCAATTGTGCTCTTTCGATCATCTAGGTTTCTATCCCAATCAACATCTGTATAGACTTGAAGCTCAGATTTTCCTTCTTGTTTATACCATAATCCATAGTCCTTGGTGTTCTTTATATATCTTACAATTCTCTTGATAGAATTCATGTGTGAATCTTTGGGATCATCAAAGAATCTTGTGACTATTCCAACTGCATGTGATATATCTGGTCTAGTATGGACAACATACACTAGTTTTCCAATCATTGATCTATACAAGGTCTGATTTACCTCTTTTTATTTGTCTTCTTTTGTCATCTTACATCTGGTTTCCATAGGTATTCCAACTGGCTTTGAATAGTACATCTTGAATATCTTCAGCACTTCCATGGTGTATTTGGACTGTGTGATATATATGCCTGCATCTTGTTGAGAATATGTAGACCAAGAAATAATTTGATCTCTCCAAACATAGACATTTCAAACTCTTTTCTCATTTCAATGGAAAAGGATTTACATAACATTTCATTACCCCCAAATATGATATCATCAACAAATATTTCAGCAATCAGAATATTACCATCATTATCTTCTTTTATGTACAGATTGCTATTTTCACTTGTTCTTACAAATTCAATGCTCATGAGATAGGTGTGAAGCCTTTCATATCAGGATCTAGGTTCTTTTTTTAATCCATAAAATGATTTATTTAGTCTACATACCATGTTTCACTTGTCTTGATCAACAAACCCTTCTGGTTGTTCAATGTATACCTCTTCTTCCAGTATTCCATATAGGAATGCAGATTTGACATTCATTTGGTATACCTTGAATCCTTTGAATGCAACATAAGTGAGAAGAATTCTAACTCCTTCTAGTCTATCTATAAACATGTGCAAAGGTTTCACCATATTCAATACCTTCTTCTTGTGCATACCCTTTGCATACTAATCTTGCTTTGTTTCTTGTGAATTCTCCATTCCCATCTAGCTTGTTCCTAAATATCCATTTCGTACCAATGACATTCTTTTCATCTTGTCTCAGTACTAATTTCCATCCATTATCCATTTGGTACCGATGACATTCTTCATTTTCAAGTTTAGTATTAACAGATTTAGGCTCAAAATTACAAAGTAAATATCTAGTGTTTAGTGACTTACTTCATGTCCTTATTCTAGCCTTCTTGTCTCCTATGATCTGATTCTTTGGATGATGTCTTCTGACATACTTGGAAATTTTTGGTTCAGCTCATTGTCTATTATTATGATCATCTTCTTGACCTTCATTCTGATCTCCATCGCTTCAAAAATCATCTTGAGTATTTTCCTGATATTTGGTAATTGTAGCTTGATGCTCGAGTGCAATTTTCTATTGCTCGGGAGAGATACACTTTTTTTAGGGTAGAGTGTTAGGTTCTTCAGTGTAAACAAACATGTTGTAGTCTTCTGGTTCTTTTCTTCTTTCCTTATAATTTTTCTCTGCAAATTTATCTATTCTTACATTTTCACTTTCAATGATCTCTTTAGAGGACTTATTAAGACATTTATAAGCCTTTCTTTTGGTGTAATGCTCTAGAAAGATACCTTCTTCACTTTTGGACTCAAGATTTCCATTTCTATCATCTTTCAAAATATAACATTGACTACCAAAGATTTTGAAGTAACTTACTTTGGGTGTGTAACCATACCAAAGCTCATAGGGTGTCTTCTTTGTGTCCTTCTTCAATTGTACTATGTTCAATGTGTAGATAGTAGTACTGATAGCTTCCCTCTAGAATGTTTGAGTGATGTTTTTCTCAATCATCAGTGTTCTTGCACAATCAACAATGGATCTATTTCTTGTTTCAAAAATTTCATTTCAATGTGGTGTTCATGGTGCGGAAACATGTATTTGAATTCCATGCTCATTACAAAAGTTAGTGAATTCATCTGAAGTAAATTCCCCTCCTCTATCTAATCTTAAGAATTTCAATTCCTTACCACTTTATTTATCTATCATAGCCTTATACCATTTAAAAATATTGAATGCATCTAATTTATCATTTAAAAACATAACTATCATCATTCTAGAATAATCATCTACAAAGAGAATGAAATACCTATCACCATAGTAACTCTTTGTCCTCGTGGGTCAACATAAATCAATATGGACTAATTCTGGAATTGTATTAGATGTATGGGCTTTACTCTTGAAACTAGACTTTGTCATTTTACCTTTTTGACAATTCTTGCACATGATATGTTCGGGCTTTGACATGCTCGATAAGCCGCTTACTTTCCTTTTATTTCTTATCTTTATCATGTTCTCAAAATTAACATCACATAGTCTCTTATGCCACAACCATATGTATTCATTTATATCCATTAAACAAGTTGTGTTAATGTCATCAAGATAGAAAAGGTTACCTTTTGTCTATTCATCAGTTCTGATCAACCTTCCCAATTCATAAAATATCTTTGCCTTCTTATTCTCAAATGCTATTCGGTGACTTGCGTTATCTAGCTATGAAACACTCAATAGATTATAATTCAGTTCTTTTACTTAGTAAGCATTTTCACATTTGATCAGGTTACTCAAAATTATGGTTCCTTTACCTTCAACTAGACAAGGTATGTCATTGCCCATTCTTACTGATCAACCATTATAGTATTCAAAAGTTTCAAACTTTTGTTTATCACCGGTCATGTGGTGAGTGCAGCCACTATCTATAATCCAGACATCATTCTTACTAACCTTAGATATGAGTGAATTTTATACATACCTTTATTATTTGTCTGAATCATCCTTCATGGCCACAAATACCATCTCAATGTCTTCATCAGATTCGGTGTCAGTATCATCAGCTCTATTCTCAGCCAGGTAACAAGCTTTCTTTCCTTTGTCATTGTAGTCTTGGGTATCTCTTCTATTAGAATATCAGTTTCTTCGATAATATCTATTGTCACATATATCATATGATCTGTCATTACTTATGTCATCTTTTCTTTTGTTAGCATATCTTGCAACAAAGAGTCCAACCTCTTTACAATTAAAACATACAAGTGGTAATTTACCTTTGTGTCTACCTTTGCCTCTCTACAATATTATTACCACTAGTGCTTCACTCTCATCAAGTCCTTGGTCACCAGTATCACTTTTAATATCATTCCTCGTAATGTCTTTATGACTTGACTTACTTATTTTCAAAGAAGATTTTAATGTAGACTCTGTAGATGGTAAGAAACTATTATCACAGTTATTCATTTCAAATGAAATCGGTCTATCGATCAGACTATCTAGAGTAACATTATTGTTTGCAAATACTCTCATTTCTTGTATAGCGGATACTCTAATAGCATATATAGGCAATAAGGTTCTTAGGATTTTACTTACCACTGTTTCTTCTTCAAGCACACCTCAAACTCCTTGGATAGCATTGACTACCTCTTTTATTCTGCAGCTATACTAAGTGATATTTTCTCCTTCTTTCATCCTTAGGTCATCAAACCTCCCTCTTAGGATTTTTTCCTTGGCTCTTAGTACATTAGCATCTATTCCATGTACCAACTTCAATTTATCCCACATTTTCTTTGTAGAGGTGTAGGTTTTGACATCTTCAAAATCAACATCAAAAAGTGAGGAAGCAAGCTCTATCATCATGCAATTATGCTCATGCTTTTCTCTCAATTTCTCTAGTGTGTGAGGTCCTGTAGGAAACACATATTCAGTATCTAGGTGTTGAGTAACATCATTACCAATACCTGATAGGTGGAGTCTTATTCTACCTTTCCATGATGTAAAGTTGTCTTAATTCAACTTGGGCACATCTTGTTTGTTCATCTTGTGATCTTTTGCTTGAGTTGTTAAACTCCCTTTCTAAGAACACAATATTTGATACCAATTGTCAAAATAACTGAGAGCGGGTGGGGAATCACTAGCCTAAAAAATATTCCAATAAATCAACCTAAAAACTTTGGACCAAAATATTAATCCTCTAGTTATCTCCAGTCCTACAAGATGAATGCCTTCAAACAATATTCACAAGTAACTACTGATCAAAGTTCACTGTTAAACCTTATTCTTACTGTTTATCGATTAGCCGACTTTCATTTACCAAAATATAATAAATTGCTTAGTGTATACCGATCAATCTAGTTTTAGTTATGTGTAATGAAAAATAGTAAAGTAATGAATCATAAACATATTGACACATGGATTTTTAATGTGGAAACCCTGTTATGGGAAAAACCACTTAGGATCGATAACCCAAAAATTTCACTCTTCTGAAGTGAGCTTGGTGAAGAGCCAGCCTTGTTAAAGGTTACAAACACACTATTAGGTGTGACCTTGTTAGAGGATTTAAGTAGAATAGTTTGTCACTTTATGTCAGGCATCTCTATGGTACCCTCTATGACCAAACCTAGTGTATTTTGTCAAATGGTATATGGCATCTCATGCTATCTTCATGATAAAACTTTTTGATGCCCCTTGGGATGTATCTCATTATAGAAAGGATTTTTAAGTCCTACTTGGTTAAGAGACTTTCTGAATCAATGGTTAAAATGAAACAGTAAATGATCTGTTCACACATACAACTTAGAATTGCATATTTTTAGATCTATTGTAAGGTCATAATACCTTTTTGATCAATGTATCTTTTCAATACCTTTGGTCCACTTCTTTCTTCTTAGTGATGATGTGCTTCTCTATTGCTCGGTGTCCACAGAATTCTTTATCTCTTTCCTAAATTTGATTGATCAGGACTCTATGAAGTTGTTCATCATCAGTTTCTCTCAAAAATCCTTTTCTTCTATTTACTCCCCTAATTCGTAATGAAATAGATTTTCTCTTTATAGACATGATATCACCATTTCTAACTTCTCAACTTTCTTTTTCTTGGTGTGATCCGCAATTCAAGGAAATCTTTCTTTAAAGCTTTACTTTAGTTTTATCCCATAGATTTCTCCTTGACAACTAGATAATACAACTTTAAATATTTCTCTTATCTTTGGCTTTATATTGTCAATGAAAAAAATGTTTAACAACTAGTTAACTCTATCTTTAGCTCTTTCAAGCTAATTGTTTTGTCATTTCTGAACTTTAGTTCCTTTCGGTGTTTTAACTCTTACTAGTTTCAGTCAAAACTTCAGTTCTCCTCGGGCATCTCTATCAGGGTTGTTTGTCCATCGGGCATTACTATGAAGTTCTTCTCGTTGATAATGCTTCTTATTCTTCTCATTGATAATGCTTGTGATTATACTCATTATTAATTCTTGTCGGGTTTCTTGTTTGGGCATCATTGTGACTTTAGTTTTAGGTTTCTTTCTTTGTCGGGGTGTACTACCCATCGGTGTTTGTTGTCACTTAGTGAATACTAATCTTTTATGCATTACTGAAACCATAATCTTTATCTTTCTAATTCTCTAAATTCTTTGACACTTTGTATATAACCAATTAGATTATATCAAGTTGACATAAATGACAATACAATACATTCAATCGGTTATGGTTCATCAATGGGAAACAAGAATACACTTAAGGCATAAACATCTAACCAACAAATTCAAGGATCAAATTTGAAGTTTCATATATAAAAAAATGAGCAATAATAGTGTACATATAAATACATGGCATACATGCCAAATACATAGTAGAGTTACAAAAAAGTGACATCAACTATGTCCAGGTCAATATATATAATGTACAAAGGTCATATATCTATAGATTGAACTAAGTAAATTTTAAGATCTCACATGTGTGTGTGTGTGTGTGTGTACAAAATTTGGACATTCAATGACCACAACTAGATCTATACAATGTCTCGATATATATATGACTCTGGTGGATCATCAAAATTGAGCTTCTTTACAGCAACACTTGGGTCACTAACTCTCTGCACAACAACTCAAATTCTAAGCCATATATCTTATCTCAAAATAAGATAGTGTCTAGTGCATTCATTATTTCAGTGAAACCCATTTGATTCTACATGCATAAGGCTCACATAGCATGAACATTCCTAAGCCATCCTCTTTAATTATTGCACTTTGATTCTCGTGAGAATTTTCTGCTGCCCATTCATCAAACATGATTTATGGAGTGTTTTCTACTTGAGTATTTGACTCTTGGATTGCAAAGTGTTCATCATGATCAAAGGAAAGACAATTAGAATTTATGGAACTAGGTGCATATGTCTCAATATGATCTTTGGCATCAACTTCAGATTTGATGGACACTCTGGTTCCATATATTGTTCTAAATAACATATGTGACCAATCTAAGGTCAAATAACCTCCTATTTTAGTAGTAAAATCTCTTGACAAACACAAGGAAAAATAAGGAGGAAATAATTAATATGTCCTATAATATAGAAAAATTAGGACATGCATGGAGAGTGGCGATTGCATCCTTAATCAGATCTACAATACTTATAGTTGAGCCATCTAACTATACTACTCCTTTCTCAAGAGGCTGATATTTGAGGCCTAATTGGTCTACAATTTTATTTGGCATGACTGAGCTTGTAGATGTACTATCTATGATGAAATTATGAACAAGTTTATCCCCTAAAATGTGAGAAATATAAAATATAGGAGCCTTAACATCTTTACCTAATTGTTTTCTTATTTCTTGAGAATCGTTTGTAAGAACATTTAAAGGATCGTCATTAGCTTTAGTAATAGAAACTTGTGTATCCTTTAAAGTAGAGGATAGCATCTCAGCTTGACCAGGAATAGAAAGAGTATCCCACATGTTCATATTAATATTCATCTTCTTCATATTCTTAACAATATTGAATGGAAAAATTGCATGTACCTTTTGGGGAGCCTTGACACTAGTATACTCAACTTGCACTCGAGGCTGCTCCCTGGCCTGCTCTTGTGGAGTTCTTTGTAATATTTTTGTTACTTGAGGATTAAGTGGATTTGCAAATCCAACATCTTAGCTTCTATTTTCTATTGGTTGAGCTCTATCTAGATTTTTTTTCTTACTTTTGGTATTTGCTACAATTGGAGTGTCATCTCTACTAACTCCCTAGAACTCCTCACCTTAAAAATTGAGAAAGGTGGCATCAACTGGAAGTTGGTTCTACTGTTGTGAATTTTCCTCAACAATATTTGAATGAGAGATTTTTGAACCTTGCACTATGAGTTCTTGATTGATTATCCCATTCCAAAAAGTGGTTTGATTATGAGCTTGGTTACAAGGAAAACACCACTCAAAGTCTACTGCAAGGTTATTCTAAACGGCAAAAATATCCTTGATAGGACTGATAGTATTAAGAGGTGTTGGAGCATAAGGTTGATTAGGCCTTTGATTAAGATTGTGTCTGGCTCCTTGAAAATTTCCTTGATAAGGTAGTGTATTACCTTAGTATTTCTAAGCTTGACCTTATTATTTTTGGTTAAGTCCTTTATACAGTTGATAAGGCAGTCTAGTAGCTTGATACTATTTCATTATGCTTTTTGAATCGTTTCCCAGGGTCTACAATAGGGTCTCTATCTTTTTTTATTACCTTTTTATTTATAGAAACTCCTAACAAGGTCCTACAACTGTTAATTCATGATTTGCAATACGCTTCAAAGCTAGTATAGTTGGCAAAGGACTAAAGGGGGGTGTTTGCAAAGGCATATTAGGCTAGATATTAGAAAAAAATAGGCATTAGTGGCCTTGGGTCTATTTTTCTAGCTTGTAAAAAGCAATTTTCCTCTTTGATGGCTATCCCAAAAGATTGGGGTAGAGAGGTATCTCACATATTAGTATTTTATAAGAAGGATTTAGAATTTATTTTTAATAGAGATTAAGAGGATGAATAATCTTCACAATTATCCAGATTATGCAAAAACTTAGAAATCACAACTTATAACCTATGCAAGATGCAATACCATCCACTTAAAGATGCATAACTAAGACATATACTTGCATGATCCAAAAGACAGATTCACTACAAGAAAACATCAAATCAAAACTACATACAATAATGAGAACCCAAAATAGGTCTCCTAAGCTTTAGTATTTATGTGAAAACTCCAAAGGAAAATTTTTATATTACAATTATCAAGAGCTTCCACTATATGAGAAAACAACAAGGATTCAAGAAGTGAACCAATATTCTTCCTAAAATAAGTCAAACCCCTTCAAAAGAGAGTCTCAAAAATAAATAAGTATAAATCACCTCTAACTTCCCAAGATGGATGCCATAAACTAGGCCTTAAAAGAGGATTCATAAATCCATGAAAGGAGATTGGAAGGTTAGAATAGTATTCCTATATAAATAAGGAACTTCAACATACGTCCAAAATAGGTCCTCAAAACACTCAAAAGGTCATAACCATGAAAAATTCTAAATCTATCGGAGTTCCTCCTTTATCTTCTCTTACATCCCTAGATGCCCTCATTATGCACGTAAAAATAAAACTGTCACATTTCTTATTGCCATGTCTACTATCATAAAATAACACCTTTGAGATCCTCACAAAAAATAATTGACCAAGCTTTTGTGGACTACCATATGGCAGTATATGATTTTCCCCATGGCCTCCATATATCATCCACAAACTAATTTGGCCCTCCATTGGCTTGGAAATGTAGCGACATCTCGTGATCCCATGGATATTATCTTTCTTCAATTTTTCTGACTGCGGGATCATGGGAACCTACCACTTGTCTGCCTGCTTATCTAACTATCTCTCTGCTCGACTGGCCCACTCTGCCACATGTTACAACCTTGCAATCTCATAGTCTAATAGACTGGCTACCATGAACTCTCGCCACATCATGAATATCCACTTTCCATCTCAAAAATCATATCATTGACTACCTCAGACCGTTCTCCAGGATTTTTTGAAATTGCTTTCCTGTAATTTTATTCCCGATGACCTTTATCTTTAGCACTTCACACTTTTGGAATTTGCACTTCCATGCCTCCATTCCTGATGACCTTTAGACTTTCCACTTCACACTTTCATAAATCACAATTTTATGCCTCCATTCCCGATTGCCTTTATCTTTTTCACTTCGCACTTTTAGAAAATGCACTTCCATGCCTCCATTCCCAATCACTTAGAGACTTAATCCTAAAAATGAACATCCTTGATTTTGGGTCCCACCAACATAACCTCCATTAAACCCCCCACATTTAATAAAAGGGAATTGCCTTCATTTACTAATATCTTGTGGGCTGGCACATATAAATAAATATTTGAGCCTCTGTAGGCTCAATGTGGGATAAATGCCTTTGATCATTTCCTTAAATAAAATAGGACAAATAAGGCACCATGAACCTGTCCCTTTATACTCTTTATAGACATATGGAAGATCCCTGCCCTGAATAAAACCATACACCATCTTCTCTGGTGATATTCACCAAAAATGAGACCATGTGACCCTCTGGCATTCTGGTTTTCAACTACAATGTTGGATGTCTCTGCAAATGAATGTTCATGGTAGTCTCAAAAATTGAGAGTACCAATAGGGTCTCTCTCTACAACTCTTTACGCACCTAGTGTGCACCATAACCAGTGTTTTCTCTACTTCAAGTGGCCAAAGGAAACTTAAACTACATCCTTAGAACCAATATCATATATTTTCCTATATGTATCTTGTCTCTCAATTGCACGTTGAGCTCAAAATTTTGCAAGAACCAAATTTTCATCCACATGCAATTGACAAACACCTGTTACTTTCGTATGCATTATATGTTAGCAAAATTGCATTAGTGGTAGAAATTTTGTAACATGATAATGAAGGGCACCATAGGTAGGAAGAGGTCATTAACCTTTGCAACAATATAGAAAGGACCATCAAGTTCTCTAATTGTGCTGGAGTAGGGTCAAACGTAATGCAAGGCTAAGATGGAGGTTTAGGTTTCACATGCTCAACTCGATTAAAACATGATTGGCTTCATTAAATTTTTAATCATAGTCAATGCATTGGGAATAAGAAGGTTGATCAATAGTAGCGGTTGAATGAGATGGTAAAGGGTTGGTGTAGATTTACAAGCCTTGGTTAGGAGGTGCCACAAATGTTTTTCCTTGATCATGGTCACCATGAACAGATATATCCTTAGAACCAATAAAATCTTGAATAAATTTTTTTGAGTGGGATCATATTTAGTATCATGACCATGGTGACAATGATATTGGAAAAAGGATTTCAGATCAAAGTATTTGGATTGAGGTTTAGAAGTGTCAATAGATTTTATAGCAGGAAGTGTTAACACATTAGCATTAGTTAACTTTGATGTCACATTATGAAAATATTCAAAAAGATAATTATAATTATGAGTAGGTTTAAAAATAGATGACAAAGGAGCCACACCTTTGGATCCTGCTACCACTTTTTCATCATCAGTGTGGGATGATTTGTTGGATTTGATGTAGTTGTTCAGTTTCTGAAAATTTTTGAAATTTAATGTGATGCCACTCTTATCAATAAGAAAATGAGCCATTGGAGTGGTGATCTCAAATTGAATCACTTTAAGTTGATAATGATGAATCACTACACACAATTGAGGAAAAGAAGAGAATTAAAAAATAAGTTTCTTTGTAAATTAGCAAAAAAAATGTGTTGAACATCAATATTAGGCACAAGATAAGAAACTTGAGCATGCAAATGCTTAAATATACTAATGAAATCACTAACATTTTCTTTAACACCTTATTTAGAATGAATTAAATTAGTTAGGGATATTTTAGGACCAATGTTGTTTATAAATTGTTCAATAAAATAATTAGCAAGTTTTTAGATGGAATCAATTGAATAAGGAGGCAAGGAACACCATTGCAAGGCCTTATCTTTAAAGTTTCTAGTAAATAAATTTTCCATGAACCTATGGTCATGAGATAAATCACTACACAAGGTTTGGGAATTTTTAACATGAGTCACAAGATCACCCTCTACATTATAAGTGTCAAGATGAGGCATCTCAATGCATTGTGGGATAACAACATAGATAATATTCATAGACAAGGGACTAGAGATATAAAAGTAGGAATTTTGAAATTGGATTGAGTCATGGAAGATATTTTTTGTTGAAAAGAGGATACAGTTTGAGACAACCTACTAATGGTAGACTCGGTATAAAAAATGGTAGGAGGAGAAACATGAGAAATGCTAGGAACATTATCGATAATTAAAGGAATGGTTGAATATGAAAAAGGAACACTATGATAAGTGGGCATGGATGATGAAAATGAAACACATGACAAACTTGAAGGGATAGAAGGAGAAATAGTATTAGGAAGACTCATATGTGTTTGATTGATATTTAGAATTGAAGTTGTGATGATAGGTGGACCATAAGTGGACACATTAGGAATGGAAGTAGGGATAGGAAAACAAGTCTCAACACTTGTAGTGGGTGGAGTAAAGCCTAAATATTGAGAAAAATCCCTAATGGGTTTTTCATTGGACTCAATAAGATGAGAAATGCTACATAAGATGTAAATACCATGTTCATCATTGTGAATAAGTTTCCTTAATCTTTCTTGACCTAGCCATTGCTCAAACTTCTTAAATTCATGGGAAAGTTTGTGGACTTGAGCAGGAGGAACCCTTAATACTTCTTCATAATGAGAAAAATGAGAAGATTTATCTCCATGAAAGGATTGGGATCACTAAGATGCATTTTTGTCTCATCAAGATTCCTAGGAAGGAAGGAGGGTTTATGATCAAAGAAACCCAAAAGTCTACTGCTTCTTCTAACTGGAATACTATAGGTTGGACTCAAATTGATAAAGCACATGCACAAGGTAATGGAGGGAAAGAGAAATGCAAGGCAATTTAAAATAAATATGCAATCCAAACATATTCAACTATCAAATTTAAGCATGTAATGTAAATATTGACTAAGAAAGTGCATACAAGGTAGATCTAGAGATGTAATTAGAATGAAAGATATATAAGCTGACACCAAAAATTAGAACGGAACCTATCAGCATGAAAAGGAAATCTAACACCAAGATCTAAAGAGGAAATGTCATAATTCTGGCTCACCAAAATGTACCATACAAACTATGTCAAGGAAAGTCACTCATCAAATCAAATGGATGGAGGGGATATGACACATTAGGAACACCACCAAAGGACCAGCCTCAAACCTAATTTAGATTATCATATCCCTAAAGGATGAATGAGTGCTAATGAAAGATACAAATTTGAGGATGGAGTCTAATTTTAGAATGAATTCCTTTAATGTCAAAATGTAATTGACATGTAAAAATGATATTCAAATCTGTGAAAGGAATTAATAAATTATGACAAAGAAAAAGAAAATTAACTAGATGTGATATAAATCTGATGCATAAAAGTAAGTGCAAGATGAAAAGAGGAGGGATGAAATCACCTTGAAGCTAGGAAAAGAGTAAACTTCAGATCTGGTTTTGACTATCACAAAACTATCAAATCGGAAATGGTTCTGGATCTATCATTGTGACACTTGTAACTTTTGAAGATGAAAATTTTAGATCCAAAGGACAATGTCAGTATGTGAAGGATCTGCTATTGGTTCTGTAACTCCCAAAATCTCGATCTGAAACATCAAAAATATTCTCTTGGACATAAGAAGAAGGAAAAAAAAAGTTGTGGGAAGGTATTTTCCTTGGTACAGCCCCTGTATAGGAATCAACCCTTAAATTAAATATAAATTACATAAGAAAAGTAATATAAACAAGATAAATGTCAAATTTACCTTGCATGAAAAACCTTTATGGATGGATGTAGAAATCAATCAAATCCATGAAGATGCTTGAAATTTATGTTTGGAATGTGTTGAAGAATCAAGGATTCCTTCACAAATGCATGGATCTACACTTGCCAATCCTAGATTCTGAATGACTATGTGCTTGAAATATTGATTGGAGAAGAGGAATGGATCTTCTTTCTTGCTTCAAAATTACTCTACTTGGACATATACCTTTTCTTGAATGGATGGAGACTTGGAGATCTTGAATTGGACACTTGCCTTCAAATATTGAATCCAAATCCTCAATTATCTAGATTGCACTTTCTCTTGAAATCACCAATAATAATGGATTTTTTGAACATAAAATGGATATTTAGGGATCCAATATTGTCAGGTCGACCACAAATAAAGACCAGGAAGAAAAACATTTGCATTGGGTCTGGAGCCCAGTTGAATTCAATGCCCTAGCGAAAGGTTGACATGGTTTGACCTTGTCTAGGAGAAGGATGACTTAGTTGGAATTAGTCATTGAATTTTTATTTCAAACTAGATTTGGGTCTTGGGGAGTGTGAAACTTTTCAGGGATAGAAAATAAAAGATTTGAAAAATCAATAATTAAGACATTCAGATCTTGAAATCACTAGAATGGGGTCTTACAGGTCGTAAAGTTACCAATAATGGGTGCTAAATTTTTAGGACAAAATAGTACCTTATTGCTCCACCATACATGTGATATGTTCAGGATGTGATTGATTCTAACCTTAATATATGTTTCTTTATCATTTTCTCACCATTGAAAAGGAGGTAGAAAATTATTCTTATATAATTCATCAATCATATAGGTTCCATCATCTTTAATACTTTTAGGAACATAAGAGATAATATAAAAATAAATCATTTGATCCAAGGTTAACCTCATAAAGCCCCTTCTAAAAAATTAGTATTTGTTAACACAATCTTCCTAGGATTATTCTAATTTTGGTACATGGACATATTGGGTGGACCCTATGGGTGTTTGGAAACATTTATGCTATTTATAAGCAACCAATATACCTTGAGATTGATATTAGGAGTGTTTAATTTCAAGTATGAGATCTCTTCAGGGTAACTAGACCAACAATAGGACAAGACTGTCCTCTAATTTTTTGGCTCTGTAAAACCAAGGCAGCGTGCTCCTAATCCAAATAAAGATTTAACTTTCGCAACTCACTATAATGCTGGATGATTAAAATATATTAATGGAAAGAAAGTATGAAATGATAACCACTCACTCAGTGAATCTTCTCTACCATGCAAGACTAAAACCAAAAACCACAAAACTTAAAGAGACTAGAATGGTTTTGATATTATTGACAAGGCAGAGTATAGCCAAACCTATTTAGATATGTATCAAGTATAAGATACTAATTATTGATCAGTGCTTTATCCATTGAGAAATTATTCTAGTTAAGATATAAGATAGAGAAATTAACTATTGTCAAGGAATCAAAACCATAAATATAGATAACTTCAGATCATACACTTCTTAATAGTCATTATATAGACAAACCCAAAGAGTCTATCTCTTATCCAAAGTAGATTTTAATTTTATCCTTGATCAAAACTATGGACTAAAACATATACATAAAGAAATCTTATGCAATGAACTAGAAGACTCAGAACTCAAGAGGCAAGCAAAAAGGAGAGACTTGAATCAGAAATATTGTATTAAGTACAAAGAGACCAATTTCAATTCCAAAATGTTTCAAATCATATACCACTTAAGTAAATGAAAAAGACTTCAAAATTTATTCTTCTATGATAATAATCTCTAGATATACATCTTCTACACTCACTGGAAAATAGTAAAAGGTTTTATGGATTATGCTACTTGCCCAAATTTCTAGCTTCTACTAAATGATCTTGGAAGTCCTTTTGTAAGCCAAGGAATGTAACAAGCATGGAATCATTTAGGGTTAGGGATAAAACTCAATTTAAAAACTTTATATGACAGAGAAAATTAAAATCATTACAATAACCAAGAAACTTTGTCAAACAACTTAAGACATTCTTTTGAAATGTTCTGTTGAGAAGAATCAGATCTAGCCGCTATCTACCTAGGAACTTGAAGAGTACAACCCTGCAAAAGGAATAATAGATGGAAATTTTGGCATAGATTAATTATCTCAGGAAACTTAACCCTAAGGAAATCATAAGATCAACTATCCCTTTTATGAAAAGCCAAGATCGTGATAATTTGATCTGATTGTTGACTTATAAAACTCTAAAATAAGACCTCATTTATGGCGAAGAATAGAACAAGAATAAGCCCAAAGTTTAAATATTGTTTTATAGGCCAACATAAACCCTAAGAAGATAATTTCTATAATAAATGCATTCATACATTGCAATTCCTCTTCCATACTGCATCTAACAGCTATAAAAACTTGGCCCAGAAGATCAAATTCACTTTCTACTACTTTGTAGCATAAGACATAATTCACCGCTTTGAAAACCCTACAAAATGCATTTGAAATTTTGAAATTCAGTTAAAACAGTCACAAGAAGTGTGGAAATCAGCATCAACAACCCATATTGGAAATTTCTGTCTTTAAAACATAATCATAGGTCATATTTAGTCACCTAGGCTTTTAGATCTAATCTTGGACAGGTGGCACGCATGTGTAATGGCTTAAACACTATAAACCTTCATCTTTGTCTTTGAGCCATTAAGCAGATTGTCTGATCAAAAGTAACTATACTGCACTTTAATCTCACCCTTAGCTTCAAAATATAGATCCCACAAACTCAAATAAGACACATGTCACAATGGCTTAATGGATTGAACATTGGATCGACTATATCTTTGATTAAAGCCTTTAAGCCTACCGCCTGATATTTTGCACTCAAACAGATCTTTACTTTAGTTAAAACTTGACAACACTGGTCCCACTAACATCCATATGACACTTTACTTGGTCCTAAGAAATCCTATTGGCCATCTTACTTGTGTTGACTGAGCAATCCACTGGTCAAGAAGGCGAAATGCCTTGATCATTAGATCTTGTGCAACTTTTCATTAAGCCTTCACATTGTCTGTTAGATCAAATATAACTTGTCTGCACATTATCTTCTTACTTTGTCAGAGATCAGAACCCACCTTGGACACATGGTTGCATGGCTTAATAGCTTAAACACTAGATCTCATTAATCTTTTCTTTAAGTCATTAAGTCGACCATTAGATCTTCTTCAACTTAACTGAACTTTACTTTACCCTTTATGCAAAATAGGACCCACCTTGGACATGTGGCTGCATGGCTTAAAGGATAGATCTCGATCATTTTAGCTTCAGTAGAATACGCCTGCCATCGGATGAAGAACAACTTGCATGACATATGCAAAAGGTAATAAAATATGTCGGCGCCTAGGACTTAGGGAAATAAAACAAAATTAATTCATCACCCACTTAGACTTAGGAAAAATTAAAAGGGATGGCCCAACTCAGACATAACAAATAAACACATGGGTTATAAGGATTTTAAGGGACCAAAAAGGTAACTGCAAGTTATAACAAACCATGAATGGTTTAATACCTTTTTCAACCAACGAATATTATTTTAAAATTAGGGCTTAGAGAAACAACAAGAATAGCAAGGTTTTCACCATTTAAAAGGATATTTTTCAAAGAGACTTAGGGTTTCAGACCATAGATCATAGGAATAGTTGCACAGACATGGAACAAAGACATGGAAGCAAGAAACAAATTACAAGTGGTAACAATGGCTCTAATTGGGGATGCATGTCTCTAGTAGGCATGAAAATATTCCAGAACTTTGAGTTGAGTAGACCACCTAGAGGAAAGAAACTAACCTAAAATATACAAAAACCAGGAATATATAAATAAAACTTATTTATAGACAAATTTTCATAGATCAAAAAACATCAGGAGAAATAGAGCTTTAGGAACTGTCCATGAACAGGAAATTCCAGAAAAATTCTAGTCAAATATTTTAGAATATAAGATTCAGAACTCCATTTTCTATCAATGATGTATGGTCCTAAATAGATAAGGGAAAACTTTCCATGATTTTGTTTATCATCCAATCTAGAATTCTACAATAAGACCAAATCATAAACTTCAAAACTTCTAGATATAGTCCTTCTATCATAAAGATCCTTATATTGAAGTTGCAACCTAACATTTATGTCATGTGCTTCCCTTATTGATTCATCCAACCGTATCAAATCATCCATCCTGATCTTCATTTCATCATTTAATTCATCATCATGTTTCTGGATAAACTTGTACATTTGCAATAAATTATTCTATGGAAACCTTGCATGTATGCCATAAACTAAATTAAAATGTGCACAACTAATAGCTTTCTTTACTGTTACTGTGTCTGCCCATAAATATTTTTGTAACTTTTAATCCCAAGCCCTTTTGTTCTTATCTAGTACTCTTTTTAAAATCTTCATCAGGATTTTATTACTAGATTCAGCTTGACCATTTCCCTGTGGGTGATATGGGGAAGAGTAACAAATTTGGATTCCATACTTCTAGCAGAAGTCACTAAACTTTGTTGATCTAAAACACATAGCATTATCTACCATAATAGTTTCAGGACAACCACACCTAGTGAGAATATTTTATAGCATAAAATCAATAACAATTTTACTAGTAGCCTTTTTGGTGGGAATTTCTTCAACCCACTTAGTAAAGTAATCACTTACTGCCAAAATCCATGAATGACCTCCACTAGATTTGTTTTGAATCTCTCCAATGAAAACCATTCCATGATTTTGAAAAGGTGCTTCAACCATGACAGGCTTCAAAGGTAAGTTCATACTAAACTTAAGCTTACCTACAAATCTTTGGCAGGAATCACACTTCTTGACATAACTATGGGCATCCTTGAAGATAGTAGGCCACCAAAAACTAGACCTCATAATCTTATGTGTAGTAGTCTTAGCCATATAATGACCTCCACATGTACCATTATGCATTTCCTCCAACAAGTTCTTATATTTATCATAGTCTACACACTTGAGCCTCCCACCCAGGCTTTCGTTGGAAGATCCAGCATTGGTGTCCACACCGATCAAAAGCTCAGCCATGTTTAGGGTTGCTCCCAAGATTGATTTTATCAAAGGAGCAGTTAAAGGTTGGAGAAAATTTACCTTTGGAGACATCTTCCACACTAAGAAGGTGTTAACTGAGAAACTTGATCCTCTCCAAAGGAAAATGACAAGGGGTGATCTGTCAGGCGATTTGCACTTGGAGGAAGAAAATACTAGGATAATATGGAAGGTGACATTGGCCAATGAAGAAGTTTTCTGGAAACAAATATCTCAGGTCTTATGGCTGAAGGAGGGGGATTGTAACACTATTTTTTTCATAAATTGGCCTACAAGCACAAAAAAAGGAATTCCATCACCACGCTCAGGAACTCAGAGGGGGAGGAAATCTTAGAACCTATTCTTCTTGGAGGTCTAGCCACTGATTATTTCTCTAGATCTTTCATGAATACATTTTTTGCGGCCTCTATTAGCCTCTAGGACCATCTCATTGCTCAACTACCTAGGGCTATCATGACAGATGATAATAACATGCTCATGTCAAGGGTCACTAATGAGGAGGTTCAAAGTGTGGTCTTCTCCATGGGATCGTACAAAGCCCCTGGTTTGGACGGGTTTCCCTCACCTTCTTCCAAGAATATTGGGATATTGTCAGTTATGATGTCATTCATGCTACCTGGGACTTCATCAAATGTAAAAAAATCCTTAAGCAATTTAATGACACTTATATTGTGCTAGTCCCCAAATGTGCGGAGCCCAAAATCATGGAGGACTTTAGACCTATTAGCCTTTGCAATACTTTATATAAATTTTTATCCAAAATTATGGTTAATTGCATCAAACCTTTACTTGACAAAATTATCAGCCCCAATCAGAAAGGATTTGTCCCTGATCATCAAATTATGGATGCTTCCATCACTACTCATGAAATTCTTCACTCCATTGACCGTAGTAGGGTCACTGGGATGACCCTCAAGCTAGATGTTTCTAAAGCCTATGATAAAGTCAATTGGTTTTTCCTCTACAAAGTCATATTTTCTTTTGGTTTCTTAGACTAATTTATCGACCTCATTAAGGTTTTCTTGGAGACTTTAAGATTCTCAGTGTTATTTAATGGTAAACCTAGTGATAAATTTTACCTAGAAAAAGGTCTTCGCTAAGGGGACCCCCTCTCTCCATACCTCTTTATCCTCCTTGTGGAAGTCCTTGGCCATTACATGATGGATATGGCCCATTCTAGAGTGATTGTGGTGATCAAGCCAGCCACTTGTCATGCCCAAAAGTTGGGCAAAAACACACAAACAAAAATTTTAAAATAACGCAAGAAACGGAATACAAAAGCAACGACAAGGGTAACACATACACGCAAATTGAGGTAGTTGACCGAAAGTCAACTAGAGTTGACCCAAAGTCAACTATATGCTAAAAAGGTGAATAGAACAACTAGGGTTCGCTTAGACCCAAAGGAAGAGTCATACACGCAAACTGAGACAGTTTTGACTAAAAGTCAACTAGGGTTGACAAAAAGTCAACCATGACTTGAAAAATGTGAGGAAGGGTCTCAAGGGTCTACGAAGTGCTATGAAAGCCTAAAACGCGCAAAATGAGGTAGTTGACCAAAAAGTCAACCCATGTTGACCAAAAAGTCAACTGTCTCCAAAAGGCTTGAAACTGAAACCCTAAGGTCCAGAGACCGCAAGGAGCAAAGGGTTCAATTATCGAGACCAACGAACGAGGTTTGACCATGTTTGACCGAAAGTCAGTCATGCACGAAAATAGTCAAAGGTAGCGATAATAACTTTAAAGATAAATAACGCGTGGCTAAGGGGGAATGATACGACCCCCTGATAACAATTAAAGGAAGTTATCCAAATTGTTGATTGACTGATTTAGATCAATAATCTATTGGATCATAAAAAAAAATTTAATCTTATAATCATTCCTAGACACCAATATTTAACAAAGACTAAGATAAATATCCTAACATTAAGTTTAATAACATATAACATGATACGCTATAACTTTTAAAATAAAACATTTACTTTAGAATTAAACCAAATTCTAATTAAAAAACTCCTAATTTAATTTATTAACAATTTCTAATATACATTTCTACATAAAAATATATAAAAAAACAAATCTATTAAAATGTAATCTAAAACAATTAATTTCTAATTAAAAAGAACATTATAAACTATTAACATATTTTAATATAAAAGAAAGCAATTTAAAATTATTATTACTTCTAACCTAATACTGATTTATAAAAAAAAGATTTAAAAAAAAAAACAATTTTAAATTGGCCCACGTGAAGGCGGCTGAGGGTCGAGCAGAGGGAGGAAGGGCGGCGCCGAATTCCAGTGGAGCGGTGTGGTTGGGCGGAGGGCTACGGAGGGGTGTTAGGACTAGGCGGTGATAAGCGGCCGCACTGTAGGGAGGGTGAGCAGTGAGAGTGGGGATGGCGCGGCGAGGCTCCACCGCCCCACTGTGTTTAGACAGTGGGCAGGGTGAGTCGGCCGCGGCCGACGCCCCACCCGCTACTGTGCCCACACAGTGGTCGGGAGCCCCGCGCGGGGAAACTGGGTCGGGGACGGGCTTCGGCCCTCCCCACCCAAACCCCATTTAATTTTAATTAATTTTTTTTTTCTTTTATTTAAAAAGACATGCGATTTAACACTAATTTATGAATATATAAAAAAACATTAAGTAAATATAATAAACTCTAAACTATGATATGGCAAAAAAAATAATTAATTAATAACTGGCATAAAATGACTGTATAATGCAAAACAACAGCTACTAGGGGGGGGGGGGTTTTGAATTTTTAAAAGATCAAAGCGATCCATATTTTAATCCCCACATTATAGTGGAAGGAAAACTTAATCTAAGCATTTCATTTTTATTTTTTTTATAATTTAACTTCAAGGTTTCAACAATGGCCTAACATACTAACATGATTTCCATGAAAGAAAAACTATCAATAATTATTCAATAAAATTTAGTAGGCATACATAACCAAATCTCCTCAAATCCATCTCCATTGATACAATTAAACCTAGTTACATTTTTATGGAACTTCCATTTTAAATTCTGGCATGAAAGTTTACAATAATATAAATCTACAATTTGATTAATGGTTTTAATACACATTTTCTGCAATAAAGATTTCTATAACACAAGTTACAAAATGATAATATTTCCATTCATACTCATTTCCACATAAGGGTATCATGCATCTTCGATATCCACCAGGTACCTGAAAACAAGGTAGAATGAGGTTGACCATGGAGGCTCACCTCCCAACCTAGGACTTTACAAGGCCACCCCCGAGCTTGGGGATCCAATCTGGAATGGGTCACATACATAAACATCCAACAAATAGGAAGAAGAGAGACTCAAGGAAACAAGAAAACATTCCCAACATAGGATGTACATGAGGAAGTATCTCCAAGAGACATTTCAGAAACAGGGGTAGTGGTAGACTTCACTGAAGGAGAAAGCCAAGATCACAATTAAATACACAAGCCACACATGGACTTGCTAAGGACCATCTTTACAAGATGCTATCCTGAATGACCTCCTTATACCTCCTAAATGCCCTCAGGCCCATCTTGGCTTCATGGGTATCATGTTACCCCAAG